>OY390738.1:6349794-6907294 GCA_959613385.1 Geotrupes spiniger
AAAATTTTTTAGGCGACCCTCATATAATTTTCAAATTTGTTGCAACATTTACTTATAATTTATTGACATAGTCATTTATGACAGCTGAACAATTGTACATATTTGTGACACCTTCAGACATGTTTATGTTTTCTTTGTCTACATTCGAAGTTATTTCGGCTTTATAAACAATAATTACCCAATAATCAGTTAAAAAGTCTATCACCAACACGTATTTACTAATGTAAACAAGATGTACAGTTTGACACTGACGGCAATGTGGTTATTTTTATACAATTTCGGTAACTGTCGGTAGATGGCGCCACCCTATTGCGGACGAAAAATGAAAGCGGACGAAAAACGATTACTTTTCGTCCGCGTTTGACGACTGAAATTTCAATTTTTCGTGTCGGTCGCCTAAAATAGTATTTTGTGTACCAAGGCCAAAAAGTACTGTTTTTTCGTCCGAGTTTTCTTTACGACCGAGGCGTAGCCGAGGTCGGAAAGCAAACGAGGACGAAAAAACACTTTTTGGCCGTGGTGCACACAACATTTTTTAGGCGACCCTCATATAATTTTCAAATTTGTTGCAACATTTACTTATAATTTATTGACATAGTCATTTATGACAACTGAACAATTGTACATATTTGTGACACCTTCAGACATGTTTATGTTTTCTTTGTCTACATTCGAAGTTATTTCGGCTTTATAAACAATAATTACCCAATAATGAGTTAAAAAGTCACCACCAACACGTATTTACTAATGTAAACAAGATGTACAGTTTGACACTAACGGCAATGTGGTTATTTTTATACAATTTCGGTAACTGTCAGTAGATGGCGCCACCCTATTGCGGACGAAAAATGAAAGCGGACGAAAAACGATTACTTTTCGTCCGCGTTTGACGACTGAAATTTCAATTTTTCGTGTCGGTCGCCTAAAAAAATAATTTTAACCAACATTTACACAGGTTTGCGCGGATCCAAATTAACTTAATTAAATAAATGTACATATGCGGGACCGAACATTAGATCTTCTTTATTATATCCGCATATGTAAAAAAATTTGGGAAATTTTTTGAAATATAATAATTCAAACTATAATTGATTTATTTAATTTGGTAGTACAGAAAACGATCCAGTGAAACTTTAACTATAGTTATATATAATGTATCACATAGGAGCTAAAGGGCCTTGGGTTTCAATGGTTTGCAATTTGGTGCGAATGCCTCTCATCAGCCTGGACTGTAAGTGGGTTAAACTCTCGAATCTTTTGGTAGATTATTCGTCGTAGTTCTTCTTCATTTTGGACTTCCCCACCGTCGTAAACTTCTCTACCGAGTACAGCCCAAAAGTCTTCTGTAGGACGTGCCTGTGTGGAATAGTCGGTGGGTTATCCTCTTCAGGTACACATGGGATATTTTATTGCCTTAACCAATCTTGGATTCTTCTTCTGGCTTGATGCCAGATCCGGCCAGAACATAATATGTTCGTTAACGTCATGCGTTTCAATCAAATTCGCTAATTTGGGAAGGCACCTTCGAATATAAGCGCCAAACACAGGCGCGGATACAGGGGGGCAATTACCGCATGACCAAATTTAAAATTTTAAATCATAGAACGCAAATAGGACATCACTATTTGCGTACAAGAATCATTATTAACTCATCACTACCCAAGAAGATTACATCAATCGATCAAGTGTATTTTATTCGAAACTACAGATAAGCCACTCAACCTAGCATCAATTTTACCCGAGCCTGGCCAAACATAAGGTCTTGAAAAACTTGCCCAATATTGTCTATATAAAAGCCTTAGTTTCCATTTATTTCGGAGTTAAATAATGTAAACATTTTTTCGTCGGCTAAAATTATCGTAGCATTATTTCTGAGCGGCAGTTCATTACATTTTCGTCGCTTTATATATTTTAAATTAGTGCTGCTAACTTCCATCTTGACTGTGTTGAAAAATGTGAACTCTAATTTTCTTGTTGAAACTGATTTTCTATTTCTTGCAGATTCAATGATGTTGTGAAGCCTTGCATGATTCAAAACTCGTGGGTCGTTTTGTAACACCTTGTAAACACAAATGTATTGTCAAACTCCAGGAGAACTTGACAGATTCTCAATATCCAATGGTAAATGTTAGATTTTGTGTGTAGATAAAGTAACTCTTTGTCGATAATGGCGTTTATTATATGAGAAGAAGAAAATAGTTATTTAAAGTCGAATGCGGTAAGTTCAATTTCGCCGGCAAAAGAAGCCGTCGCGCTGTAACAGAACTTAACGCATGAGATTTGTATTAATTTTTTTGGCCGATAATTTTATTTTAAATTAATAAGTCATATTTTTATACCTATATATTTTATTTATTCAAGTTGGCAACATTGCATTGTTTATGACAGATTTGAATTTGTTACATTTAAATAATTGTATAAAAGTTAATTGTTATTAGGTAGGTAGGTACGTTTATTATTAGCCATTTATAATCGAATGTAGGAAATTGCATTTTGCTGCATGAAGTTTCTATCTTAAACACGATGCCCAGCGGAGTGTTTGGACTAATTTAATATTAAATTAATATTTAAATTTTATGTATTTTGGTATACTTATTGAATGAAAAAATAATATATCTCGTTCTCCTGAACATCGGCTACATGATTTCAAAATTGTGTATTTTTCCTACGTCTCTGGAGTTTAAAAAGAAGGATTATTTACTTTACCGCATACTATGCGGGAAAACGCTCAGTCGTCGTAAAAACGAAGTTACATGAAGTGACATGAACGGTGCATAGTTCCAATGTTTACATCTCGGGAAAAAAAAAACTTTTTTAGCCTCCCGAGAGGGAGGCCCGCTGGGCATCGTGTTTAAGATATAAACTTCATGCAGCAAAATGCAATTTCCTACATTCAATTATAAATAGCTAATAATAAACGTACCTACCTACCTAATAACAATTAACTTTTATACAATTATTTAAATGTAACAAATTCAAATCTGTCATAAACAATGCAATGTTGCCAACTTGAATAAATAAAATATATAGGTATAAAAAGATGACTTATTAATTTAAAATAAAATTATCGGCCAAAAAATTTAATACAAATCTCATGCGTTAAGTTATTTTTTGGTCTCCCGACATGTAAACATTGTAACTATGCACCGTTCATGTCACATGTAACTTCGTGTTTACGACGACTGTGCGTTTTCCCGCATAGTATGCGGGAAAGTAAATAATCCTTCTTTTTAAACTTCAGAGACGTAGGAAAAATACGCAATTTTGAAATCATGAAGCCAATGTTCAGAAGAACGAGATATATTAATTTCTAATTCAATAAGTACAACAAAATACACAAAATTTAAATATTAATTTAATATTAAATTAGTCCAAACACTCCGCTGGGCATCGGGTTTAAGATATAAACTTCATGCAGCAAAATGCAATTTCCTACATTCGATTATAAATAGCTAATAATAAACGTACCTATCTACCTAATAACGGTGCATAGTTCCAATGTTTACATCTCGGGAGGCCAAAAAAACTTTTTTAGCCTCCCGAGAGGGAGGCCCGCTGGCCATCGTGTTTAAGATATAAACTTCATGCAGCAAAATGCAATTTCCTACATTCAATTATAAATAGCTAATAATAAACGTACCTACCTACCTAATAACAATTAACTTTTATACAATTATTTAAATGTAACAAATTCAAATCTGTCATAAACAATGCAATGTTGCCAACTTGAATAAATAAAATATATAGGTATAAAAAGATGACATTAATTTAAAATAAAATTATCGGCCAAAAAATTTAATACAAATCTCATGCGTTAAGTTATTTTTTGGCCTCCCGACATGTAAACATTGTAACTATGCACCGTTCATGTCACATGTAACTTCGTGTTTACGACGACTGTGCGTTTTCCCGCATAGTATGCGGGAATAGTTATTTACAGTCGAATGCGGGAAGTTCAATTTTACAGCGCGACGGCTTCGTTTGAGGCACTACCTAATAACCATTAACTTTTATACAATTATTTAAATGTAACAAATCTGTCAAATCTGTCATAAACAATACAATGTTGCCAAGTTGAATAAATAAAATATGTAGGTATAAAAAGAGGACTTATTAATTTGAAATAAAACTATCGGCCAAAAAATTTTATACAAATCTCATGCGTTAAGTTATTTTACAGCGCTCCGGCAAATGAGGCACTCGCCCTTCGGGCTCGTGCCTCAAACGAAGCCGTCGCGCTGTAAAATTGAACTTCCCGCATTCGACTGTAAATAACTATTACAGCGCTCCGGCAAATAAGGCACTCGCCTGTCGGGCTCGTGCCTCAAACGAAGCCGTCGTGCTGTAAAATTAAACTTCCCGCATTCGACTGTAAATAACTATTGTATGTTTGACAACTAGCCACAACTTATTTTTCAATAACAACGTTGTATTTATTTTAACCAAGCAACGCAGTGCTGGTAACCGCTAGTGTGTAAACACTAGCATTATGGCTGTTGGGTATACGACGTCCATCTTTCTTTAATACTCCCACTCGTCGTATACATTCACTATGTTTAAACTCTCGATGTTTTTAATGAATTTGTATCTCGATAACGGGTTAGTAAAAGTGTCTGCCAATTGTTCACTGCTAGGCACGTATTTCACTGCGATAGTCCCTGATTGATTCACCTCTGGAATGAAATGCAGCTGCACATCAAAATGTTTCGTTCTAGCGTGCACTTCAGGGTTCCTAAATGAGTCTTAAGGTGCTTTGATTGTCAATGCACAGTGGTGTTGGAATTTCCAACTCTTCGTCTATGTCCTCCAGCAGCTGTCTGATCCAGAGTGCTCCTTCGTAGCCTGCGGCATATTCTGCTTCGGTGGTCGATAGTGTGACCTATTTTTGTCTTTGGCTGCGCCAAGTCACTGGTCCACCTCCCATGATGAATACAAATCCGGTTGTCGATTGACGTGTCTCCACGCCGGCGAAGTCCGCATCCGTATACCGGATCAGTGGTAAAGCAGCCTCGTACACAATTCCAAGTCTAAAAGTCGCTTTCAGATATCTCAGTATACGTTTAACTGCTGTCACTTGCTCGACACATGGATTCTCCAAAAAACGACTGACGACTCCCACTGAGAACGCTATGTCTGGTCTTGATATCAATGCTGCATACAGGAGTGATCCGACTGCTTCACGGTATGGAAAACTCACTTTCAAAACTTTCATCTTGATTCTTCACGAGTTTCACGTTTCCAACAGCCGGGGTGTGTACGGGGACTGCATCTACCAGATTGAATTTTAACAATAGCTTCTCGATGTACGCTTGTTGTCCGATACTGATTCTCTTTTTATTTCGATCTCTTCTAATTTCCATGCGTACATAGTGCTGACAATTTCCAGTAGTCATTTCAAAACTTGCCTCCATGTAACGTAACAGTTGATCAATTGCTCCGTTGTTCTTACACAATACCAAGCCATCATCTACATAGAGCAACAGATGCAACTTGTCTCCGTCGACCATTCCACGCGCAGCAGACCCATGTGTATCATGGGTCTGCTGCGCTCGGTACAATATTAAACTTCTTCAAGCACTTAGTAAATGTCTCATTCCACGCTCTCGACACTTGCTTTAGCCCACAAAGAGCCTTTTTTAAACGACACACTAATTTCTCATCAGCGACATAGAGTCCTTTCGGGGGTTCCATGAAGATTTCTTCTTTTAACGCCGTTTTGACGTCAAACTGGGCGATCTCTAAGTCTTCTCTCTCTGCAATGCACAGCATAAGTCTTATCGAATCATATCTTACTACGAGCCCAAAAACCTCCGTATAATCCACTCCCTCATGTTGAGTGAATCCTCGTGCGACTAGCCGAGCATTTGCTTTGACCTCGGTTGTACCCGGCATGGATTTTATCTTATAAATCCACTTACACTTACTTCGATGATAGCGCTGTTACCTGTTGGTTCATATCGGTCTGGCTCGTAGATGTACGGTCGCAGGTCGTACCGATCTTCGCCCTCGGAACTCAGGAATCATTGGCGCTGCAATACTTTCGTCTTACTCTTCATCACTTTCCCTTTCTTCGAGTCGTTGGGCATTCTCCTCATTTTCTGCATTGCTGAGGTCAACATTCATCAACTTTGCCCTTTGCCTCTTCCGACGACTTTACGATGTCATCCTCCTTGAATATCACTTTCGAGACATAGACCGCCACAGACTCATCCTCAGCCATTCTTAAACAAAAATACTCTTCATAAAGGATCATAATGCTGACTTCACTTTTCTTTGCATAAGTTGCACTGAGCTTATCGTACATTTCTTTTGCCGTCGAGCACGTCGGAATGTGTTGCGCTTCGTCACTCTCCAATGATGCGATCAAAATAGCCATAGTTTTTCCATCGTTAGTGCTGAAAAGTTCATTTTCATCTGCCGTCGCCGTGGCTGCCACGACTTCCTTCAGGTATTTCGATAATCCTTTTCCGCGTAGAGTTGCATCCACTTGGAACTTCCATAGCTGCTTCCGCTCAGCTTGTGTGTGAACACAATATTCGTTGGCTCACTCATGTTGAATTCACAAGATACTTGCGTACAGAGTTCGTACTCTTTGTCGTCTTCCCGCACTCGCCAGTAATCACACCGTTCAATTGTCTACTTGTATGACAACAAGACTCTTCGTTTCACGCCGAAACTCACACAATTGAAATGTCCGACGCTTTGCTCTCGTCAACACGCACACACGACTGTTATTTCGTTCGGCGACTGACTTACACTTATATATCGACTTCCCGAATCACGACGAATTTTCGCCTAGCTTATTTTTCTACACCTCCCAATCCTTCACAAGCAAACCTGGGCCCATAACCTGTTAGATTTTGTGTGTAGATAAAGTAACTCTTTGTCGATAATTGCGTTTGTTATATGAGAAGAAGAAAAAACTTTTGTGTGTTTGACAACTAGCCACAACTTATTTTTCAATAACAACGTTGTTTTTATTTTAACCAAGCAACGCAGTGCTGGTAACCGCTAGTGTGCAAACACTAGCATTATGGCTGTTGGCCATACGACGTCCAACTTTCTTTAACAGTAAATTGATTGCTTTATTTTTAATGGGAAGAAAATGAAGCAAAGCTTTTGTTACATACGTTCTAACCCATTTTCTACTAATTTTTGTTCTTCCACTGCCAAGCTTATTTTATTGCGAGAATAAGTTTTGTACCCTTTGATCAGGTTTGCACCCCACATTGTGTTTTTGGCCTTGTGATCCCACTTAAGCAATATCCTGTATTACTTCTTTATCTATTAAATATATATTATTATATGCGCATATCAAGGTAGATGCAGTGTTGGTACAATGAATACACCTTATATCCTCTAATGGTTAAAAACGATTGAGCTAAAAAGTGTGTCTCGGATATTCAAAACTCAATATTTCTTATATTCAGGATCACGATTTCTTGAATACGATTTGGTCATTCAGCTATTATTATGTCTTTTTAAGTAATAGATCAGTTGGTTCAACTACTATCCACTGCTATTACTTTTCTAGTTTATTGATTCTCAGAACCACTGTATCTAGTTTTAATGCAAAAGTTTTGAAGGATGTGATAATTGAATTTTCACTTCCTTCATTTGTTTAAATTTTTTTAACTTTTCTTTGCGATATTTGTGTATGTTGTCGATACTCTATTATTCTCCTTGTATTGATTTTTGCACGTTGGATATTATTTGTGTTTTTGTTGTTATGTTCTTCACTGAGTTCTTAGATCTTCACTGCAACTGTACCTGTCCGGCAGGGTATTTTTCTCCACGTTGACCCATGTGATCTCTCTCTATTTGAACAGTTAACAGTCGGATGTTTCTCAGCACATATGACACATGTTCAAGTTTACAGTGATTTATTTTGTGTGACCGGCATATGTCCGGCATCGCTGTAAGCCTGGTTTTTCACAATGGTTAGATTTTTATATTTATGATAATGTTAGTTTTTATTTTTTTCGAATACTTTTTTATCTTCAAAATATTCGAACGTCGACATGCACATAGCGGTGTTTTAATGTTTTTGCTCAGCATACTGTTGTATTTAAAAACCTTTCACCTGCGAATCTTTGTGTATTTTCTTTGTTTCCATCGTATTTGTTTTCCCATAACTGTAATTGGTCCTGATTGCTTGGCTTCGTATGAATGCTATCCATTTTATCGAAATGTTCCTTAATTACTGTAGGAGAACATGCATTCAGCGTAATTTGCTAATATTTGATTTATATTTTTTCCGTATAGAGCATTAAAATCTTTTATACTTATCACCGGCGATGGTACAAATATGTTTCTCCCTCTTGTCATTCATTGTTAGTAGACCCGTGGGCGTTTCTGTAGCCTTTGTTATTCTCTTTATTTTTCTTTTTTGCATTCAGTTCATATCCAATCTGTCTCATTCGCACACTCTTCTTCATCAGTGAAGTATTCTTCCACTATTATTATTGTCTGTATCTGGCTTTCTGTTCACTTTTGGATGCGACTCCGTACATTTATCGTCCTTTATTTGCGTTTTTTGCATTTCTTTTTGCCAGAATTCACACAGTTCTTGTGCACTATATGTTATATTTGAAGCATCTTGCGGTGTATTCCATGCTGTTTATCCTAAATCACGTTTGAACACAAATGTCATATATGTATATATTTATTATTAGTGGCATTCCTACGGTATGCCCAGTACGTATGATTTATTTATAGCACTTTTTGTTTAGTAAACACTATCGCTTTGCTTGATAAAAACTCGGACCGAACAACTGTTCGCTCGAGAATTTCATATCAACGTAATGTATGCTTTATTTATTACATTAACAATCACCAGACATTTTAATACGACACTTAGATAAGTGCAAAAATCATGGAGCACTTTAAATACGATCACTAACGTCTGCTACACTTGATCGTGGAAAAACTAGGAAATAGAAAATTTAAACCAAACCAACATAAAAAATCGCAATTAATAATATTCATATATATATATACAGAATGCATTGATGAAAAATCACCAAAAACATCACTATAATTAATAAATAACGCATTTTAAATCAGTTATATCAAACTGTGTCTAGATGCAAAATTAAAATAACATTAAACTAATTACACCTTAATATTATTAATAATTTACCTTAATTTATTGCGGCGACTGTCTTCTCCCATGCATGTTACTGGTACTTGGGTAAAATATTGCACTCAAAAGTATTTGCCAATTTGCTATTGTCATAAGTGAAAGTCATGTTTTATCAATTCATTCGAATCCGGTTACATGCAGGTTCATGCTCCTTAAATTTGTCTAGTTAATTCGAAATACTCTAACTCCGCGAAAGTCTGATTATAAAAAGTGTTAATAAACACTGCTTTTTCTCGCGAGCGTATTTAGAAATCTCGATTGGAACCGGATAATTTGCAGTCATCGTGTATTTTAGATATCACAGTTACAGTTATGTGAAACTTTGATCAATGAAAACGTTATTTTATTATAAATTAATGTAGGTCAGCTATTTTTGCAAAAATACATATTTCCGCTTTTTATTTACATTCCGTAAAATGCATACGAATGTGCACAGTGTTGTGTCGCCAGTCAGTTAGGGACGAAGAGGGGGTGTCGTATAAATGATAGAATAAGTGCACTGTTGGGCTTGGCGTTCCGCACCGTGATGTATATGTTACGACTCGCAGTGGCGTGCGAAAGGGTTTATTATAAAAATATTAACATAGAGTTGCATGTACCTTCATATAGTTATGTAACTTGTGTTAAAGGACGATGCATATGTTAGAGACCCGTAGCGTTGGTAAGGCAGAGTTGTCCATATCTTATTTATGTATTATGTGGCACCTATTGTATTTGTATTATATCACAGTCTCGTTGAGATGTCTGCGACATTTGTGTTGTATTGTTATGTGTTGTTGGCGGCAGACTCCTGTGTGGTTTATGTGTTAGCTTTTCGTCTGTATGACTTACAGCTAGGAAAGGCAGAGTTGTCCATATCTTATTTATGTATTATGTGGAACCTATTGTATTTGTATTATATCACAGTCCTGTTGAGGTGTCTGCGACATTTGTGTTGTAGTGTTATGTGTTGTTGGCGGCAGACTCCTGTGTGGTTTATGTGTTAGCTTTTCGTCTGTATGACTTACAGCTAGAATCGAATAGCGAGCTATGAGGATTGGCCTCCGATAACATGCTTGGTTATCAGACCGCCCCGACCTGTCCCTGAAAGAGTAATTCTGGCATCGTACATCCAGAATGCAAGGTATGCTAATATCCAAACTTGCCTGCTGAGTATATCAGTTTGGTTCCTGGCGCGGCATAGGGACTGGCTACTAGATGTAACGTGGGACCGGGCCGGTCCCCAAAAGGGGCCCTGTAAATAAACTCTACTTACCACCGTGCCATTGTTACTAACGCTGCAATGTATGTGTGTGTGGGTATGGAGCTTTCTGTCAATGAAAGAGGTAGAGGACTGCCTGCGCCACTGGTGCTTTTTAGCAGGGACGATATCGAAACGATGATAAACGGTGAGTTGACTATACTTCCGCTGCTAGAAGTTGATAATTATGTAATCGAAGTAACGCCTGTAACATTAACTTCATCTCTGTATGGAAAGTCATCAGTTGGATTTCTCTTAGGTCATATCAAACGCCTTCTTAGCGTACTGTGATAAATATAATTGTTTTTTTTTTCTTCTAGAATTTACTTCAATAAATCAATAATAATATTTAAAGGACAAGTCACATGCCCATACATGACGGGACAGTTTACAATATGTATTGATATTATTTGACCCATTCTTTTTAATGAACTTTAAGAAACGAAGATTCATGACACAAAAAAGAAGACCTGGGCATATACATTTCTCTTACAAGGCATCAGCAAGCATTTAATGTTTATACATTTCTTACCAACCAATTATCCAATATAAATAAAGTGAAAATATTAAATGTTGGCTAGTTTTTACAAAATAGATTATTTTTTAACATCAAGATTGACAAAGAAATTACACGGTGTGCTAAAACATAGTATTAAATATACTACAATGGCTATTTATGTAACAATTATAAGTAACAAGTATAGATTTTTATTGGACGAGCCCTATGAGTTATGGACGAGCGAGCTTGCGAGCGAGTCTGATAAATAGGGCCAAGAGCCAGATTATGTACTAGTTGCATACATAGCTTTATGTTTGACTCGCAATGAAATATGTTATCTTCAATTCTTATTTGAGAGAATTTTTAAGTAGGTAGCGCCATTGTCATAGTTACGTAGTTGTCGAAGAAAAATATATTTGTTGGCCTCCCGAGATGTAAACATTGGAACTATGCACCGTTCATGTCACATGTAACTTCGTTTTTACGACGACCTTCTTTTTAAACTCCAGAGACTTAGGAAAAATACACAATTTTGAAATCATGAAGCCGATGTTCAGGAGAACGAGATATATTAATTTTTAATTCAATAAGAATAACAAAATCCACAAAATTTAAATATTAATTTAATATTAAATTAGTCCAAACACTCCGCTGGGCATCGTGTTTAAGATATAAACTTCATGCAGCAAAATGCAATTTCCTACATTCGATTATAAATAGCTAATAATAAAGTTACCTACCTACCTAATAACAATTAACTTTTATATAATTATTTAAATGTAACAAATTCAAATCTGTCATGTCATGTCATATCTGTCACAATGCAATGTTGTCAACTTGAATAAATAAAAGATATAGGTATAAAAAGATGACTTATTAATTTAAAATAAAATTATCGGCCAAAAAATTTAATACAAATCTCATGCGTTAAGTTATTTTACAGCGCTCCGGCAAATAACGAAGCCATCGCGCTGTAAAATTGAACTTCCCGCATTCGACTGTAAATAACTATTGACAGTGTGTGAAACTGCTACTGATTATTCATTTATCGACTCTGATTTAAAAATGGATCTAAGAAAACCAACAGTAGCTTCAGACGCCGTGAAACAAATTGCGATTCATGCGAGAGAACAACTTTTGCCAACCAAATGTAAATCTCTTTACAAAAATGTACAGAAATTACCGTATGTAGTATTTAAAGAACACATATTTTGAAATAATTTGACGTTGACAGTAGTCCAAATTACTTTATTATTATGGAGAGTCCAATAAAGTACCATATTATGTCCTTTCAGTGATGTCTCACAAATAAGAATTGAAGAAAAAATCTTTCATTGCGAATCAACCATAAAACTATGTGTGCAACTCGTACATAATCTGCCCTAATTATCAGACTCGCTCGCAAGCTCGCATGGTCCATAACTCATAGGGCTCGTCCAACAAAAACCTATATTATGTACTTAAATAAATAGCAATTATACTATGGTTTCGTTGGTCTCACATTTGTTACAACAAATTACAATCGTGTGAACCTTGGACTAAATAAAAGATATTTGAATAGAATTGAGAGCATCCAAAATTCGATGTTTTAATTCCTCTTTATTCTGTTTTAGACACTCTTACTATGATTGGTTATGTGCAATCGAAATAAGATACTCAAAAGAAGAGAGAAAACAGTGTCTGGTGTCAAAGTAAAATGATTAGCGAAAATTCTTTGGTTAAAAAATGTCGTACTTGTTTTACTAAAAAGTAAATTCTGATTACCTATTTTTTCTTTTATAACAAAATTTCGTCTAACTAATAAAATTGCTGCTTATTTAAATATTGAATTGAATTGAATTGATCCTAAAGTAAACATATTTGATTCCTACATAAACGGTTTAAGTAAATCTTCTAAATTCCTAACGACTCATCTAACCTAAAATGCTTGAAATTTCCATTTCATCTCCTTTCACGTGTAACTCCTGAATCAATTACCTATATACCGCGTATATTGAGCATGTTTTAAATATCAATAAGAAAGATGCACGGCACTTGTGGAAAACAGTAGACAAATTAAGTGTGCATAAAAAGAGGGATGATATTAACATTCCACTTTTTTTGGATAATCCAAATTTTTTCAATAATACGTTTGCGAACGCGGGGGGAATTATGAAAGCTAACACAGACACTGTTCATTATTTTAAGTCAAATAGGATGGATGCCACTACTGGCGAATTTTCTTTACAGCCAATAACATCGGATGTGGTTGACAAATATTTGTCATCGATTCTCACAAACGCTTTGGGAGTGGACGGAATATCACTAAAAATGTTAAAATATTGTGTGCCGTTTTGTTTGGGGGCAATTACGCATATTATTAATTATTCCTTATTAAATGGGGTAATCCCAGAAATGTGGAAACAAGCGTTAGTAATACCTACCCCAAAATCAAAAACACCTATGGACTTCGGCGATTATAGACCAATCAGTATTCTCCCTACATTATCAAAAGTTATAGAGAAAATCGTTTATTCTCAAATTTATTCATGGTTGGATGCATTACAATTAATTCCAGCCAAACAATCGGGATTCCGTGTGGGTCATAGTACTACTACTTCGTTATTGGATAAGCGTTTGATAGCCTAGATCACCAATTATTGTTAGCAAAACTGTCATATATCGGTTTGTCAGCTGCATCTATGAAATGGTTCGAAAATTACATCTATGGTCGATCGCAGGTGGTGTCATATCGAAATATAAATAGAGAACTAAGAATGTCAGATTCTGTTCTCTTGAAGTCAGGTGTCCCACAGGGTTAAATTCTAGGACCATTATTATTTACTGTTTACATGGTAGACTTTTCATGGGGAATCAAGCATTGTAAACTACATTCATATGCTGACGATAATCAACTGTATTTTAGTTTTAATCCTGCAAACCTTATCGATGCGATTCAAAAAATAAATTACGATTTAAATAATATTCACGGGTGGTCTGACGACAATGCATTGAGGCTGAATCCTGCGAAATCAATTGTTATGTTCGTTGGGGTACCTGCACAGTTGCGTAAAATAGAAAACAGAAATATTCAAATTATGATTGCTGCAAACACATTAGGGATAGTGGATCAGTGCAAAAATTTGGGAGTAATTATGGACAAAAATCTAAAATTTTCGCAACATGTAAACAAATTAGTGCAAGAATCCTATTCAAAATTGCGTCATTTGTATAATTACAAAGACATCTTGCCCACCTGCACTATACTTAAACTAGTAGAATCCTTAATAATATCCCGACTTGATTATTGTGATGTAGTGTATGGGCCATGTTTGTCCCAGACAGATGCATACAAATTGCAAAAAATTCAAAACTCATGTTTACGTTACGCTGTTGACTTTACTAGACGTGAGCATGTAACTGAGTACTACGAACGCTATAACTGGAAAAAATTAAATATAAGACGCGTTATTCATTAGAGCTCATTGATACACATGATCTTGAATACGGGTACACCATTGTATCTACGTCGGAAATTGAAATTCAGATTTGCATAATATCGAGGTACGAACAAACAATAAATTAAACATACCTGAACACTCGACGACAGCGTTTGCGAAATCGTACTCTGTGTCTGCTCCTAAATTGTACAATACCTTGCCGGAAAAATTAAAATCTCTTTCTACTCCCCGCTTCAAATACGAAGTCCGAAACTTCCATTTTACTTTATAGTTTGAATTTTATCTCTTATTCGTTTGTCGTTTACTGCCTGTAGCGTTGGCGAGTGTACTTTGGGGATATCTTCTGTGGTTGGCTTTTGAATTGTAAATTTAATTTTAATTATCATCATTGGTTGTATTTTTCTTTCGGTTATATGTTAGAATAGGGAATGACTTTGTATAACATGTACTTATCTATTTTAGGCTAGGAAAGAACAGCCCGTGGCTGGTCCTAGTCCAATAAAGGAATATTATTATTATTATTATTAAATACTATCTTCGCTCTTGAAAAATATAGCGTTTGTCTAATTGCCCTTTTAAAATCTTTGACACATTTCTTTACCGATAAAAATATACACTAAGACTAAAGTAAAAACGATTCATGACCCATTTTAAAGAAATTGTTTCTATGGTTGCGAAAACTGTATCTTTAAATCATGTCAAGACTACATCAAAATTACATCGATGTGACAATAGAAATACATTTTACGAAATAAGTATTTAAAATGGGAAATGTTTTCAACTGTTTGAAACAACTTAAGCCTTCAGATAAAGCGACAGCGAAAAAGCGAATAATGTTAATAGTACAAGACTCCGTGGCAAATAGTTCTACTACAAGCAATCCTTCAACGCTGTCGTTTCTCACGTTAAACCAATCTGTAAATACAAACTTAAAATCCGAATTCAATTGGTCTAGAATTCAGAGCATCTACCTGGGATGTACTAGTAGTTTGGATGACGATCTGCATTTATCACTACCTATGGTCAAAACTGTCGAGAAGTTGTTCGACCTTCTTGAAGATGACCTGCTATTGAATTGCAGAAAAATATGCATGAGGTAATTAGTATTATTTAATTAATAATATATTTCTCTTAATGTCATAAACGCTCAAATACTGTAATTTGGGACGGGAAATTAGTTATCGAGGTCGTCTAACCTGTAAATTAACAAATGTATATTAGCGAATTCGACAGTTCTTATGCAACTATCTTGTATTTAAAACAAATTTATTTATATCTTATTATTGCACCCATTATATATTTACATGATTACCATATTTTACTTTACACATTTCTCAGTTCACGAGCATTTTACTTTCCCGCCATATTGCCGTCGGTATGTCCCACTGACTACACTCGTAGGACTATATATCTGAGGTGTCACATCCGTTTTGTAGCAGGATAAATTTGCACATGCGATATAACGATCGACAGAGTTAACGTCATTCTGTCGTTTTAATTATTAACAGTATATGTCACGCATACGATTTAATTTAGCCTCTAATCATGTTTTCCGTGTGAAGGAACTTTTTTAGTTAATATTTTCGATAGTATAATTTCAGTCCGATTTGCAAAATATTTTTTATGAAATCTCAAAACTTATTAGTTTATCTTTTCCAAATCACCAAGAGTACAATATGCTTCGAAATGTGATGAAAATAAAGAAAACCAAGATAATGGGACTGAAATGAAATTTATGGTAGAAACTACAATTTTGACAATGACGAAATCTCGTTATTTCAATTTTAACGATGTATTTACTCTGCAGATAAAAGGCACCGATAATGCAACTCAACACAATAGAATGACTTAGTCCAACAGATTGGGGTACCTTCGTGAAATCCGTCTAAAACCAATCCAAAATTTATCCCCTCGTTGTTTTATTTGAGTTGAGTTAAATTCGTAAGCTGGATTGGGTTTTTTGTCGAGATCTTTTTGAATTTTCTTCTTCTTGGCTTTTGTTTTCATGATCTTAGTGTTTTGGTTTGTCTTATTGGCTTTGTTTTTATTAACCATGGGATTTTATTTTGGAGACCCTTTCTTCGTTTGGTCTTCTTAGCTTTGCTCACCGTCTTTGCAGTTCCTCAAATGGCGGCGAATTTTACTCGAGCCCTTTGGAGCTGATTGGCTTTCCTCCATGAAATCCGACTGAAACCAATTCAAAATATATCTCATCGTTGGCCATTGGTCTTCTTGGTCTCTTTTGTTTTGGACACGTTTTCTTCGTTTGGTCTTCTTGGCTTTCGAGTTACGTCTTCAAATGTCGGCGAAGTTCGAGCCCTATGGTGCTGATTGGATTTCCACCAATTCAAAATTTATTTCCATTCCGTTGAGAATATTTGGTATTATATCGCATATTTAACAAGACAACTTGTTTCTGTCACGTACCGTTTATTATGTTCGCTTCATATTAGATTAAAGAATAAATATTGTCAGAAATTTTGAAAACTGTATTATTTTTCATTTCAATTCTGGTGTGCGTTGGGCGACTTACCAGGATTGACGCAATTACGCTCCCAAATTTCCCACATCGAAATACACAAGACCATCAGTGAAATAAAATTTAGTAATAAGATAAATGAAACGGTTTTTATTACCTTCGTGGTGAAATTATAGTGGAAATATATAAGAGAAACATTGCTGACTTTATTAAAAAGGCATATTTTGCCTGATGTAGAACTGGAAACTTTCAGATCAAGTTAAGCTTCGCACCACATGTCATTTGCAAGATTTTTGTAGAAGTCTTGTGGCATTGCTTCATAAAACTACAGGAATGATATACGATTATTATTAACATTATTATTGGGGTAACAAATGGGGTTAAATATGTAACAAAACGTTTGCATTTAGCTAATAATATATTTATAGTTTTGAATAAAATATTTATATTTTTAATTAATTTTGCAATCTTTATTTTAACGTACTATTGATTTCAACAATTCACACACAAACGTTGAGAAAACAAGTTGTATGAGAAAATGTTTGAAATAAAATTTTAAGGTACTATGCTTTTAATTTAATTTATTGTATTGCATAGTAAAATTGTAAACTAACGTGTACTCCTTTCTGCACCAACAGTTATGACTCGTGTAAAAACCGAAAACCGAAAAAAATTGTAATCGGACAATGAAAAGATAGAAGTTGTTAATTAATGTTTACTCTTAATAGCTTCTGTCGCGACACATTATCAAATATACTTCTAACGAATAAAATATATAGTAAACATATCAATGAATTCATAAAATTATGTGCGAAAACACATTTATTGCAAAAAAAAGTACAGTAGGGCATCGAGTGGTCTATTCTACGTACTCATTCTTCTTTAGTTTCCTCTTCACTTTTCTTATGATACTGTTCATCTTCGATTATATCGTGAATATATTTTGCCATCTGATTGTAGTTTATTACGCCATGTGCAAAAATTGGAGGTTTGTGGTTTTTTGTTTTAGTGATATTTTTATGATTAGTGTTATATTTCCTTAGTCAATCGAGTGCTTAGATCCATTTTTTCTGTTGACATGGTTGCATTGTTTTTTCTTTTGCTGATATTATCGCTCGCCACTGGTTTTGGTAATTTGATCATATTTCTTCTTCATCATCATTTATGGATGTTATTACTGTTGATGTTTCTTATTAACTTGCTCATAAGTGATTGATGTCATCTCGGACCTTTCTCAGACGGAGAATATATAATTTTATTCTACTTTCTACTTGTATACCTTCTACTTGTATATCTCCTGGACTATAAGTTCTTATTACAGTTAAATTTTGATATTCGCAGAACAGGCTAGATATTTATTAATCGTAAAAATCACCCCTTTATACCATACCATGACTATCACTATGGCGTTTATGAAATGCCTAAAATCAACAGTACATTAAGCGACCTATTTGTTACCCAAAGTGATTGATTGATGCATCAACTGTAAAGTATAACATCTTTTTTCTAGTATAACTCACCTAGGAAATAAATTCACGACAAAATTCAATGAATGCACAAAGCTATCCTCCAACGTCTTTCGAATAAAACATAACAGAGATAGAATGGCCGCGCATGTAATAAGCGTTATTAAACTGCACAGATTAATTTTAATAGCATTTGAAAGTGACATAGAACAAGCACAGGATATTCTCGACCTAATCGCTTTAAGTCACATCGTCATGAATGTCACACCATCGGATTTCAAGGTATGTACGGTCTCCGATCCGATAGTCAAGATTTTTATATGTTTACCATCACAAATTTTATTTTAAACAAATACATTAATCGATATTTATATTTTATTGGTGTATAAAAGATCTCTCTGGTTTTCAGTTACTGGATATTGCAATTGAAAAATTTTTACTAAAATCCAAAATAATTGACGAAGACACAGTAAAAGTAATCATATCGTATTTTAGTTTAATAACGAATTACATGTGCAAGTACATTGAACAAAATAAGGAACATAGTTTGGTGAACGATCTGATTCGAACGGATACGGAAGATACCGATAAACGAAGAGGTGACACAAATAAATATTCTTGGGTAGTTTAATATATTTATGGTTATAGAGCACTTGCGTCAGTTGCGTAAATGGCGTGTCCTTGTTGAGAAACTTCGCCTGGAAACGTCTACATATATCGAGGAAATTTCGCAGCAAAATCAAAATAGTGATATACCGCTTGAAGAATCGAAATCTTTCAAGTTTAAGAAACAATGTCCGCTTGGTAATCTTAGGGACATATATCCAGCTTAAAATTGTAATTGTGTTTTATTTAAATATAAGCCCTTTTATTTAAGGAAAGAAGTACCATATCTGCCCCATCCAAATCCATCCAAATCATGTGAATTGAATGATTTGTCTCAATAACTTATTAATAAGTTTTTCTATTGCTCCCTGGCTCCATTTCCACTGTCAAGTAAAAATCTCCCAATATTAAGATGCCATTATAATTTTCAACTGCGTCTGGCAATTCTGTCAAAAATGTGTTCTTCGATATTGAATTCGTATACACCATTGCATAGGATATTTAATAATAATAATAAAGTATTTATTGCGCATTCAAAATCAAAAGGAAACATACATATACAAATAAATAGGTGTAATCGAGCACAAACACAAGATGAAATTCAGATTCATTAAAAAAACTTGCTTTTCACCCTAAGCTTTTACCCTTTAGTAAAATCACAAAATAAAATGAGATATTATGCCTACTGCTAATCTTAATCTAACCCTACCTAAATATATAGATAACATGGGAACTAGAATTAATAATTAATGATAAAAATTAGACGATTAAAATTAAATTTAAACGATGCATGGAATATAAAACTCTTAAACTTAAACAAAAAAGAAATCATAGACCCACTAGAAACTCATGTTCATTATTGGATTTAATTTTAACCTTTTAATTTTAATAGTAGTTTGGTTGATGGTGCTGGGGTACTGAATTCTGATATATCTGACTACGACCACGGTTTTTGTAACCTGTTGATCTTCAAACTAAAACGTCGCCAATATTACGCACATATCGAAATTTTAAAGGAATTGTTTCCAATAAATTTCATCGGGACTTAATGCTGATACCAATGCATTTTTACGATGAATGATGTGAATGGTAAGATTTCATTTCTAAATAATAGCTTGCTTGATCTCTTTGATAAATATACGCCGTTGATCGCCAGACGCTTTACTGAACGCTATACTCCATGGTTGACTTATAATTTAAAACTGCTCATCAAGTTGAGGGATAGGGTCAAATCAAATTATCTAGCTTCACTATCTCCAGTACATTGGGAATATTACAAATCCTTGAAAATTTAACAAATACTACATTTAAAAACGCAAAAATTTTGCATACATTTCTAGAACAAATCCTAATCAGAACTTATGGAAACATTTTGGCTACTACTTGGCTGACATCAATAAAAACGTACAATTAATATTCTTGAGCATTTAGTTGATGTCAGTAAAATAAATAGTTACTTCATTAATGGCGTTTCTACTTCAAGTTTCTCGTTCGAGCACGATACCGATAGTAATAACTTTACATTTTCTTTTATTGATGAAAATGTATAATTGATAACATTAGGACAACAGAAACAGGCACCGATAAAATAAATACTGTCATGATTAAATTATTATGCCTATATATAATTCCTTACATTACCTATATTATTCATTTTATAACAGAACAAAGTGTATCTACCTAAAAAGAACTAACCTTCTTGTCTCAAGGATCTAAAACCAATTTCTTAAGTAGTTTGTTGATTTGTTGAATGCGAATGATTCTTCCTCCAATACAATAAGGGTTTCGTCGTGGATATACATAGTTGTGAAACAGCTCTTTTAAAAGTCACTGATATACTAACTGTAACTGATCAAGCACTTATATTTTAGTATTTGCGTTAGTGTTGCATTTTACTTAAGCATTTGGTACTGTAGCGACAAATAGGTTTTAGTAAAGATCCAATAAGGCTAATTCGCAGTTACATCGATAAACACAAACAAAACGTAAATATAGGCGATATCATTTCATTGCCACTCTTCCTATTCATTGAGTTCCGCAAGGTTCAATTTTAGATCCGGCACTTTTTACAATATATTCACACAAACTTACGAGTCACAATAACCATTGTAAAACTCATATGTAGATGATACGCAATTCGTTTAGACCTCAGGACTTGGACAGGTTGCACGCCTAAATGAAGATTTGCAGAATTTGCATTCGGTTACTCATAATTTGCAAGTTAATCCGAGTAAATCACATTTGCTATTTTTTGGTAAGCCCGAAATTTGTAATGAATTAAGCAACACTATAACCATAGTACTGACACTGTTCCAATAGTACCAAATAGTACCAAAAGCAAAAAAAATATTATAAAAAATATATTTTTTATAAACTAGAAGCTGGAAACTCATGTTCATTATTGGATCCAACCCTGTGGTTGATCGATAAACTGACTTAATATTAATTGAATCTAAGAAGTTTTCAAACTAGATGGTAACGGAGCTATCAACTTTTAGAATGTCAATATTAAATTCCCCACAACAAAAAATCACTTCCTCGGAGCCGAAGCAAGAAGCAAAATAATCTTCCATTTCATTTCAAAATTGTATGTAGTTCAACTGTATACAACATCCACAATAAACTTGTATGTGATAATTTGAATGTTCAACCACAACTGTTCAGTGTAACCAAATATTTTAGTCCATTCTGAACATAAATTCCAACGCCTCTCTTTAATGTTTATATGTGCTAGTTCTATACCGCAATTCTTCATTTCAATCTCAATTCGACAATAATTAATTTTTTATTTCAATATATGTGTATACATCTGAAAACAAAGCACAAAAATATTATTATTATCTACTCCCCTTTTTCCCTTTTCCTTTCCTTAAGTAGAAAAAGTAAATACAAAACTAATCAATATTTTTATAATATTATTATAGTCGATAGGTGAATTTTACCTTCTAGTTGTACAAATATGTTTCCATTTCGCACGAACCTTCTTCACCAGATTTTCACCAACAAAAAATGTCTCATTGTTAAATCCTCCCTTATTACGATTTTCTTGCATTTGAGTTTCTTCTTTTGAAGATGAGGATAATAAACTCATGTTCATTATCCTCATTTAATCCACGATTTTGTGATCGGAAAGGGTAGAGGAGGCTGTCTCTCAGGTGCAGATAGCTTACTAATCCAATATACAAATATTGGAATAATGTGAAACAAGATCGCCTGGACAAGGATAAGCAAGAAACGCAAATGGAAGCATACTACTATATTGAGGAAACAATATAGACGAAAAGAGAAAGAAGGGCTGCTAAATCACAAGGCAAAAACCAGCTTATTGCAGTGAAACCCATTGTCAGATAGAATAATCACATGACGTATAAACTCCGCGACAAGGAAAATCAGTATGATGCAATGCTATGCATCAACAAACGAAAACAAAGAAAAAAGAACTATTTTACCAAGATAGATACCAACTGATAGATGTATTAAAAAAAATCAATCATCATTGTAATAGTGACCGGGGACTTAAATTCCAAACTAATAATAAAGTACTTGAAATGATTATGGGTAATCATGACAATGAATATAGACTGATTGAGCTAAGTCTATGAAGTAACTTGGTGATAAGATGTACTATTTTCCCAAACAAAGATTGTCACAATACGACATGAGTTTCACCCGACAGGAGTCATAATCAAATAGACCACATTTTAATTAGTAAAAATGAAAATGCTCCTTGCTAAATGTACCTAATTTTTTTTTACTAAAATCGGACTAACAATAAAAAAGATATGCTGGTGTTACACTCTTAAGTGAAACACACTGTATATATATATACTGCTAGGAAAGAATAACGTATAACATCAGATCATACATAAGGCCAACGCTGACCCAGGTGACATTCTGCTAATAACCAAAATGAAAGGAGAAGAAGGCGTTGGTACGACGATGAATGTAAATTTTATACGGTCGCAAAAAAGCGGGCCAGAAAGAAATGGATAAAAACAAGAGTTCGCGGACTACAATGAGAAAAAGAGGGAAATACTTAAGTGCTGCAAAAATAAAATGAATAGACAAATTATTGCGAGAAATAAAAGAAAAACAACCACAAAAAAATAGAGAACGCTAGCAGGAAAAAGAGACAAACGGAAAGAAAAAGAGTTTGAATTAAAAACAAGAATAAATTGAATTTAATTAATACTTAATTTTACGTAAGTTTACTAAGATATTAGTAGTAAATATTTTGCAGCTAAGTTTAAAAAAATTTAAAAAAGTTTAAAGCTAGTTAAATTAAAACGGTGACATTATTCATTGTCGAAAGTTAGAACACAGTGTAGAATAAATTTTGATGTGACTTCTACAAATGCTCCTTATAACGTGCGTTCAAGAAAAATTCTAAGTTAGGAGGCCTCTGAAATTCAATTGGTGTTTAAAGCTACTTTAACCACAACCAAAAGAAACTACAATAATTACAGTGTTGACAGATGAGATTCTAACCTTAAAAAACACATTATATATATTCTTCATGGAAATCTGTAAAGCTCTCAGGAATGGAATAATGCCAAACACCATCAACTTTTTGCCCTATTCGAAAATAGCATTCCAATAATTTTACTTTCTGCTCTGTTGTGATAACCATTTTTAATTAGCAAAGCAGTTTTCACTGTTGACCTATTGTTAAAATTAAATTGACATTTTGGTTGCTAAAGTACCTTTAAACATCAATTGAATTTCAGAGCCCTCCTAAATTAAAATTTTTCTTGAACGCACGTTGTTTATGCAAGAAATTCAAACTCAATAGTTTATTTTGCGTAAGTTTTATAATACTACTATCCGTTTACTGGCATGTGCGTGTATGCAATTTTTAAATGCATGCGAAATATAGAATTATACAAATTAGTATAATCCAAAGTTCAACTGTTCGCCACTCTGTTACTGCAGCTGGGTTAAATTAATGTATTTATGCCATTAGGATGAGCTTCTACGTCGCATCTTTGGTGGTATTACGTCGATGTAAACGAAACGTATTCCAAAGTATTCCAAAGACAAATCACTAATACATAAGAACTTTATAACAGTCCGATTAAATATTTGGCGGCCCCTCTTCTTATCTGTTTAAATGGGCGAGTAAGAAAATTGTCGCTAAACGTACTATAATTAATAAATCACTTGAGGATTACTAGTGCTTATATTTATGTATTATTGATTTTTGTTTACCATAACTTTTACTGCTCCGTAATTTCAGAGGTCCTGCAAAGTTGCTACTACAGAGTGTCCGAAAAGGAACTACATCTAGTTACCTGTGAAATTTTCTTGCATGTAAATTTTCATGTTCCGCTATATTATTATTCTATTTTTTTATATTTTTGTTCGTCTTGAGACCGCGACTTATTCGGAAGTATATTCCCAATCGTAATTTGTGCAATTTCCCGCATTTCGTGTGGAGTACATTGCAGTCTTCGCAACTCATATTGCGTTACCAACCCGCGCAAATATCCCTAAATGTTGAAATACTTAAAAAAAGCTTAATTTTTCGCATAAAAAACGGCGCAAAGTAGAAAAAATAGTAAAAAATACTCATACAGAAGGCTATTCAGGGCATTCGTCCGTTCAGACACACGCCTTCGGCTCGTGGCTGAATTTCGGACTCATGCCTGAAACAGTGCCTTCTGTGACTTGTTTTTTAATATACTATTTTATTGTTTTCTAAACTATTCAAATCTTATGTATGTAATAGGTATGTTACGCCACTCAAGCCTTCAGTCATAGCATAGCTGTAGCTGTCCCTGATGGTTAAAAGTGGTATGTTACTCTACATATATATAGTAAAAGCTATAGCTTTTTTGCAGCTTATCATAACTTAAACGAAGAAGCTCTCGGAACTGCTAAGATAGTTAAGTTCTTTGATAAGCTTTTCGACACTGTGAACGGCGGAACACTTCACCCACCTTGTGGAAAAGTACTACGTGGTGGTATGTGGAGAAATTCTGGACATGTTAATTTTTGGAAAGACTATATTGAATCTCTAAAAAATATGAATTTTGTTGATGTAGATGGCGAAAAATTTCGAAAGCCAAGTTTAAAAAATTGCATTGAAACAGTTGAGGGATTTTTGGATTTATACGATATATTAGAGGACTTCTTGACAAAATGCAACACATTCCTTATGCCACAAATGAAATTTCAATGGAAATCTTTAACGTGTGTAAATATATTTCAAACCTCACCAATTTTGAACTGGTTGTCATTAATACATTTCAATAACAACCCAATAATACTAGTCATTGTTAACACTAATGACCATAATACAAGAAGCACAATAACAACGGAACTACTGCGACAAACACTCGCCGTTGCCGGGCGAACCCGCACGCCACTGTGCGAGCAAAACACTGAAGCTCGACTAAGCTGTTAGTGGTAATGAATATATTCTTTCCGCAAACAACCTCACCGCTAGGGCTAATGTGGTATGGAAGAAAGCAATAATCCTCTACAACGTTTTCATAAATAGTCACTGATCCCAAATATTAGTAAATACGCGTAAAATATATACTCGTTGATATAGACTAATATACCTAAATGTCTTAAATAAAACAACCGTAACACGACTAAAAATTAATTAAAGTTTTATGCGTTAAGGTACAAATCGTGCAATTGCGATGTCAAAATTAGTCATGGAAAAGGTGATCTGCTCAAACATGGTGGATGAATGAAACATGAAAATTGTGACAAAACGATTATTGGACAAAGATCCGTATCAGATATGTTTAGAGGGCTCATAAAAGGAATGGATCTTGAATCTAAAACAAACGAAGTCGAAATTAGGATAGCAGGATTTTGAAATTGCTAAAAGAAACCGGTGTGGGAGAACAAAATTAAAATCAATAATTACAAATGTTACTGGGGAATCTGAAAGGGACCGCGTTATAAATTTGATGAGATCGAACAAGTTCAGCCTTATTTAGTTACACGAATTAATTTAAATAACAAAAATATAAGCGACCATTTCTGGCCTTAATTCCAATTCAAGAAGCCACTTGTTCTGCGTTATTTTAAAAATACAATCTCTTATTTTAATCAAAATAAAATTCCATTATAAATAATTGCAAAGGTTTTGCGTCCGATGGTGCAAATAATATAATGGGTTCACATAATTCTGTAGTCAGTAGGTTTAAAAAAGCAATACCAAATATATTTATAATGAAATGTATATGCAGTCTTTCCATCTTTGCGCTTCTTGCGCTTGTGAAAAATTGCCACAAGAAGTGGAAAAACATACCAGGGATGTATATAATTATTTTTCCAATGGTCCCAAAAGAGTAGAATAGCTGAAAGACTTTAATTTGTTAATGTTTGGATCCTGCGGTCACAAGATGGCTATCATTCGAAAGTATTGTCAGCAGATTATTATCCCAATACAATTATCTTGTTCTATACTTTACCGATCAATCGTATAAAAATATATTAGAAGCTACTTTGATTTTAAAAATTACGAAACAAGAAATTAAGTTGTATGTATTTTGTATTTTTGTCATATACTGGTGTCCCTATGATCCGCCCCTGACTTATTTCTAAGTGGTTCCTTGATTAATGTTTTTGACAGCTAGTTAATCATATCTACAAAATATCAACTTTCTATCTCAAAGCGTTGTTGTGCTGTGGGTAATTGTTGAACGGTGTGTTGTATTTGTTCATAAAAATGGATCCTGTAGAATGCAATGCAATTATGCAATGTACAATTCTTGTATATGGCATTTAAATTATTATTCGTTACCTGTTCTATATCTAAGTCGGCCAGTAAATTATTGGTTTCAACTCTAAATGGATGAGCTGTGGAGACTTGCGTAGAAGTTGAAGTCGGTGTAGTTTCAAGTACAATGGCATCACATAAATTTCGGACATCAAATTTCCTGTCATTTTTAAAAATAAAATGTGGTTTAGGCTTTAATGTCATAATTTCTGGCATATTGAAATTATTTTCTCAATACTTCAAAGTATCGTCAGATTAACTGAAATCTGAACATGCCATCAGTATCTGAATTTAACAAATCTAGAGTAATACGACTCATGCAGCCCGGTAGATCATGCAGGCAGATTCAAGAAATGTTAGGTATACCCAAAAGCACTATTCACTGCATTATACAGAAATGGAGACAAACTCAAATAATAGAACGTCGGCCAGGGTCCAGAAGATCTCGAATTTCAACTGTTGAACAAGATGAAGCCTTGGTTGAAGTGTTACTGAATCACTCTTTCAAGAATGCCGTTAACGTAAGAATAATTAGTAACTTTCCTGGTTCAATTTCGACTGCGCGGAATCGTATAAGGGTTAGTAATGTAAAAAACTATGCCGCCGCAAAAAAAAGTTGGATTAACACCTCAACATAAGGAAGCGCGTGTAGCATTTGCTTTGGAGCATTTGGCTCGTGGCGATGACTTCTGGAGGCGAGTTGTATTTTCAGATCAGAAGATATTTCAATCTTCTCACAATGGCCACATCAAGGTGTATAGACCCAGAAATTCTCGATATCATGAAAGATACATCGCAAGTACAGAACGAAGCGGAAGATTTTCAGTTAATTTAAGGGGCTGGATTTCTGCGGTTAGGCCTGGTGTAGCAGTAAACGTCGAAAACGTTTAAACAGTGATGTTTATGTTAGGATCCTGGAGCACATCATGCTTCCATCGGTAAGAGGAGTATATCGTAATGACAATTTTATTTTCCAACATGATAATTGTACCGTACATACTGCACGAAGAACTGTTGAGTGGCTCCAGGCCCAAAACATAAATGTTCTAGATTGGCCAGTAGAAGCCCGGATATCAATCCTATTGAGAATCTGTGGGGACTGTTGCAAAAGAAATTACAAAGCAGAAGGGTAATTTTTCACAATAGGGAGGAATTATGGAAGAATGGCATATAATACCTCAGGACTATTTCCGAAATATATGTCTCTCAATGCCTAGAAGGTTGGAAAATGTGATAGCAGCAAATGGGGCTATGACGAAATATTGATTTTATTTTTAGTTTTAATGTAGAAGTCAAAAATATTGAATATATATAATTTATGTAGAAATAAGAATTAATCTTTTCCTAAATTTTAGTTGTTATTTTTGTTGAGGAAAGCATGTTTAGTTTTCCAATTCTTCATTCGAGGTTTATTACCTTCTTTCTAAAACATACATATTAAATTATGACATTAAAGCCTAAACCACATTTTATTTTAAAAACTAAACAGAAAACTTAATGTCCGAAATTTATTTGATGCCGTTGTACATTATTGCTCAATGTTGTAGATGAAGTAGATGGTTTCGATTCAATTTTGGTACTTCAAAAAAAATACTCAATGTCTTAAGAACGAAGGTCCATATATAATAATAATAACAATAATAATAATAATAAACTTTATTTGTGCCCAACAGTATACACCAAAAAAGGCACAACAACAAAACTGTACATAAAACATAATATCAAAAAGAAAATAAGAAAATAACAATCCAAGATAGCTCACACTCTAATTGATCATATAAATATATCGTCAAAATACACATTAGAATAGTTGGTTTCAATGAAATCGAGTACAGTTTTTTTCAGTGGAGTAAATCAGTACTGTCGATGTCACAATAACAAAATGTCAAAGTTGAGCGAACCTGACAAAATTTTGATTTTCTCTAAATTAGAAGAAGGTTGGTCTATTAGAGCAGTAGCGCGGCATTACCTTTTGACGAAAAGTACCGTCCAAAGGATAAAAAGCAGATGGGAACATGACGAGACCATTGCAAGACAACGGGGGTCAAGGCGTCGAAAAATTTCCACTGTCGAAGAAGATGAAGCCTTATCAAATCATTTCAGGGAAAATGGGCTTGGATGTGCGTTCAAGGTCCAGGTGTTGCTTGGCGGATTGAAGGGCGTTTTAACAGTCAAACTTATGTAAGAATATTGGAAGATATTATGCTTCCATCGGTGACCCAACTATACGGGAACAATAATTTTGTCTACCAACAAGATAATTGTCCAGTTCACACTGTAGCAATAATCAGGGTTTGTTAATAATAATATTGAGCTTCTTCCTTGGCCTTCAAGAAGCCCCGACATAAACTCGATTGAGAATGTTTGGGGTTTACTCGTTAAAAAAATTTACGGAAGAGACTTTTTCCCTCAAAATGCCAACCAACTGTGGGAAGCTGTTCAAGAATCGTGGGAAGAATTAAGTCACGGTGAATCGGTTCTATGCCTAGAAGACTTGAAAAGGTGCTTCAAGCAAATGAGGCTATAACAAAATATTAAGTATTCGTTTATGGTTCCGTGTTTTTAATAAAAAATTAAATGATTAATTCATTATCTTATTGTTTTCACTTGGTTGCAATTCTAGCGTATATATAGTTCCTTTTAAAAAATCTGGTACATACCTATACATGCATCTCGTATTTGATTTTCTGAAAGCTACGTGCATTTGTTGTCAAAATATCACATACAATATAACCTAAATCCAAACAGACAATTTTACATTGTAAAAAAATTTCAAAATCATGCCTACTGATTTATGAAGTGTACTCGATTTTTTTGAAACCGATTGTAAATCTTTCCGGATTCAATGAATACGCGATCAAACTTATTTTTTGTGTCAAGAAGCTTAATTTGTAGTTCATTTCCTAAATCACGATCCTGATTTATTTTCAAATTCTTATTTCTTCATGCATCCATATAGAAAAAATACCTACATTCAAAACTCCGATTTCCGATTTCTCCCGATTTTGTCCGACGAATCTAACGATTCAGGCTGACACTATCTGGCATCCCTGGTTGGCAACCCTGGTTACTAGTCCCAAGTTGTCTGGTGTATGGTTATGGTCCCAATTCTAACTGTGATTGGTTATATGGTTATATCGGTTATATTTTGTAATTATTTTAAGCGTATCTTTGACTGATATATTAGATAGTGTACATTCTTAATATTCTTTCTCCTCCTTTTGTTCACATATCACAATTAAGTCTCAAGGAATGGATGTTCAAGTTAAAACTATTGTAAGATTTAGTTTTAAGGTTATGTACAACTTGTTTAAATGTTTAAATCGTTAATAGATAATACCAAATGAATTGTGCCGAAGAGCAGGTCTGGCGGCTGTTTTTCACCCGATTAACGAATTTGGTGTATTTGCATGGCAAAATAAGAACTTTCGTCATGGAGATAAGACCAGTGATTTTGCCCCGGCGACCGCATCAGTTTTTAATCTGCGTCTGGACGTTGTTTTATTTCAACCCATACTAAAAAAACTTGTTAATGAGGCAAATGGTACTTTCTTACGTGTGCAAGCTTTGATGTCTAATAAGGAATCAGATAAAACTGAATTAATACAGTTGAGTTTACAATATCGATCAATCATCAGAGCTTGTTTGGAAAATCTTCAAGATGAAATCATGAGATCAAAAGGCAGTCAGCGTGAAGAACTACAAAATTATGTTACAATATTTTATTCTGTTGAGTGCTTATGGCATTTATGTGAAATATTATTTGTGGATAATACTCCAGGTAATGGTAAACTGTGTGCTTAAAATATTTCATGGCAACATTTTAGGAAATATTATTCTTCCTCACCTGTTAGATTGGGTTCGTTTCCATTTCCCGAAGTACGAAAGGAAAGCTGCAAGTTTATTAGCTGGAGGTTTAGTTGGATTAGAAGCCCATCATGATTACTGGGAAACAATAATAGGTTCTTTATTGCAAGGACGGATAGATGTAGTGTGCGCGTTATTACAGCTACATTCGTCTTCGGACAGTAATCCTTTTCAATTGGTCAAACAAACTTTAAAATCTATGCCAACGTACACCATTTTTGGTGGTCTGTCTGCGACCGAATTTAATTTGAGATGGAAACATTGGTTATTGGATACACAGTCAAAAATTGATGCAAAGTTGTTTATTTCTGAAAAACATCTGCATTTGATAATGAGGCTGGTAGTAGGAGAAGAACTTGCATGGAATGAAGTTCAAGAAAAGTGTGAAGCTTGGTATGAATTATTGGCCGCTTGGTTACTTTTTAGTGTACCTACTGTCAAGTCATTTGAATTGGGACAATACGCTAAAAGATGTATTACAAGAATGGGTATAAGAGACCGCATGAAACATTTAGATAGAGTACTATTAGCTGCTATGGAGTCGGATATCTTGCAGGTATGTAATATTTTTTGAATAATTATAACCTTGGTGTACATTAGAAATAGTGTTAGATAATTGTTATATATTTATTGCCTTCACATTCAACTACATTTTGCTTTTTTTAATTTGTGTGTATCATATAAAGGATGCCTACTAAAATTCTAAAACAAATATTCTAATGGAAAAATGTGGCTTGTATGAATAGGTGAAATAATGAAAGTTTTTATTGGAAATTAGAAAATGAAGGAATGCATCTTTTTTCAAGAAATCTTTTTTTCAAAGACTTCTGCAGTCATAAATACACTACTATGAATGATATATATATATATATATTTTACTTAGAAATAATGTGTCCTTTCATTCAGGTTATTAAAGAAATTCAATATATGACTGAAAATGGTTGGTTTGTTACACATTTAACAGACCTCTTGTATCACTCAGGCCGTTTGGATATATTAGATGAGAAACAGTCGGGAGATCTGTAGGTACTGATGTTCATTATTTTATCGTATGTAAAATTTTCTCTGGCTTAGATTGGCAGGAAAGCTTCGTGAGTCGTTTTTATTAGATTATGGAATGCTTTTAGTGGGACATAAATCTTTGTGGCAAGTAGGCTTAAGTTATCTTGATCATTGTCCCGTGGATGGTCTCAACACTATTGAATTGTTACTTCCGTGTTTGCCAATGAAGTCAGAAGCCAGAATACATAAAATTTGCCGTGAAGCCAGCAAAAGAGATTTACTGCATGTTGGTATGTATGATTGATTCACTTTTATGCAAATTATGGAAATATATTTGTTTTTTAGTGCAGTCTATTTGTAAAGTGCAAGGAATGGTCTCTTTAAAGCGAGGGAGACTGGGAAATGCTTTAACGTGGGCTCTAAAGTCTCAAGATTCAAATTTTACGTCTTTTCTGTCAGATAAATATTTGCAAGAATACAGTAGGAATGGAAAAATACAAAATACTGATCTTTTAGATAATTTAGGATCGTGTATGCTAGCTAGTGACCGATTAATATTTTTAGGTACTTAAATATTACATTTTTTCATACTGTTTATATATTTTAATTTTAGGAAAGTATTGTGAATTTCATAAAGTATACCAATCAAAAGATTATAAAGAAGCTGCTAGTTTACTAATTTCGTTGATAGCATCAAGAATTACACCGAAATAGTAAGTACATACTGTATTATTAAATTTCACAATGGGGCTTTAAGACTGCCCTGACTCTAAACTGTAGCCATCATGTATGTTGTCAAATGGTGGCAAGATATTTGTATGTTCCCAAGTCCTCGGATTAAAAATTAAGTTTAAAAGCCTGGATTTGAATTGTAGTACAAGACTATATACAAAAGTAGACTGAACTACTAATAGGACATTGTACTATAATAAAATAGTCTCCTTAACTTATTTTATTAATGAACTAATTGTTTTATAGTTTTTGGAACACTTTATTAACTGATGCACTGTCATTACTGGAGTGCGATGAATTGATATTAACTGCCAATGATACTTTTACATTACTCCATTTTTTGGAAGAAAAGTCGAAGTTACCAGAATTGAGTGATAAAATTGATTTATTAAGACTGGCAATAGCAAGAAACTTGGGAAAGGCATTATTGTTCGAGGCACAAAGAACATGAATAATTGTGTTTTAACATTTTTATATTTGAATTTTCTCGGTTTTTAAAATAAATATACAAATACTAAAATGTTTTTTATTAATATGCTTTAAAATTCTTGTACATCATGACATATGCATCTACCAGAGTAGGATGGTAGCGCAAATGTATAATATTACAATTTGTTGAAAAATACAAGTGTGACTAATGACTTAAAAACACTTGTTATATTAATGAAAACGCAAAATTCGTGACTCGTCATTTTCAAGTGAATTTCAATAAAGTCACATATTTGATTTAACTCTTAATAAATATGTGTGCATATAATCATCAAAATTAAGTTTTTAATATTTTCAGTAGATATACGTTCACTGCGCTGTATATAACTTCCATGACAGCATGCATCATCTGTTGCATAAGCAATTTTGTTGAATTCATTTCTTCGTACAAAAAAATGTTATTCAACAAAATTTGTATTGACGCTACTTGTTAATGTAGAAAACTAATTGTCTGGATTTTCACCAAATTTGCAAATAATAATTTTTGAAGACTTTTATAATACTTTGTTTTGTTTTAATGAAACTTATTTATACTCGTATATTAATTATATTATTTCCGTTTTGAGTTAACTATTACTATATTGTTTTTTAACTAGGAGCAGTGATTTAAATTTGCAGCGCTAAAACCTACACCTGTAATTGGTGAAAACCGAGACTGTTTTACATAATGCTACGTTGCCTATGTTTCGACATATCAGCCATCCCAAGCGGTTGCATTTCAATTAAGAATGTTGTGCTCGTAATTGCCTTTTTCGTAATTCCAAAATTAAATAATATATATATTTGAAAATATGGATATTGTACCGAATACAAGTTTCGCGTCAGCTTCAGTTTCAGTGTAAATATGGCTTTTCAATTTACTCCTCCTATTCTAATGAAATGTGGCAACACTGCAGTATTTGGCAACCCTGTGAATGCCAAGAAAATTAGTCGGACTAAAAGATACCTGATTAGATCATATATGAACGTACTCATTTAGTTGAAATTGTGTGTTTTCTTATTCGTAACGTCGCTAAATACATATTTGAATGTTGAGTACTAATTGTTACAATAAAACGCATTGAAGATAAACTGCACGTTCCGTCGATTTCTAATTTTATAAATCTGGGTAGCCATGTTTACGATAGTGTCATGAAGGATGAGTAGTGTCATCATTTCGTGATACAAAAGAAATTAGTTGTTAAGTTTTATAAATTAATAGTGATCTAAAGTGATTTTATATTTTTACAACGTTTTATAGTGACTTTAAACTTTTAACAAGCTTAGAATTTGATAACGTGAATTGAGAAATATGTAAGTATACTACTTATGTCAAAAAATATTTTAGCAAGATTTGCTTTGTATTAGTTACACCCATTTAGTTTACAGATTATATATAAGTTTTGTAATACGTCTGCTTGTAATTGCTTAATTGGATTAAATAGCCTATAATATAAATCTAAAAGTCTAATCATGCATATGCAAATAAGCCCGAAATAAATCCACTTCAAATAATTATTTTAATTAATTAATAAGTAATTTCTATAAAGAAAGCACTTAAAAATAAAGAAATCTATTTTTAACCTATTTTCGATTATGAACTGTCAAAATTACAAGGTCGTTTTTTGTAGGCAATTGTTGCAATGGTGCATTTATTGTTGACTTTTTAAAAATGTACATATGTAGGTCGTTTCGTGTCAACAATATCATTTTTACAGTTGATATGTATTCGTACTATATTCGTACATGAAAAATAAATGTCATTAGGGTTAGCATTGTTAATAATAAGCTTGTCTAAAAGATTAAAATTATTATAAAGTACCTGGCTGAAAGGTATATCAGTTAAGGTAATTAAATTTAAACGTTTTGCAGAGTGATTAATATATACATAATAAGTTCAAATTGGATTATTAAGTATGCCTGAGTAAACATTCAATATTCTCCTATGTACGTAGATTTTTTCATCTTTTCTTAATATCAGAATCTCATCAGAAAGTACCTCAAACACCAGTTAAATGCAATGAAGTCCAATAAATAATAATAGTTGCTGGCAGACCTCATTTTTATAGATTGCGACTACATAATAACCTTTTAGATCGACATAAATGACAAATTGAATAATTATGTACATTTTCGTTAAATGTTGACATTTCAGCATTTTATTCTTGCAATACCATTGCCAGCCTACATTTGATGCTTTTCCAAATTCAAGGCTTACAAAATAAGCTAATAATAGTCAAAAATTAATCACAATAATTTGGGTAAAGACAGAAAAGCAAGAGAACTTGTACTCAGACTTTGAGTCCCCGACCTTTGCATTTTCTGGTATTTTGTCGTATGAAAACAAGTGTTTGTATAAAATGTGTTCCTGCATTAATAAGAATTATTTATTTCTGATTGACCTTTTTCTTAACGTATAAATTATGTTATGTGCTTGAAGCGAGTAAAATTGCTTTATTGTTGTAACTAATTTTATGGCTTCAAGATGCTTGTCCACTGTTATGTAGACATTACAAAAATTTGAAATTAGAAAAGTTTTATATACTGAAAAATACACATGAGATGTTAGGTTTAATGATAAAGAACAACCTTATAACAATTGTGCATTGAAGGCCCATATCACCTGTCACGTTGCAGTATTTGGAATACATACATATCGTTTCGTTTCATACGAATAATCCGTTTGATGAATATCAACAACTTGGTAGAGGTATTGAACAACCATCCAAATGATTGTATATGGCCAGTGAGTTTTAAAAAGTTAATGATTCCTAAACTACAATTTTACTTATATTTTTTGCATTAAGGATTCACCCTGAAGTAGCAGAAGTGCATGTTTTTGGGCTCTATAAATATTCTTCAACGTACAATAACTTTATGACCCACTGTACTTTAGCATGTCAACTGAGTCAGTTTTAAGTAAACGGAACAATTGTTTGTGATTTATTGGCCAACGTAACAGTTGTGCTAGAATCAGAATAATTTAGTGCATATGTTACAAAGTGGAAGAAATAGTGTAATTATTGTTTGATATTTTGATATTGTTCATAAAACTTAATGATTGTAATGCCACATTGTACATTGAAGAATGTTTATAGAACCCGAAGATGCACTTCCAATTGGTCTAGTACCGAATAACTTTCTTCAGATATTAACAGATTGAAAGTATTCCTTGCTAATGTTAATACCAACGAGCACACGATAAAAATATATTTTTAATATTTGTTAACATTCGTTATAAGCTTTACAAATTAAGAAAATTTGCAAATAAATTTTGTTCATATTTCTTGTGAAATACATTTTTAGCATTAAGGCAAATGACAATGTGTTTGAACTAATTGTAAATGTAAGGTATCAGGTATTGCACGGATTGATTTTACGTCTATAATGTCTTCGTTGGTGCATATATTCCCTAACCATATTTACTACTATTATGGAAACAATGATTTCATTCATATTACAATGAGCGAAAAATGCAAGAAACTGCAACGGTGATAATTTATTTATTTAGTCACTATAAAATAAAATTGAGTTATAATGACTTCATATCATGACTTTTTTTAAATCAGCCGTGCTTTCAATTTCTGCTGATCGATATATCGATATATGTATTTTGAACAACTTAATTAAAATATGTGGTAAATTAAGTTACCGAGAATGACATTTATTATTTGTAATTGACAGTAAAATAACATTGTTTGGTAAGTTGTGGGACATAAATTATAATTATGTATGAAATAATTACTGTCCGTGTCAATCACGTATCAAGTTGCAAAAGTGTGCAACTATGTTAAATTGATTTATACGAACATTTTTAACTACATTATAACATAATAAATCTCGTGTTTACTTGAGGGTAAGTGATATACCTAATTATTTTTGAAAAGAATTTCTTATAAAATTTTTTGAGTAAACCAGTATAAATGATGCTCTATTCTTTAGTATTTTAACACCTTTAGGTGGTCATTTTAATGGCGGGGTTGGATGAGTTATACAGGGTGAGTCGGGAGGAACGGACCAAGCTCCAGGAGTGTATTGTACACGTGAAAATAATGTAAAAAAACTCAATTGTTGTTATCCGATTTTTATTTGTATTCAAGTTATGTAATAAATGTTCAACAATACCGCCATTCACCTCTAAACATTTTCTGCTTCGTCTACGAAGGGCGCCTTTTGCTCTCCTGATTGAGTCATGTCTTGTTTAAGATCGGCTGCAGCATTTCTAATACGTTGAATTAGTGCATCCCGAGTGTGCACTTTTACTTTGTACACTTCATCTTTGAACCAGCCCCATAAATAATAATCTAGTGTTGTAAGATCTGGAGATCTTGGAGACCAACTAAAAGGACCACCGCAACCTATTCAATGCCCTGGAAATCTTTCCAAATGTTGCTTGACCTGACGAGCGAAATGTGCAGGAGCTCCATCGTGCCGGTAATACATTTGCATACTGATGTTTAAAGGAACATCCTGTAGTAGTCCGTGTAATTCATTTTGTAAAAAATTTAAGTAGTTGTCTCATGTAAGGCGATTCTCCAAAATGAAAGGGCCAATTAAATAACCACTGACCATACCACACCACACGTTTACTGAAAACTTATGTTAAAAATTACTTTCGACTGTTGCATGGGGATTTTCGTCTGACCATACAGAGTTGTGAGTATTATTAATGCCGTCACGGGTGAATGTTGCTTCATCTGTAAAAAGTATGCGTGATACAACAGGAAGATTATTATTTATCCACCGACAAAAGTGCTGTACTCTCTGTACATGGTATGGATGTAAGGCTTGCTCGTAGAGTGTGTTTATTACTCTTGTTTATGGAATGCCGAACTGAATGCTCATTATTCGTGAGCTGGTCGTTGCATCTTCTGCTACTACATCCAGAATATCTTCTACCTCTTCTAAATCTTGTCGAATAGCTCATTCTCATATTATGTTAACACTGGGAAGCTTCCCGGTCTCGCACAGTTTGTTGAAAACTCTGATAAATACAGTTTTATTAGGATGTCTCTGATGTGGAAATCGTTGGTGACATTCTTCAACAGTAGCTGCAGTATTCCCATTACAAAAACCATAAACAAACACCATATTTCTATAGTGTAAATCTGTATAAGTGTGTGGCATTTTGTAACACTTTAATCGTACAAACTTAAAAATAAACGTTAAATCACTGTCACACATTACACAGTGCAACATTTTTGAAGTCATTCAGTCCAAACTCCTTCTCGTATGGAATTTCTCGAAGTACTTATCGAAACTAACAGAACCCTATTTGGGTTTTGTTAGTTTAGTTGCCGTTCGGATGTTATGGCCTCATGTATATTTTGGCTAAAACTTGATTTTTCCGAAGAACATACAATTTTCTCACAGCTATATCTCGAAAACCAATTGGAATTTTGTTTTCCTGTCTTCGGCACAATTGTAGCTATAGACTAGGGGAAAAAAGTGTAAAATAAACTAACCCGATAAAACTGCATCTAGTGCCTCAAAATTCCTAAAATGTCAAAAATGTTCATTTTTTCTATTTTTTTTTTTTCATTATTTTTGGCCCACAGCTGCTAAACTGTGGGAAATTCAGTAAAGTAATCTTCAGACAAATTATTCCTTATAATATAATTTATAATTATTTGGAACGTTATAATACCGGAAAACGCTTTTTTCACATATTTTTAAGCGCTTCGCAAATCAGTTTTTCGCACGAAAACTACAATTTTTAACTCACATCGTAAACCATCCACAAAGATCTATTTTTTTTAACTTTATTTCCACGTAAATAAAAATATGTGTTAATTTTCAGCTGTATTTTACATCGAAAATTCGAGAAATGTATGAAAAATTTAGCAAAAGGCAAGAAAAACATGTATTAATCAATATCCATTGAAGTAGATGCTCTCGGTGAAGCCTGTGAAGTTGATGCATAATTGTGCTTGATAGCACATTCGGTGCCTGCATCGTCATATTGGGATACCTTATAACTCCACCAACAAACTTCTGCAAGCAATGCATCCAGCTTCATCAGCTCCTTTGTGTCGTTTTTCTATTGGCATTGTGACCTGATGGAATCGCTCTCCTTGTTCGTCCGATTCGGTGAGCAATTGGTGTAAGAACTCATCAAAGTGGTGATGCAGAAAATGTAATTTCAATGTCATAGATGCATTGATTTTATGAAAATAATTGAGCATTGTTTTCAACAATTTCTAAAATAAATGCACATACTTAACAAACTATAATCTCGAAATTTCGATGTAAAATACAGCTGGAAAATGTGAAAACAGCATTTTCCGGTATTATAATGTTCCCAATAATTATAAATATAATATAAGGAATAATTTGTCTGAAGATTACTTTAGTGAATTTCGCACAGTTTGGCAGCTATGGGCCAAAAATTATGAAAAAAAAATAGAAAAAATGATTTTTTTTGACATTTCAGCAATTTTGATGCACTAGATGAAGTTTTTTCGGGTTTCGGGGTTTGTTTTACACTTTTTTCTCCTAGGCTGTAGTTAAAATTGTACCGAAGACAGGAAAACAAAATTCCAATTGGTTTTCGAGATATAGCCGTGAGAAAAATTGCATGCTCTTCGGAAAAATCAAGTTTTAGCCAAAATATACATGAGGCCATAAAATTTGAACGGCAGCTAAACTAGTAAAACCCAAATGGGGGTTTTTTGTTAGTTTCGATAAGTACTTCGAGAAATTCCACAGGTGAAGGAGTTTGCATTTTACGTGTTGCACTGTGTTATCAGAACAACAAAGTTATCAAATGTTTTTGAGCATCGAACATGACATACTAGATAAACATTTTTAATTACAAGCGCCCTTCGTAAACGAAGCGGAAAATGTTTAGAGGTGAATGGCGGTATTTTTGAACATTTATTATAAGAACACTATGATTATCAAAACATTAATACATGAAATGTTGTTTATTTTTAATTACGCTATAACTTATAAATAAAAATCGGATAACAACAATTGTTTTTTTACATTATTTTCACTTGTACAATACACTCCTGGAGTTTCGTCCGTTCCTCCCGACTCACCCTGTATATGCCAAAGTCTTTGACTGATCTGTAAGGTTAAACTTTGATTTTTCGTACTGTTGTACAGATAATAAAATTTAGCATAGACGCAAGTTAGGTTGCATATGTGTTTAAAGTATCAATTTGAGCTAAAAATGTATAATCAGGGTTCGAACTCAATTTAAGTTACGAAGTGAAATGGCCAATGGTACTTTTGAAACTACCTTTCAGTGAACGGGCACGTACACTATATGAATTAGATATAAATTACAATTAAGGCATTATTATATTATATCCCGTGCGACGCATTGTTGAAAAATTCAACAGGGACGGAGCCAGCCCGAAGAACAGCATTTACGGAAGAAAGGCAATATATAACGGAACAAATTGGACGATAAAAGCACGAGAGGAAACAACAACCACGAAAGGGAAGCAAGTGAATACGTCGGCTATGACGACATGTTTGGCAGAAATAAAAAGTCGATAAGATCACCAGCACAAAGAAGAGCAGAGATGGTAGGGAGGTTGCAAATGAAAGTAGTTCAGCAAGCGGAAATAAAAGCAATCAGGGTAAAAAGATATGTAAACTGAAGTAGCTGAGAAAATGGAAATGGAAATCAGAACTAAAAGAAGAGTTAAAAGCGATCAAGTTAGAGGTGAGAAAGCAATTAAAAAGCAATAGAAGTGCTGGAAGGCAGGGCAGAAAAGAGAAGGCGAATAGGTACAATACCATAAAAATAAATGGATTAAGAACGCAGGAGATTAAAAAAAAAGAGGGAGTGGAAAAATAACATAAGCAAATAACTACAGAGGTAGAGAAGGTATACGTGAGAAATAATGAAAGAGGTGGTAGCAGAAGTGTAAAACAAAAAATTATGGCAGTCAATACCAACTTAAAAGACACGATAATCTACGTTGATAACGATCTTACGGCTGAAGAGAGAAAAGTACAAAAAGAAATAAGAAATGTTGCCAGAAAGAACAAAAGCGAAGGGTAGATTGTTCACTATTGTGTATCAGAAAATATTAATGGCGAGGAGTAGAGATAGAAAAAGTGGGCACATGAGGTGTTAACAAGGGCGCGAAACATGAAGACGAACATAGCAATGAGTGGCAGGACGAATGAAACGAATGGAAAACCGCCACCAGAAAAAGTAGACGCAAACCAAAATCAATGATAAAATAAAAAGAGGAAGTCAGAAGGTAAGTAGCCCAAACTTGGAACAGCCAATGCCAGAATTAACAACATTTAATTATTTGAAATTGAAGTTGATTTTTGTTATCACTAGCATAAAAATGTACATTTTAATCCGAAGAGAAAAAAAATAATTACTAACATGGCTTTAATTTAATTGTTGGTTGTGTAATGTACAAATGTAGGTAATTCACATTCACATTCATAATGTTCTCAACCTTAACCCTGGACTATAAGTTATTATTTTTCCTGAAACTGTCAAGTAATATCAAAAATGCAAGTTTATTATTCCTAGGTAAAATTTCACCAGACTCATGTCAAAAAATGTATACAAACCGCAGCAGTGGCAGTCTTTTTGAAATTGACAATACCCAATATCTACTTTTCTTTAATCACAATGACTAATTTTTGGTCTTAAACGGACCACGATTTCTGTAAAGTTATCTTACAAGACTCTGAGACTACCCTGCCTCGTACGCCTCGTACTCTCAAAACAACCTCTCCTGCAAAACAACTTTCCAAACTTGATGTAAATGACTAATAAATCACTAATATCATTTGTTTCTTTATCGGTTTTACACAACTGAAAAGTAATATGACCGAGTATGGCGACGATAGTGAAGTGGAACGCGCAATAATGATTTGTGGTGGAATTTCTTTCAACGCCTCATGTCCCCTAAGCCCTATATATTGGACATTATTGCATGCTAATTCACGATAAGGCGATGTCTTACATCGCTAATATCATGCTGCGCTTCTTGAATGGCGTATGAAGTGTGGTGTACACTGCTCGAACATATATATTAGTCAACAACTACGGTCAGCGTTTCCAGGCAGGACGCAGGACCTCTAAGCAGATCTGCGCGAAGAACGAAAACGGATCAACCAGGAGATTGCACACCACATTCGTAGCATGCCTGGACGCATAAGAGATGTTATCAAGGCTCGAGGGCGAAATACGCAGTATACGCAGTAGACATTGATTTTCAAATGTAGGGGTTGGTTTTTCTTTTTGTCCCTTTTTAGCGCAGTCTATGTAAATTTATTTAAACCACTGTATCTGAACTTAAGTCATACAAACAAACGGAAATTCTATTGAAGGAATCATTAACTCATTGCATATTTGAAATAGATATGACGATTATTCATCTTTACTAAGCTATAACATTTGTCAAATGTCCTTATAATTTTATATGCTAACGTATGTTTTGCATATTTAGATATTATTTTAATCATGTGACGCGATAGATATCTCCACTGCATAATCTCATACTGCCCTGATAAGCAAATAAGTTAAGGTGACGTGCAGCAATGTGATAGTTGTGTTTACATAGCTTTAGGCATGCTTGTTTAGTTATAAATGTCGCATGCACTGCTTCCAAAAAAGTGTTCTTTGTTTACAAAAAAATATTAAACTAAACATATAACAACTGGTACATACTAGTATTTCTGTAAAAATGGTAGTCGAATGGAAGCATTCTTTTAAAAATAGTAGTCAGTAAATGTGCGATGCACTTTTTTATTAAAATGCCACTAAATAAATGTATCAAGCATAGTTATAGAGCTTACTAAGCATATATACCAACGGTCAGAACCTGGTAATATCACCTTGTAAATTGGTGTGATCAAAGTTTGACACCAAAAACAAACAAAAAATGTGCAATATTCCGCACTGGACTTTCTTACAATTAGATAAATTTTCAGCCCTCGCTAATGCAGCCACGGCAACTATGACCGCACTACGGTGTAACAAGAACAACAAATATTTTTTAAAATAAAATTTCAATGTCTAACTTTCTAGGAACCACTTTTTTATAACTATTGTCATTTTCGACATATGGAAAAAGTGACAGAAGTAAACCGTTCTGATTGAGATGTTGCTTTCAAAAATAGAAGATTTCCTTCTCTGCATATACAACTGCGCGCAGACATAAACACACAAGCGCGCACGCACACTCATACATGCACAGATCAAAGAGCCAGATAGACATGCAGATAGAGACAGACGAGCAGATACAGACAGGCAGAGCTAGACAGACAAATACTGGCATGCAGAGACATATAGACACGCAGACAGACATGCAGAGGCAGATAGACATACAAACAGACAGGCAGAGGCAGATAGACATAAAGACTCATATTTTCCCATTTTCGTAGCATTCATTCGCATTGGTCTTTAAATCGTAGCGTTTCATCGATCATGATACCTAAGTATTTCATTATTTCTACTCTTTCTAACTCCATTTCATCCAAAGAATTCAGTACATTGTTTCGTCTCTATTCTTACCTTATGCTTCTAATAACCATATATTTTATTTTTTCTGCATTTATTTTCAATTTAATTCTTTTAATCCACTTTTCCACTTTACTTACAAATCATACTCTCCAGTTCCGAACTATTTTTGTACTTATAAACCAATCATCGATGTTTTTACCCTAGCTGATATCTAATTTCCATTCATCAATAACAATTACAATGACTGTTGATTCTTTACTACGAGTTCAATTATCTTTTCATACAGTGGCAACATATTAATTGTCCTAAACTAGCTTACTCTTTACTTTCTTATACTTTATGTCTAAGGAAGTATAGTAAGCATAGAAATTTTCGAGATTTTTAACGGAAATACAAGGAATGTAAAAACGGAAACAATATGATGAGTGTCGAGCAAGTAAGAAGAAGAACGAAAATAAGATGGGAAGACCAAGTAGAAAAGGGTATAAAAATCATAATTTCATTTAAAATATTTTCCTAATCCAAAATCTTCGTGAAGACGTAATCAACATTCCTCTTTAATTTCATCCTATATATTTTAACACTGTCCTATAGAGAACTTTCTTTGTCTAATAAAATTTGACGTTTAGCTTATTGCATTTTTTTAAATCTACGGTATAGTTTTTAAAGCGAATGTATCAAATTCCTCCTTTGATAAAATCTAAATGATTTCATACATATCATTTGCTATTTATAGCATCTTAAACTTAAAAAAAAATATTAACTAAATCAAGATGAAGTTACGTATTTACGTTGAATAAATAATTTATGTTCATTCAAACCATGTTACGATAACCTCTTTTATTATTTTCTAAATAATTTCCTTTCTTTACATTTGGAAAATATGAAGGTTGAATAATTAATCCAAAATTGACCGTGCTTTCACATCAACTGTATGTTAATGTCAATTTTGCTTTTTAAGTAATTAACCCATATATATTTTTATGTTGCCATATGTGTGAGTGTGCACGTTATACAAATGTAATTAAATCATTTAATCATATTGACGTGTATTTATTAAGTAAAAGTTATCACATAATTTTAAAGTTAAGTGAAGTTTATAAATTATCCAAAAGAGTCGAAAGGAATAATATTTAATTTCAGACTGAGCAGAGCTGGAAGGGAGATTGAAAATGTGCTGGAAATAATAGTAGGTGTAGAAGTACTTTAACACCTTATAAGATTGAGGCCTAAGTTTAGGAATAAAGCGCAGATGCTAGTTATGACCGTATTGTATATGCATAACTATTTGAGGAACATCAATGTTTCTCAAAATATTTACATTCCAACAGGAGCTGTAGGCTCAGAAGATGAAGGGTAGCTAATAGTAGGAAATTTGAATTACTACTTGGCAGATTATTTCACCACAATATGTGTAATCTGATGTCTGAATATATTTAAATCAAATATTTAAATAAATTATTGAAGGTTGATATTGATATCTATCATTCGACTATAAAGAATATGTATGTATAGATATTTACTTACATGTATTTGTTCCGACAATTGTCATGTTTATTCAAAACAAATTAACTGTTGGTGAATACCAACTAGTCATATTGGTATATTTCGTTAGCACCTATTTGTATGTACTCATAATATTTATATTGATTTATGATGATATCCCTCTTCCTTCAATGTTTTTGGAGAGTTTGTATCAGTACGTGTTGATCAAATACATACAACGATATCATTACAAGAACGTTTAACTTCGCTGCAAGTTAAATGTTTACATTAAGTAACAAATATTTCGGTTACCTAGACTAGGCTAACGAAATAACAGTTCTTTGGCTAAATGTCAGGAAGATCACATATGCCATAGAACGTAGTAAGCCATAAGATAAAAGTAGAAACTATAAAATACCAGCTTCATTTAAATTAGTTCGGCCTATGATGTAGATTAGATTGCATGACTATGCATTTTTTATTTGTATATTCAAAAATATAAATGTAAACATTAGAATTTAATCGATTGCTGACATGGATTTTTTTCAAGTATTTTATTAATTTATCGATCACTAACAACTTTCTTTTTTCAGTTTCACATATACTTGAACAAACGAGGACAATCCATCGATTTTGGATACTTTTTCATCTGTACACTTTTCACCTTTAAAATTGGTGGTCATGTCAGAGGTAAATTTATCAAATGATCAATTTTTCTTCATTTTGACCAACTTTACACTTGCGTCACCACTTATCTTGTCGGTGATACATGTAGAAGCCATATTGCTATTATAAGCGTACACAACTTCTCACCAGCATTCTCGAATCATCAAACTTGCACATTTTGCATTTTTTATTATGATGATTTTAAAAGACAATGTTTCACCAAACTCAAATAGCAGACTCAATATTTGATGTGATACATGATAATCTGTATTATTGAAAAATCGGTTTAAAGAAACAAATCATTTCACAGCTTAAAACACGTTTACAGGAACTGACTATTAAAATAATAATCTGTTTTTATATCCATTGCATCAATAAATCAGTGATAATTAAAGAATTTTAGACATACTAAATTTGGAGATTGATTCATTGAGAACATAGTAATATATCATTTTCTCAACTTAAAACTTAAATTTCTTTTACACTTTCAAATTGTGATACAAAGGGTTTCATCAAAATGTACCAAACATTTAGTATCTTGTAGATAACAATTATATAATATTTATATTTGTGAATTTACATAAAATCAACAAACTTTGTTTTATTTTAATGCACAAGTTCATGTAAATCTGGCTAGTTATAAGAAAATGTGATATTAAACTGTTTTGTATAAGAATAAGATGGGTAAAAGAAGCTTTTGGTGGTTATGTGTAATCTCTTGCATATGGTTGCATTCATTAATGAAGCCTATAACTGCCATATTCTTTATTTTTTATGGTCTATTAACATAATACACAAATTTACTATATACACAACACATTTGTATAAACATACATTCACACAGAACTAAAGTTGAATATTAAAGTAGCAATTAACATTATAACATGCTGCTGTTGAAAATTTGTGGAACCCAGAGTCAACAAAGACCATTGTGTGCTGTGAAGCTGTGTAGCTTGTAATGTCTATAACAGTTGCTAATGTGATATTTTGCTATTCAAGAACATTGCTTCTGTCTGAATTTTACATGTACGTCCCATATATACACAATCTCATTACACCATGTATAAGCGAATTCATCTATTTATTGTTCATATTGCAAAAAATATATTTTCAGAAATTCATGCAAAAACGTAAACGTTAATTCTTACAGAATGCAGATTATTGTTTGTTTGAAATATTAATTGTTTTTTTATATTTATACAGGGTGTTAAAGAAAGTGTCACAAATTTTGAGGGCTGATACTATGGCCCAAAATATGCCGAAAAGTCATGGCTCATGGTCCGCAAATGGACGGTTTCGGAGATACGATTTTATTTCCACAATATGCATCTTTTACATGAGATTCCTTTGAACCAAAGGCAACAAATGTGGTGCGTCGGCGCATTTTTCGATTGACGTTAGTGAACTTTTGGACGAAGATGCGCAGGAAGGGATGGACCTGTATCATGACCTGCAAGATCGCCCGGTTTAAACCCCTTGATTTATTTTTTAGGGATATTTGAGAATGTTAGTGTACGCTACGCCTGTAAATGATCTCCCGGAGCAATGAGTGTATGAAGAATGCCACCGGATCCGAGTCACTCTAGGTCTTTTCGAAAGAGTTCGAAAGTCCATGCTACCTAGAAGTGGTGTAAACGCAAAATGTTTTGTATCTCCGAAACCGTCCATTTGTGGGCCCATGTTCATTAAGACTTTTCTGCATATTTTGGGCCATACTATCAGCCCTTAAAGTTTGTGAAACTTTTTTTAACAGCCTGTATACAGAAATCTGTGTTTGTGTATATATAATGTGCTTGTTAAAACGATACTGATCTCGTTTCATGAGTCGAATGAAACACATTTTGCTATGAGATGAGTTATCATAAATAAGTATCGTTCTAAGTATTTCGGAGACAAGAAAGTTATCATTAATTATTATTTTTAGATGAAGAAAACCCACGATATGCAAGTGAACGTAGCTGGCCTTCGTCGTAATTTAAAGAACCTAGCTCACAATTATTCAGATGCTCAACGCAAAGTTCGAGAAGCGACTTCAAATGATCCATGGGGTCCTAGTAGCACCATTATGGCGGAAATAGCGGATCTTACATACAATGTAGTAGCATTTACAGAAATTATGCAAATGGTTTGGAAGAGATTAAATGATCATGGGAAAAATTGGAGACACGTCTATAAGGCACTTGTACTTTTAGAATATCTTATAAAAACTGGTTCTGAAAAAGTGGGACAACAGTGCAAAGAAAATATTTTCTCTATTAAAACGCTTAAAGACTTTCAATATCTTGAAGAAGGTTTGTTGGTTATTTATTATTAATAATATTCATTTTCTATAACTTATACATTTATTTTAATCGGTCAAACAGGTTCAATTTAAAAAAAAATGTACCAAAAATTTTACAGAATGATGATTCTTATTTCTCTAAAGTAAACTGAAAAACGTTAATTTGTTTTGTCAATAATATAAAAATTGATAGATCAAATTTTGATACCTGATATGCTGAATTTCACATTAATAAAAATATGGATAAATCTAATATTAGTTTATTTTTATTGATATAACTATTTTTATTATGAAAAGAGAATTTTTAAATTATTTTCAACCGACTTTAAATCCTGTTTTAGTAATATAACATTTCATTGTTTTAGGTAAAGATCAAGGGCAAAATGTGCGTGAAAAAGCAAAGCAATTAGCTAATTTATTGCAAGATGACGAGCGACTGCGCAACGAAAGAGCTCGAGCCTTGAAAGCAAAAGAAAGATTTGCTCAAAGTGCAAGTGCTTTCGGCAGTGATGGTGGTCTTGATACACCAACTAGTCCCAAATATCCAGCTTTTCGAGGAGATTGGAATTCAAGCAAAGACAGTGGTAGTACGTATATTAATGTATGCAAAATTTCATAAATTATAAGAACGTGTAGACCATAAAGCAATGTTAAATACCATGTAATAAGAAAAATTAGGTCAGAGATGGTATTAACTTAACTCATTTACATATACTTTCGTTACAGTAATTCGTTAAGAGCTAAGATATGCACAGATGAATCGAATATTACTTCTTCCAATACTACAGTGCATTGAAATATTCTTAATACACCCCAACACATAATACCATTTTAATTGCAGTAGTTTATATTTTGAATATAAATATGTATTGCTGCTCAATAGGTACCACTTTATATTTATATTCTGTCATATACTAAAGTCTCACATGGTGTTTAGTGTTTCAGAGGACAAAGTAAAACCAGATTTTATAAACTATATTGAACATGTCCCAATGTTTCATACACAGCCTAATATTATTATGTTGCTGGAAAACATGTATCTAAAAAGGATGAGTTGTAAATTCTTAAAGATTGTACTATTATATTATTAATAGAGCAGTAAACAGGACGACTAACTTCACGTCCAATACATAATACAAATTCCTCACTATAGGTGAATAATAAAATGTTGAAATAGGTTTAACACTAATTTATAAAAAAAAAAAAAACACAAATCCGGAAATTCTCGGCTGATATAACACATCTATTTGATTTATTTGATTTTATCAATATCTGTATTAGAGAATGGTATTGTCATAAAAATTAAATTAAAGTTTAATATTTAATCTTAGGTAAAGTTTGTGTAAATCAGCAGTGTCCATAATAAATTTTATTATAGCCACATTATATTTTTAAATTGTTTGCAGTCGACACATAGAAAATGAGTTTTAAGGAAATTTCAAATTATTTATTGAAGATAATTGTTTGCAATTATTTACTATTACTAACAAAATAATTCTTTCATTGTCTTAGGACTTTTGTAGACTGATCCCCAAGTACTCCTTCACAATGGGCATAAGCCTAAGCAGACTACATTATTATTCATTTCTCTGGTTCACATCAGTTAACTCTGTGACGGCAACAAGTTAAAACACACTTAAATTGTGAAATTTGTCACATGCAATTCAATCACCAATACAGCTTACCCATATTTTGTTCACTAACATGAATGTTTTAATTATTATCACGAATCCACTGTACTAGTTAAAATTCAATATGATGCCTTCATTACACTTTCGATTACAGAATATTCAGTTTAGATTTTTACCCTCTTATAGTAGTATAGTAATCATGAAAATCACGAAAACTCGAAATTTTAACGGATATACGCGTTTTGTAGTCCTCGTGAATCGACTATTTTCAAAATGACTTCTGTGTGTATCTGTCTGTCTGTCTGTGCCTGCTCTACCGCCCAAACGATTAAAGCTAAAACTATGAAACTTTAAACTTAAGATTTGTATGTAAGAAGGAAGTAATCGTCCTATTTTGAAAGCAATATCTCAACTGGAATTGATGATACCTTTTTCCGCATTTCGAAAACGGTACGTGCAATCGAAAAAATTATTCTTATAAAAATTTAAGATATTGAAATTTTAAACAATTTTTATTTGAAAAGTTCTTTTAAAAAATTGAGTATAAGTAAAAAAAAATCAGTGTGGACCACTGCATGGACCTAATTTATGGCAAATATAGTGGACACTGCTGATCTAAAGATTATAATTATTTCACATTGTTTCTAAAACTTTTTTGTACAATTAAATAAGGTGCATGTTCAGGTGAGCTTCCAAAGGAGTTGGAAGTAGCAAGACCTCAAACAGCAGGTGAGGAGGAATTACAATTGCAGTTGGCTTTAGCTATGTCTAGAGAAGAAGCGGAACAAGAGGAACAAAAAAGAAGATCAGATGATGTAAGGTTACAGTTAGCTTTGAGTCAAAGTCAACAAGATTTCAAGTAAGTTTTGCTCTTTTGCGTATTTATGTTTCATGATTTTTAGTGTTTTTATTATTAGAGCAACTCAAGATAAACCGACTCAGCAGCAAAGTCATATGGTGGATCTACTGGATGTGAACTTGGGAGATTCAAATACCGTTGATCCATGGGGCTTGCCACAACCACCAAGACCTCAGGTAAATATCACGTGTCTCTCCATTACAATTTAACATTCACTACAGGTTTCACATTACAGGTTTCACTAGATATAATTACAGATTATGCGGCAATAACTCAACTTTCTTATAATAAACTATTTTGCGTTTGATTGCCCTTGAAAGGCCAGTCCTACAATCTGTGTACTCTTTCACTATCTCTTGACATTAGGTATTTTAATATATATTTCCTCTGAGTGTCAATATGTATAACGGCTAAATTAATTATTTTATCTGGTTACAATTATTTTATAGTATGCATTTTCAATACTTATGAAGGTACTTGTTCTACAATATTTATTACCTATTTTATCTCTTAGTATAAATTTCATCACAATATAATAAAAATAAAATAATAATAGTAAGGAAAATTCTTCGGGTTTTACCTACCCGACACTACTTCAACTTATGTTCCTTAAACAGTAGTAATAATTCAATAATTTGCCTAGAAACTACAGACCATTAATTTTGCCAAAAAATCACATATAAAAGAATGATCGATGCTGTGAGTAAGGCCTGAACTACAAATATTGAAAGTCAAACCACTTAACATTAAATTAAATAAATAATATATTTGTTTAATTTTGCATGATTTTGACTTTGTAATTAATTAATTAATATAGTTTTACTTGATTTAGATTTATGTAGTTTGTGTGTTGCTAAATGTAGTTATGTATTTCAGCAAAATTCAAGCCCTTGGCATGCAAATTCTTTACCTCCAGTACCAAGCCAAACCACTTCAGATGATCCATGGCAACCAACAATGGCAAGTCCAAAACCTGCCGACCCTTGGAATCCACGAAATGCTGGAATGCCTCTTCCTGAAACTGCAATTCGAAGTGACCCTTGGTCGCCGAAGAGTCACTCTTCATCGACAGATTTAGATGAGTTTGATGCCATTACAAATAGAAATCGTTCACCACCTCATATAAATGGAACAAACAGTAACCCATCAGATCCATTTGAATTGAACTTATTAGGAGACGTTTTGCCATTGAATGGGGCTAGCTTATTGTCTACAGGCGCCACCAAAAAGACGCCACATTCCTTCTTAGGAGAGAATTCTGCACTTGTAAATTTGGACAACTTGGTCACAAGTACGTCTCATATTTTGTTTATTTTATGTTTTCAACTAATTATACGTTTAACAGGTAAGCCTGCAAGTGCGGTGGCTACTGCAAATCCATTTTCCGACCCACAAACTCCGAGTAGGCCTGTTTTTAATCCACCAGTACCAAAACCTTCCATGAACGAAATCAAACAGATGCCGTTTATGGGCAGTCCGCAGTTTGGTTCCTCAGCTACACCGCCTTATAATCCAAACACTATTGGTTATGGATCTAAAACGTCGTTTGGTAGTAATGGACAATTTGGATCGGCATCGCCACCTTTTGGATCAAATGGAGCATATGGACCACAAGCTCAACCCATTCAAGACCCTTGGAAACCAGTGCCTAGTGGCAATGATAGTAATCAATTGGGAACCCCTTGGATGAAACCAGGTGAAACAGCAAATCCATTTTTGTCTTAACATTGTTGGATAGAGTTGTTTTAGTTGTTATTGGTGAGTTTTTTTTTTTCTTTCATTTATGATACAATGGTGCATTAGTTTTATTACCGTTTGGCTTATTTGTGTAAATATGAAATCATATTAACACACTTGTTACTAAAGCAGACCCAGTGAAGATTTTTTGACGATGCCATGTATATTAAGGTATTTAATGACTTCTCTTTTTAAATCTCTAATTCACAGGCTATTAACAATAACAGTTATGGCATGAATTATTTTCCATGCTTAATAGGTTTTTTTAGATGTCACTTCAGCAATTTAGTGATAGATACATTTAGAAAATTTTTAAGTATTTGCAGTAGTTAAATATTAGGAGTAATATTTTTTGAATCGTACATATCAGTTTTATAAGGGAGACAGGAGTGTGTTGCAATTTTTCTCTTGGCACTACAGTACATTAACTTGACATTTTAGACTATTTTTTAATTTTTACTTTGTGGCAAATGTGTTAATATTGATTATTGGTTTAGTTGTAACTATAATTTAATTGCATTTTTACTTTCGATGGTGGGTAACAAGGTAGGAAATAAATATAAATAAGTATACGTAGTTTTAAAAGAAGAATATTGTAATGAGCTACGTTAGGTGAAACAGTAATAAACTTCTGTTTAAATTCGCATCCTCATCCACAAACAATTTCGTTTTTCTAAAGAAGTTTCCGTCTTGCACTTTATGTTTTGAGGATCAGATTTTATGAATGTGGTAAACAGAATTCAACGAAACATCAAGTTTGTATGATTCTAGCAAATTATTGTTTCTTTACTAACAAATATACAAATAGTTCAAAAGGATCAAGCTTGGTAAAAAAAAATTATGAAAGGGTGAAATGAACAAACGAATATTGAAATATTCGTTGCTCAGAATATTTGTGAATACATCCATTGACGAATTGTTTCAAGTTAGAAATTTTGCAATATATTTCTTGAAATTATACTTTTTACATTTGCTGAAGTTGTATAATCTGTTCTGTAGTTAATACATAGTAATAACACTAAACAGTACAAAGGGCCTTAGAGGCCATAAACATGTTTTTGTTTATGAGGTAACATATCAGCCAGAATTGAGCAACATACTATGCATGCATAGTTAATAGTTTACACATGAGTGTATGTGCTAATGGTATCTAGGGCTTCAATCTATAAATTTCTTAATTGCTTAGATACTTCGAGATAATAATCATATTGATGCACACACATATATATGTAGGTCAATTTCTTGGAATGGTGGACATGAAATGGGAGGATAAATAGAGGCTGAGGTTTTTTAATCTTGTGCACATATAAAAATTTCATTGTTGTTAATAAATTGTTGCATTTCCTTTCAGGTTATACATTTTATTGAGAACACGAAGCAAGGTAATTTTAATTTATGTAAACACCAGTTGAAATAAATTTTTTATTACTAGGTTTGTGTATTACAATGGTGCAAATATATGTAGACACTTGATTTATATTCATGAATTATGCATTATGTTGTAAATTGTAGAAACAATTCTGTATTAATCTTTATACTATTATACTGTAATATTTATATACAAGTGAAATGCAATGCTTTCAAGCAAAATGTTAAATGTGATGCGTTTTGCTCATAAAATATATATTTTTTCACTTTGTGTCTTACTACAACAACATCTAGCTGTGTGTTATCCAAACTATTGTAGCTGTTCAGTTATCTTTACAGTACACAAATTCAACAAATGATGTGTACCGAATTTGATTTTTGATGACTTGATACTTTGGCGACCAAATGTTCATTTGAAAATGTTTCAGCTGTTCTGTATTATTAAGAGAGGTATACCATGCCTTAAAAAATTCTCAATTAGAGTAACTTTATAACAGAATCACAAGCTCTAAATTAGAGTAACTTTATAATAGAATCACGAGTTACTCTAATTGAGAAAATTTTCGAAGACACCATTTCAAAGATATAAATCAGTTTATGGATCATAGGGAATTATCCAAATTCTTACACAAATTCTTTTTGAACAACATTTCTGAACAAAATCTCTAATTCTTGTTGTAAGAATAAAAACTTTGCTTACCTTATTGGTCGCTAAGCATATGAACACGTCAACAATCACTGATCGTCTGGTCGTAAAAGTGTTAACATATCTGACATCTAATTGTTTTCATCAGTATAAGGAATTAGAACGAAACTGACTTTCAAGCTTAAAAATCCGTCAAGTTATAGACTGAGATGTAAGATATAATTGTTGGATACCTTTAATATACATGTTATTCTTTACATACCTATTTATTAAACTTTTATTTAATAAAATAGGAGATTTATATGCAATATATTTATGAGATTATGGTACATTATTTGAAAGCGTATTTATTTAATCAACTTGTATTTAATGTGGGTGTAAGACATAAATTAAATTGCTCTATAAATATTGTTAGTTCGCAAGTATGACTACTGTGGATATAAAGAAGTCCGTGGATGGTGAATCACAAAACTTGATTATATCTATTCATTATACAGTTTGGTTACAGTTGAGTAAATCGATAAAATTACCGACAGTGGCGGTGTAAATGTAAAAAACGCAATTGTGGAAATAAAAATTTATTTTATTTAATTCGATTTGATTTTCGAGTTTTCAAAATGTTTGTCAGGGAATAGATATATCCTGATCAAAAAGTTTCATGGAAATAGTTTTCATATCTTTAATTAAAACTGCAAATATCAAAAATTCACTCTTCAACACTGCAAGTAATATCGTAATATACAAGTTACATTGCTTTGTTAGGTATTGAATGTTTTGATTTTTAAAAAGACATTTTATTATTAGAAATTATTGAATTGAATTTGACCAGTTCTATTGAAAGATATAATAAATATATCCATAGTCCACTCTAATGTTAAAACTTTTTGATCGCATGTTACATACACTACTCAAAAAATACAGTAGTCACTTTTTTATACTTCAATATTTTTTATATTTTGAGAGATTTGGATCAAATTTGAAATATGTAATGATGATTTATTGAACCAATGTTAAAAACAGAAAAACACTGTAACAACTTACTTTATGTACTAACATGTGCAAAAATAAAGTGGTTGAAGCCAAATCAAATTAAAAAAAGTTGTGAAGTTATTATCTTCTACAGATAAGCCTTTGCAAAGCGTCTTGGGGAAAATTGTCCCATTCTTTAATTAAGGCCTGTGGCAACTGTTCAGTTGTAACTGTAGGATTTGGACATCATCAAACACGTTTCCCTAATTGATCTCAAACATGTTCGATTGGGTTCATGTCTGCGCTGCATGCGAGCCAATCCATTTAACGGTTATTGTTACCATCAAGATAATCGGTGAAGATTTGAGTAATGTGCGGTCTGGCATTATCTTGCATAAGAATAAAATTCAAATCTTGTTCGACAATGTGCTCTGCTCAATTTAGGCCCTTTTGCAGAACGCCTTGCTCTCAAACCAGCATCTCTTAGCCTATTGCGGACGGTTTGGTCGCTAATGTTATTCTTGCTCTCACTTGCCATTTTTGCAGCTCCTGCACAGTTTGTGTCCGCAGAAAACGGTCATCACCTGCCTTAGTTTTCCTCTGCCGACCTGTACCTGTTTGCCTTGTTATGATACCTGTCTTTCGATATTGTTTCCGAAGCTTCTACACAACCCCAAGCTGTTGGACAACATAAAGTTGTGAATATCCTTCTTCAAATAAAGTTACAACTCTACTAACTTCTATCAACGTTAACTGCTGGACCATTGCTTCTTTTGAATGTTAATGCACTGTCAAACTGGTCTAATATTGTTTAACACTAAAATGACTCGAAGCCTGCCTAAGCATTTATTCTTAAGTTCTTCTTTTCATTTTAGTTTCTGTATTGTTCGAACATTTGATGTTCTAAATTTACTAACAAAAACTATTCGAGTACAATTTTATAATTACGTGAATAAATGACGGTTCAATATATATTTCAAGTTGGATCCAAAACTGTTAAAATATAAAAAATATATAGTTCGAAAAAGTGACTACTTTTATTTTTCGAGTAGTGTAGATGCCCTAAAGTATCCTTCTATATTTATTTGCTACACTCTTAGGGATGAATTTAGTTCATTAGTCAATTTTGAAAAGGTTAGTTTGTTTCATTTTTTTTTGTTTTCTAAGTTTGTTGTATTATTACTGTGTAATTGCCATAAAAATAAGACTATTTCAAAATAAATTATAACGAAATTGTTTTACAGCAATCGATTAATATCTTTATGGTAAATGAATAATATAAACCACTTCAAACTGTTTTAGTGTTATCAAAAAAAAAAAAAATAATTGCTATACTATATGCACATATTTTAGTAATATATTTTACGTATGTAAGAATAAATTAAGTGTTTTATTTTGTACAGTTAGAGACAGATTGTACATTTATGTTATTAATATTTATTACTGATAAGTCATTACTTAGACAGAAAATTGTTATTGTGAGTACAAACAATTGCAAAATTTCTCTTGAGTTTGTACAGTATTGTTTACAAATATTGTCCTAAAATTCAAGTGGAACAAATACGTATCTTTTAAACTGAGTAATATGAATGTGAAAAAATATTTCAATTATAATTTTGATTGACTCTGGGTTAGGTATAAATCACATAAGCTAAATTGTCAGGAATTGGAACACACATTTTGTCAAAAGACAATTCTTGTAACAATAGTTCTGTACATTGTACCATACATTCATAAACATACATAAAAGTTATGTACAATGAATACTACTTTTGCATTTGGTCAAATTTATGTACTTTTTTATATCAATTTAATTCTTATGCTTGTGCATATTATGAACAAGTACTAATATTTTCCTAGCATAACATTGTTACCCATATTTTGTCTTACAAATAGCCCTACTAAATAACAATTATTTTTGTTTATATCGAACAAAATTAATTATATATTTACTTGCTTCTTAATTTTACTTTTTAATTAGTTTATATTTTACATACGTAACAATAAATTTCATATTTGCCTTTACATTTGATGCAGGTAATTCAGTATTTTTTCAATTTTACTTATTTAATATTAGGTGAAATGTCGAGTATCATAAAGTCTTTAATTTAGGATATTTTGCAAACACGTATTTTATAAAGTACCTAGTTCTGCCATGCAGAATTTTTAAAGGAGTGGAGAACAATCTTTGTGGCTTTTTAGACTTAATCTCCAGACATTTAACAACAAATCTGAGAGATGAGTATTTATTTAAAAGTTTTCAATGGTAAATGGTGCTACAAATGTATTTATCACATACATAGACATACAAACTTCGCATGCAGCATGTCCAAAATTAGAAACTTTTGTGGTACAAACATTTGCAAAATACACCATGAAGTTTTTACATTAATGATTTTTGTATTAAAATAAAAGTGCAACAGATCTTATATTCATTTCGAGGCATTATGAAAAAAAAAAACGTTGTCCATATTGTACATTACTTAATTTTTTCCAATAAATGTATTTATAATTTTGTTCTTTGTTAATGTTAATTATATTTTATTGTATATATGAATAATTTTAATGATATTATGGAAGGTATGTAAATAGTATTAACATTACTTAATTTTAGAAAATTCATATTGTAATATAAACTGGATTAGGCATTATTTTATTTAAAGGTAAAAAGGAATATTGTATCATTATAAATATTTTCACTTACATTGATATGAGAAATAAATGTAATATATAAAGTTTGTTTTTCATTTATTTTCTGTGTTATATTTCACATGGACCTTCTTATAGATAAGACTCTGGCAGACAGATATTGTCACGAACATGGCGTCATAAACTTGGGAATTTATACATTGTCTGAAGTAAATGCTCTAACGTGGAAACTCAATATTTTGAAAAACTCTTTTTACATGCAATGGAAAATATGGCAAGTTAAGGGGGGATCCTGCTTTAGGAGGCCTTAAAAAATAGCGTTTTTGGGGGAATTTTTTTAGGACAGAAAAAATGAGCAAGTCCAGTGAACTTTTTAGAGCATTTTATTGCATATTTGAGCATTAAAAAAAAAATATGTCGAGAGAAAAATATTTAAACGGAACCGATTTTTATGCACATTTGTGCAACACCTTTCAATTGCAATTTACAATCGGTGGGAAAGATGTAGCCCGTAATTTTTGTCTGAAACAAAAAAAAATCAAAGAAAATGGTAATTCTCATATATTTTCTTCTATGTGAACGAAAAAAAAACCCAACATTTTGAAATTCAAGATTTTTCTCAGGTTTGAAAATAAATGTGCTCTTTGCAGGAAGAGAAAATCATTTCAACTTATTAAAAAAGTTGTTTAGAATTTTTTTTCATTAATCTTTTTAGTTCAAATAGAATAGAATGCTACTGAAGCCAACAAAAGTTTTGTTTCCTTTTGATTGCTTGTCTAGTTTTCTCGCAATCACGCCCACCAGTTTAGAAAAATCGTAAAAACGAAAACTCGAGAAAACGCGCTCTAAAGTTTACGATCAGGAAAAATGTTAATTTTCGATTACTTACGGAATATCTCGTTATAATCCTACTATAGCTCTTACGAACTCAAAATATTATTGTTTCGAACGACCGATTGAACTTTTTTCAGTACATAGTTCGGTGTTATGTTACTGCGGGGAGGGGCGCGCGTTTCGTTTGTCCGAGCGTTCATGCGTTCGTATATTTTTTGCTCGACACCTCACTGTGTTTAGTGCTGTATCTTTCAAAATATTGCGAATTAGCCGCTATAACTTTTTATACATATTCTTAGATATATTAGGCGTAGATTTGAGCAATAAAAAACAAATCGATTTTTTGAGCCTTCTAAAGCAGGATCCCCATTAAACAATCTCCATTTTGTTATATCATCTTTCTAATAGAATTTCACGAGCCAGTATTTATATTTAAAAAAATATATTTGTTATTCTTTGCATATATTTGTAACAGCTGACAAAAACAAAAAATTACTTCCTTTGTTTGTTAAGGGGGCTATTTAACACATAATTGGAAGCTAAAAACTTGTTTTTGAGATATGGAAAAGTGTGGTAAGAGTAACCTTCACTTCTGATCAAGATATTGCTTTCAAAATATGGAGGTTTACTTCCTTGCTATATATAAATCTTAAGGGGGATTTACACCTTGTAGGCCAATTTTCAAGAAATTCACGATGGGCCACCTGCTCTTCTCTTTGTTGAATTCTTGCTCGTCTGAAAATCTCGGTTATTCCATCGATTTCCATTTTCCAGCGTTTCCTGAATGGTTAGCGGTGCAATTTTCTTCATGATTTTCAAACCACACATCAAATTCCACGATATTTTCCTCTTTCAATTTTTCACAGGATTGGCAAAAATTAGATTTCACTATCGAATCGACGATTTTCCTGCAATATATAAGCGTACACACTCCAAACAATGATGAAAAACCTCTCTTCTTCCACGTATCGTCTCCCAACACTGTAAGATAATTTTTCATTATTTTTCCATTTGATGCATTCAATTCTTGTTCTTCTTGGATAGTTTACCGCAAAACTACATCATAGACCACAGACACTGCGATATTAATATTTTCGAGAATGTCATAATATAACATAGAAATCCGAACACCAAGAAAGAGTTGGAATTTTTTAATAATTTTACCACCACATAGTCGGCTACCACAATCGATGAAAAATTCAAGTTAAAAAACAAAAGACAGACGAGTTTTTATTAATAGTGTGTTTGCCCACCTTGAAGCCACGTACACTCATTGAGCTATCTAGGCATGAATCGGTGGTTGGTATCTGCTTGAGGCACCTCACCCCAGGCTACTTGTACCTCATGTCTCAGAGCATCTAACGTCTGTGAGAATTGGCTAAATTGGTGAGTCGCCTACCTCATCACATCCCAAACATGCTCAATTGGTGATAGGTCAGGTGAACGGGAGGGCCATGACGTTTGACTGACGTGAGCTACATGAGGACGGGCGTTATCTTGCTGGAATATGGGATTTTGCATGGTCGCAAGATAGGGTAGCAGATGGTGCTATACAATGTCATGGATGTAGCGCTGACCATTCATATTGCCTCTAACAACGACTAGAGGTGACCTACTTCCATAGGCAATGGCACCCCATACCATTACCCCAACAGTGCGATGCACATGCCGTTCTATCGCAAACTCCAGGCTGTGGCATTCTCCTCTTCATCTTCTGACCCTTGCCTTGCCTTGAACGACGACTGTGGAATGTCGAATAGATTAGTGTCGTCTTTAGTGACGAGTCCCGGTTTTGCTTGCCATCCATGATGGTCGGGCAAGGGTCAGAAGACGAAGAGGAGAACGTCGCAACCTCAATATTGTGTCTTTTCAGGATTTTTGAATTCAATGACTTCACGTGATCCTTTACGGCCCATTTCACAACACACAAAATTAAATAATAACGCACTGGAAACGAAAAACTGAAATAACACAGTAGCCGAGATGTTCACAACGTAAAGCACCAGTTAAAAACCAAGGGACTAGGTCCGTCAAAACAATCATGGAGAAATACGTTGACAAAAGAACATCGGACGAACTAAAAAAACATCCACAGGACAAGTAGCAATGTGGGCAAATAAAAATAGCACTAGGACAACCTAAAAAGCGTGCGTCATGTTAGACGAGCTATAGCTCTCGAAGTAGAGAGTAATCTGAAAAACCGTTTCACAGGCTCATTTCTGAGACCCTTTAGATTATAAAAATAAAAAAAAACAATTTTTTGAAATCGTCAAGGTGTAAGTACCCCTTAAATTTAAAGTTGGGCCTTGTGAAATGCACTCCTGTAACGTCTACAATTAGTAATAATATACTAAAACATACCACCAATAAGTGGGCATCAATTTCTGTGAAATACTGCTGTAACGATTCAAAATACTACAAATCATAATCATTGGACTTTCAAAATATGTGTAAGAAAAATAAAATGTACTGTAATTACTGAAAAAGAACTACAATACTGAAAATGATTGAGGTTGCTTAAGTACTCTTCGGACCGTACCTACAGCTTCTTTATCCCTCTCTCCATTGCTCCTCCATTGGTGATCTTCGCATACACCTAAACGTCAGTTCGTAGCGTCACGTCATAGAGAATAGTTAATGGACACAGAACCAGATAGTCAAGTAACGTACGATGCACTTGCGTGCCCGCGCACCTGACCAAAACAAATACAATGAACCACTGGACTCATGCTTGATTGGTTGCATTTGCATGCGCATAAAAGCTGTCGGTAGACAATTCATCCATTCATGTCAATGTGCCCTAATGCGATCCCGCGGCGTAATACTGACAGGATTGCATACCGAAATGCTGGCACCATGATATTACTTCTCTGTGTAAAAAATTGAATGTAACTACTTACCAAATTCGTAAATTAGTAGATATTTAAACCTTAGTACAGCCTTGACATTATACTACTCAAATTTCCAAAGTTTAATAAATTATGGAATAATACGCTGGGGTGCTTCTAGTTACAAAGTACTTTTTCTCCAAAAGAAGGTAGACCGTATTTTAACGAAATCTAATTGTCTTGAACATTGTAAACCTTTGTACTGATATTGTTTGCCAGATCATATTATATTATTACATTTATATTATTATTCTCTTCTTTCTGTATCTTTTTCTGTATATTGTGACGTTCTCAAACATGTGTATGATTTATATGATTATATCTTATATATAGGGAAATAAATATTATTATTATTATTATTTATATTGCAGAAAATCCACTTACACTTCATAAGCTTGCATTATTTGTCCGGTAGATGGTGAAGCTTGTTGGTTATACAGAGAACTATAGTAGTAGTGCTGTAAAAGGTGTCGCATTGACGGGCTTTAATTTGGTTTCTCAAAGGATGTATAGAATAGAAAAAATATGTATATTACCCAAAAACAGAACCATGTTTTGGAATGCAGTTCAGTGATATTAGTGCCCTATTTAAATCGTTCAAATGTTTAATATAAAGTGGTTAATATATTGTGATTATTGAATAGATGTTTCATTGATGTTAAACCTAATGTTTGTGTATTCAGTTGATAAATTTGGCAAATTCTCTACAAATTATTGGTAAGAACGTTTATTCATATATAATAAAGCTACCAGCTGTTCATACAAGGTTTATGAACCTAGTACATTTTTAATTCGACTGACAGAAAGGTTATAATTTGTGATTAAGGGGGTGTGTTTGTTTTTAGTTCTTAAATAAACTCAAATTGAGGATTAACTGACCAATTGATATAACGAGTCGTTTAGGTATTTCGAATGGTGCACTGCCATCCAGTATTTAAGATTTTAATAGAAATGTAACAGGCTGTTGCCACAGAAACAATTATTGAGGTTAGTGAATCGTCAATATATTTTACAATACCATACGTGCTTGGTGGGTTAGTTTAGAGTACAATCCTTGATACATAAAATGTAAGATACTTCTTTAAAGATGCAAGGAAATATTTTGATATACCAAAGGTCGCTACTGACAACTGAACTAAATTTTTGGATTAAAATGGGTCACCAAAAATGGCCATATGAACCTGGTACACCTGAAATTTTCTCAATGTGAATCAAGCTTCTTAACTGTCGTCGCTACTATTTGGCTATTCAAAATTGTCTAATTGACAATTTTATTTCTTGAAAATCATATTTAAAAATGTCTAGCGAAAGAAAGAAGTTTTGTACTACGTATATTGCACGATCGTACAATTAGGTCCAAAAGTATCGAGCGGAAATAAAATATAAAATTATTTTTAATTGTAGTAAATATAATTTTTCTATGGCCATTGGGCAATGTAAGTTATATGGACCAAAAATCAAATGAGTTTATTTCAACTTCCGGTGTACCCCAGGTAAGTAATCTAGGGCCTTTGCTTTTTCTCATTTTCATTAACGATGTATATTCTAACATTGAATGTAATACACTCTTTGCTGGTGATATTAAACTTTTTTTCAAAATTCATAATACCAATGACTATTTCTGCAGCCGCAGTTGGACTTGTTGGAAGTGTGGTGCTCCGTTAATAACTGTTTACAAATGCAATCTATTGTCGTTCTCCCGAAAGCTTAACCCTACTAAATTCAATCACACTATTAATAATACTCTAATCCACCGCTGTAGTGTTTTCAAAGATTTGGGTATCATCTTCGATGAAAACCTAACTTTTTCTGATCATTTTAACTCCATTACCTCATCCACTTTGAAAACTTCAATTGATGCCATTTTGCTCTTATATTATTCCTTCGTTCGCTCCAGGCTAGAATATGCCTGGATTATTTGGTCTTCCATTTATAAATGTCACTCCGTTGCAATTGATAAAATACAAAGGAAAGTTCTGAAATATCTTCATTTCAAAAAAACTGGTTTATACCCGGTGCAGGTTTTGGATGACGTTGTACTTCTCAGCACTTTTAATATGGAGTCGCTACAGTTGCGGAGACATCGGATTGATGTCAAGTTCTTGTACGACTTATTAAACAATAACATTGATGCGCCTCAGCTGTTGGAAAAAAATCATTTCATGGTACCACACCACCCTACTCGGGTTCATCGCATTTTTTACTCTACAACATCTCGTACAAATATTATGCGCCACTCGCCATTATTTAGGATATGTGATTATTTCGATTTTATATCTGACAATAGTATAGATATTAATTTCACTAGTTTGGGGGTTATATTAAATAAATGTACCACGCACACCTGATACACCTTGTTTATATGCAAAAATTATTTGTTCTTGTCTTTTTTACTTTCTTATACATTATGTATAAAGTAGCTATAGGAATCATGAAAATTTTCGAACTCGAGATTTCAACGGATATACACGTTTTGAGGTCCCCTGAATCGTTTCAAAGAATATTTTCGGAATGACGTCTGTGTGTCTGTCTGTGTGGCTGTGTGTCTGTGCGCGCTCTACGGCCCAAACGATTAAAGCTAGAGCTCTGAAACTTTAAACTTAACATTGTAGCAAGGAGGAAAACGCAATATCTCAACCGAAAGTAATGGTTTACTCTTATCACCTTTTTCCATATCTCAAAAACGGTACACGTTACGGAAAAAATATTCTTACATAAATTATAGATATTGATAGTTTAAACAACTTTCATTTGCAAAGTTGTTTCGAAGAACGTAGTATAACTAAGTATAAGTAAGTTTCGTGCGGACCACCGCGGATTTTTACTTTCTTATACATTATGTATAAGTAAGTATATCTGTGTGTGTGTGTGTATGTGTGTGTGTGCGTTTGTAAGTGTGCGTGTGTGTGTGTGCGCGCGCTCTACCGTCCAAAAGATTATAGCTAGAGCTCTGAAACTTTAAATTTAACATTTGTATGTGGCAAGGAGGAAAACGTCCTATTTTGAACGCAATCTCGCAACCGGAAGTGATGGTTTACTCTTATCACCTTTTTCCGTATCTCGAAAACGGTACACGTTACGGAAAAAAATATTCTTACATAAATTATAGATATTGATATTTTAAACAACTTTCATTTGAAAAGTTTTTTTTTCGAAAAACGTAGTATAACTAAGTATAAGTAAGTTTCGTGCGGACCACCACGGATTTTTACTTTCTTATACATTATGTATAAGTATAGGAATCATGAAAATTTTCGAACTCGAGATTTCAACGGATATACACGTTTTGAGGTCCCCTGAATCGTTTCTGCTATTTTCGGAATGACGTCTGCGTGTCTGGTGTGTGCGCGCGCTCTACCGTCCAAACGATTATAGCTAGAGCTGTGAAACTTTAAACTTAACATTTGCATGTAGCAAGGAGGAAAACGTCCTATTTTGAACACAATCTCTCAACCGGAAGTGATGGTTTACTCTTATCACCTTTTTCCGTATCTCGAAAACGGTACACGTTACGGAAAAAAATATTCTTACATAAATTATAGATATTGATATTTTAAGCAACTTTCATTTGAGAAGTTTTTTCGGAAAACGTAGTATAGCTAAGTATAAGAAAGTTTCGTGCGGACCACTGCCGATTTTTTTCCCGCTCTCACGAACCTAATAATTGTGTACAAAGTCTTTTCATGTATTCCTCTCGTATCAATATACATATAAGCTAAAAAAATCAAGGGAATTAGGAAATTTCTTCATATGAGAGCGGCTAATTTCATTTTAGTTCACCGATATTCACGGTAGGTTTCGTAAAACACGTCGAACAAATTTCATTCATAAATGTCGTCAAAGCGTTTCGCATATCGCAAGATGAGTAACCGCAATTCGTCACGGATATTTTATCCTATTCTAAAAAAAAAAACTCGTAATAATGCTTCTCCAAATGTATCGAGTTTTGCTTACTAAAAGGCAATGAAGATTATGAGTGGAGAGACGATAGTGACGAACTTGTTCAATTACGGGAATCGATTAGGATTTAAATTAATCTCAACGTAGCGAAGGCGGCACTATTTCTTAAACTTTTTTCATTTTCTGTAAATGTATGTGCCGGATAACATATACATTGCATTTTTTGCCGAATCTAACCAATCTATAATTTGAAAGTAATCTACAGAATAAGCAGTTAGTTTTATGGCGATATCAATGTTTTACGACAATAAAAAATATTCTCTGGCACTTTTTGTTGTGTCGCTAAATAACATCAGCGATCATTCTGATGATACTATAGAATTATAATAGGATTATAATTTTTATTATATTCTATATCAAAGATTACATATTTTACGCGCATTTACTTATATTAGGGATGAGTGAATATTTATGAAAACGTTGTAGGTTTATTGCTTTCTCCCATTCCGCATTAGCCCTGGCGGTGGGGTTGTTTGCGGAAAGAATATATTCATCGTCGGTCCACTAACACTATTAGTCGTGCACTCACAGTAGCGTGCGGGTTCGCCTGGCATAAGGCGACTGTTCGTCGCAGTAGTTGCGCTGTTATAGTGCTATTTGTATTACGGTCATTGGTGTGAACAATGACTGAAATGTATTAATGACAACTGCTTTGAGTACGTTACAGTTGGGCGAGTCATTGCCAGTGGTGTTAATGCTATGTTGCTGTTGCCATTGTTATGGCTGTTGTCGTTGTTGTTGGTAGAGGTTTAAAGGTTATGGTTATCGTTAGCTGACTATGGCTATCACACACAGAGATAATGTCCCTGTACTAAAACAAGCGAACAGTTCGAACTATCTCCTTTAAAACCAGGTACCGGTCATAAAATGCAAATATGTATTACGGTCGCAACTACCCAATGAAAAACCGCAAATATGTGTTAGTTTGTATTAAAAATGTTTGCTTTGATTTATTTATTATTTTTGAAATCATTTCATCTATTACGCAAATATAATTACATATGATAATTCCGTGAAACCTTTCAGATAAAGGTAAATTTACACACCATGGAAATATATGTCTCGCACACTTTTCTAACCATTAATTTCATTTGTCCATTTGTGAAGGTCATCACCGTACTAATTATATATTATTATATATTATATAGCTTAAAATGTTGCTGTTGTTAAGCATACAGTGATTCACATCAAAGTAAAACATATGAACGTAAATTGCATATTAGTTTGCATTTAAAATATATCTTGTACTCCTAATATTTGTTTTTCTGATTGAATAATGTCATCACTTGCTTCAATTGCTACATGCAATTTGCATTCATATATAACATAGATACTGAATATAATTTTTTCTTGTCGTAAAACCACGATGTTTCTTAGATAAAGTATATTCTGCACAATTACGACGGTAGGAAATCCGGGTTGATCAGTATACAAACTTACAAGAGCTCAAAATATAAAAGCCAGTTACCTGTTATGAAATAAGAATTTGAGAGATTGAAAAACTGTTAACATTCTATTGAGAGTCACATACGATATTAATGAATACGAATTAGATATTCCTTTAATGAAGTTTTCTAATAAATGCAAATAGGATAAGTTTTTGTTTAAAAGTACTTCTTCCAATTATTAACTTCTCCTTCTTCTGATAACATTCCAACAGTTAAAAATCGTATATTTTTCGTCTATTTTAAATATTTCTTTGAATTATTTATTTATTCTAAATTCATATATCGCAAGTAAGTTTAATTATTTTATTCAGTTATTCTTAATTGTAATACAATATACACTTACAACAAACCGTACGTAAGTACACAAATTGAATAAAATCTTATATAGTTTACATATTGTTCACTTCGTGCCTAATTATGAATAATAAAATTATTGCATATTATACAATGACGATGCATTTTGTTATATACACGGGAACGTTACAGTATTCGTCCAATATTTAATTCATAATAATGAAACTTTGTCCAATGGATATTTTTAATTAGAAATGTTTGACTAGATTTCTAAAAATCTATCAGTAACCTGAAATACATCTCAAAAGTACATACGTAGAAAAGTTACTCTTGTCGTGTTCGGATAGAGCGACAAAAAGCACCTCTGTGAACTTGGCAGCCGACTTTCGAAAAAAAATATATTTTAAATTACCACTATATTCTCTATCGTTTGTACCCGTTTGTACCACTTTCATTTTCGTTTGTACCTCAAACCAAAAAAAAATTGGCCGACTTTGGAAAATCGAAAATTTTCCAACGGGATCTGATTCAGGGTCGTTTGTACCCGTTTGTACCACCTCCACCTACCACCATTCTCTATTCTGAAAAATAAAATCCGCTTAATTTCCATTATTATTGAGATATCTCAATTCCGTAAACGGGGTTCGGTTACTGACGGCGGCGTGAGGTTTGTACCGTTTTGCGTTTCGTAACCAAAAAAAAATTACGAGTGTTCTAAAATTTCAAAAAACTAACTTCCACAATTTTTGGAAATCTGTAAACGGGAATCGACGCGGAATCGTTTGTACCCGCAGGAAACACTTTCCTTTTCGTTTGTACCTCAAATCAAAAAATTTTAAGAGCCTTTTTCGATTCTGAAAAATAAAATCCGCTTCATTTCGAAGATTTTTGAGTTATCTCAATTCCGTAAACGGGGTTCGGTTACTGACGGCGGCGTGAGGTTTGCACCGCTTTGCGTTTCGTTTGTACCTCAAACTAAAAAAAAATACGAGTGTTTCTAAAATTTCAAAAAACTAACTTCCACAATTTTTGAAATTTCGGAAATCTGTAAACGGGAATCGACGCGGAATCGTTTGTACCCACAGGAATCACTTTCCTTTTCGTTTGTACCTCAAACCAAAAAATTTTAAGAGCCTTTTTCGATTCTGAAAAATAAAATCCGCTTAATTTCCATGATTATTGAGATATCTCAATTCCGTAAATGGTGTTCGGTTACTGACGACGGCGTGAGGTTTGTACCGCTTTGCGTTTCGTTTGTACCTCAAACCAAAAAAAATTACGAATGTTTCTAAAATTTCAAAAAACTAACTTCCACAATTTTTTTAATTTCGGAAATCTGTAAACGGGAATCGACGCGGAATTGTTTGTACCCGCAGGAAACACTTTCCTTTTCGTTTGTACCTCAAATCAAAAAATTTTAAGAGCCTTTTTCGATTCTGAAAAATAAAATCCGCTTAATTTCGAAGATTTTTGAGTTATCTCAATTCCGTAAACAGGGTTCGGTTACTGACGGCGGCGGGAGGTTTGCACCGCTTTGCGTTTCGTTTGTACCTCAAACTAAAAAAAAAGACGAGTGTTTCTAAAATTTCAAAAAAATAACTTCCACAATTTTCGAAATTTCGGAAATCTGTAAACGGGAATCGACGCGGAATCGTTTGTACCCGCAGGAATCAGTTTCCTTTTCGTTGTACCTCAAACCAAAATATTTTAAGAGCCTTTTTATTGTTTTCGTTGTTGTTTTTGGCCGCATTTTTCGGTTTATTTTTGCAACTATTGATAAAGATACATAAACAAGACGGTCTGGCGAAAACAATTGACCTAGGTAGCTCGGTTTTGAAAATTGTATCAATGGATTTTGAAAGACAGTGGTGACTCATGCATGCACAGGAACTCACGCGGCTCACGCCACCGTACTCCCCACCAGTGCTCTCATATTTGAACCGCCGCCGGCGGCTTCAGTGGTCCCATATTCGAACCGCCGCCAGCACTTCCCCTCAAAAAAGTGGTAAAAGTGGGGATGGCAGTCGAGCTGGGCCGATAGCAAGTTTCCCGTTTCGCGAGGCGAACCCCGCCGAACTGTTTCGGCGCAGCCCGACGCCGTCCCCACTTTTACCACTTTTGGCCAGCGACTTGAGGAGAAGGCGCCAGCGGCGGTTCGAATATGGGATCACTGGCGGCTTCCCCTCAAGCCACTCGCTAAAAGTGGTAAAAGTGGGGACGGCAGTCGAGCTGAGACGAAAGCGAGTTCGTCTCGCGATCTAAAAATAGACTCCTTATCTCCTTAACGTCGATCATCGACTATACCATACGTACATCAATCAGGTTTCGTGTTTGCGGTCATTTTCGCGCCAAATTAAAATCGCGTATAGACTCCGTGGATTTCGGTGTTTCTAACACATAAGTTGCACTTGCAGGTGCAATTACAAGTGTAAGTACAAACGCAAGTTCGAAGTCTGGAAATCAACGATGGAGCGCGCTGGGGCTTTTTCAACGGCAACCATCGAGGGAGTTCACAGTGTTCACACTATTGACGATCACATCCTTAACAATTGTATGGAGAAGTTGAATCGAGAGGATCCGCATGCATTCCGGTGTAATGCATGCGAAGTTAACCTAATTTTGCGAAGCGAATCGAAAGTCAGTGCTCATATCGCATCTAGGCGACACCAAATTGGTGCCGCTGAATTGGCTCGCGGAATTAGAGAAAAAAAGAAAGGGCCCTATTCACATCAATTTTCCACAGCGTGGACTACCGACAGTAGGTATAAGTCGTGGATTCGATGCGTTCCAGAGGACTGCTATAAGTTTCAATGTATTATATGTGATGTGATACAAAACTGCCGAGGGGGAATTTCGAGTTTAGACCGACACGCTAGTAAAGATGAACATAAAGCTCAATGTTTCGCGAACGGTATTGTAATAGTAAATCTTTGAAAATTTAGTACTCGCAAAGCTCCTCTATTACCTGCTTCTACAAAATTGTAAGCTGTGCAAATTGTAAATATTTCATTAAATTCAAAAAATTATGGGTCCCTCATCTTATCAGCCCGTTTTGTTGTAATGATGCCGCCTAGTTCGATATGAGTATTATTTATCCATACAACTGTTGTGTTATGTGCGTATTTATATTAGCATAAATTGTAAAAATTCTTTCTGGTAAGATGCAGGAAATGTGATATAATTCCAAAATTTTTAGACAAAGCTGTCATTATTCAAACTTTTTAAGTGTCAAAATTGATTTTAAATATCAATCTATTCTATCTAAATTTCACAAACAAATGTTAAATCTCTGTATTTCGGATATTATAATACTCTTGAAAAGTTTGAATAATGACATCTTTCGATTACGTTCTGACATTTACACATACTTATCATATACAATATTGCAGATAGTTTCTTTAATGAACAATTTCACAATTATGAACAAATTTTCAACACAGTGAAAAAATCCTTAATAAACAAATACAAACACATACCGTACCTTAAAGTGGTTGGATAATTTGACATCCCTTATAATGTGAAATTAGTATTAGAGTATTAGAGAATTTAGGACCTAAATTTTCAATTCCTAGTAAATCTTTAACTATTGACAATATCATCGCTTGCATTGAAAGTGCAATTGATGAAATTGAACCAGATATTCAAAATTCAATTCGGTCTAAATGTGTAAACATCATTACTAATTTCAAAAAAATATAAGGAAAATAACAAATCTAATCGTTTTCAACGTTATTCCAATTACTAAATCAGATACTATACTAACACACATTTTCAATTCATATAACCCACGTTTACAATTTACACTGGAAACAGAACCAAACAACTCCATAAAATTTTTAAATATACAAATTACACACACCAACATTAACATTTTCACAAATAGGTATATTAAGGAAACTAACTGTAATAGATATATAAACTTCGATTCCGAAACACCTTTAACATATAAAGAAGTGTTATTAATAGCCTTGTTGATCAAGGAATTAAATTATTCCATCCAAAATTTCGAAAAGCAAATTTAGACAAAATTAAATCTTTTTTTAATTACTAATAATTTTTATATACACATAAATACATTACAACATCTAACAAAACCACTGCTTTATCCAAACATGCTAAAACACAGGACCCATTTTCGATTTTGATAACTAAAGAGTGCAACTACAAGAAGCCTTTGATTTTGGAGATGACACACATACAAAAAGACACTAACGCTATAAACTTTAAAACTGACTCTCTCACTTTAAGCAAAATTTATAATAACCTATTACAATGATCCTGCACCTTTCTTGGTTGAATTTTTTTATTTTACTTTTATTTTATTGTATTATTAGTTTTTTATTTTAAGTTATTTGATCAATGTTGAAACTATCCCCCGCCCCCTTTTTTATATAGATCTGTTTTATTGTTTCATTTGATACATGCCTGTGTTCACCTTTATATTGGCCGTCTTTATATGGCGTTGGAGGGTGTTGCATAAGCATGTATATACAGTGTGTTTCACTTAAGAGTGTAACACCATCATATCTTTTTTATTTTTAGTTCAATTTTAGTAATTTTTTTTCCAAACGTAGAATACTTATTGCTCTATTTACGCAAAAAAAAACAATTGTTTTCTTTAAATGCAAAGCAACCTGCGATGGCAATATAAATGGAAAAAATAAAGAAATCAGTTAAGGGATTTTTATCGAAAATTTTTACTAGTAATAATTGTTCAGAATTGCCCAAAAACCCTAAATCCAAAATTTCATGAAAATTAAAAATGTTAAAATTTTCTTCAAAAGCAATTCCAATTCGGTAAATATTATTTGCACAGGTGGCTGCGCCTAAACAACAACAATTTCAAACAACTTTGCCAGTTAAGGTTTTATTTCAAACAAAATTTTCACAGCATACAATTTTCGGGGCCCCTAATAATAAGTATTTACGGACTTTTACGGAAAATTTTAACATTTTTAATTTTCATGAAAGGTTTCTGGGTAATTCTGAACAATTGTTACTAGTAAAATTTTTCGATAAAAAAAATCCCTAAAGTGATTTCTTGATTTTTGCCATTTATTTTCCCATCGCAGGTTGCTTTGCATTTAAAGAAAACAATTGGTTTTTTGGTAGTAAATTTTATTTAGTATTCTACGTTTGGAAAAAACAATTACAAAAATTGGACTGAAAATAAAATTGATATGATGATGTTACACTCTTAAGTGAAACACACTGTATATATATTATTTTTTTTTTCACTCGGCCTTAGTTTGAACATTTTTCTGTATATTAATTAAGATGGTGGTTTTATGCCTATGCGCTTTCCACCAAATGTAAGAGCCAAATAAACGTTCGATTTTACTTGGCTCAAAACCAGTGTTTAATTATTCCAAAGCCCTTCCCACTCCTTATGGTACGGACATGGAATGCCTGACCATCGTGGGTCAAGAATAGATTAGATTAGATTATCATTTATTCACGTAAGCCAACATTACATGGATGTGAACATTCAATTAAAATTAAATTTAAAATACAATTGATACAGTAATAAGATTACCATAGTCATGAGAAAGAAAATAATACAGTAGACGTCACAAAATAAAAATAAATGACTAATTACTAATAAGTGTATAAAATGTATTTGATATGAAATAACACTTAAGGTTTCTCCGGAAAATGTCATTGTCGTCCAACGACCTTAAATGCATAGGCAATTGATTAAAAATGACAACCAGCATATTTAGGAGATTTTTTAAATCAACTCCGTGAAAACCCATCCAAATAAGGCTATCACAATAGCGCGTGTTATGTCTGTACTAACTGTATTATAGCGGTTTTTATTTGAAAAAACATGTAAAAGAAGCTTAAATATATAAATACTAATGAATGTAAGTATGGAATGTTTTTTAAAAATGTCACGACACGAATCAATCCTACCCAGGTGGAACATCACACTAATTATTCTCTTTTGGATTAAAAAAAACACGCTAACATTCACTGTCATGTCCCCATAATAATATGTTATATGACATGATAGAATATGCCAGCGCATAATAGACATTTACTAATGAGTAAGTAAACATTTTTTTTTAATTGCAAATGGCAAAGAATGCAAGAATGTTAATCGGGAACATATATCATCAATTTCCGAACTCCAATGTAGATTCAAATCTATAATGGTACCGAAAAATTTACAAGAGCTGACACATGAAATTTGATAATTGTTGAAATTCAGTGAAATATTAGGAATTCCCAACGCCCTATTGTTAATCTCGCATCATATTTTGCCTTTTAATATGAACAGCACACAAAATGAGTCTTTTATCGATTTTTTCGTGTATTAAGAAATTTTCTATCAAATTGTTAACAACAAATATTGCTTGCAATCATTCTCCGTTGCATTCATCATTCATTTTAATTTTCGTAGTATTTTTTTCTAATTTTCATTGCGTTTGTAGAAGCGAGGGACGCGATTGTAATTTGGCGTATAGTCGACGTTATCGAGTCTATTTTTAGATTGCGAGACGAAAGGCGAGCCGAGTCGCTTTTCGACTGCCGTCCCCACTTTTGGCCTTCCCCTCAAGCCGCATGAGAAGAACGCGCTAGCGGCGTTTCGAATATGAGACCACTGCTCCCCACAGTCCTTCCAGCTCTCCACTATGAATCTTACACTCGAGAATGGCATACATATCAATAGGGAGTATCGTGTAAATCGCCAATTAGCTACACGGGTAGAAAACACAAGAAAAAATTAACCTGTATTTTACCGATCACATAACCAAGTCCGCTTGTACTCATGCGATATTGTTTTCTAGATAGGATTAACCTTGTACAAATATATCTGCAGCTATAATCTACAGTACCCTGCTGAAGAATTTCTATTATATTAGCTGACGAAATATTTTATTGAAAAATTATTAATTGTCGAGTGCATTTTTGGTCGTATTGATTGGAATTCGTAAGCAGCAAACTATCAAAAAGTACAAACGGATACACCACCCAAAGGAATTCGCTCCAACCAAGTCGGAAAGCTCTCGCTGATCTTTAGCGGGTTGAAGTCAGCAGTATCACTTTTTATCGCTCATGCGACGGTGAACTCGGTCAGCTGATTGCAGCTCCGAGCCTGGCTTGCGTGCAACCCGGTGCATATTGAGGTTTGACTCACGTTGCGCTGAATTTTCATGCACAACTTTTTAATTGAGGCACAAAAGCATATCAAAGTGATTCCTGCGGGTACAAACCTCACGCCGCCGTCAGTAATCGAACCCCGTTTACAGAATTGAGACATCTCAAAAATCATCGAAATTAAGCGGATTTTATTTTTCAGAATCGAAAAAGGCTCTTAAAAATTTTTGGTTTGAGGTACAAACCATGATTCCGCGTCGATCGCCGTTTACAGATTTCCGAAATTTTCAAAATTGGAAAAGTTAGTCATTCGAAATTTTCAAATTATGGTATCTTTTTTGGGTTTCGAGAAAAATTGAAAACGAAGGTGGTACAAACGGGTACAAACGACCCTGAATCAGATCCCGTTGGAAAATTTTCGATTTTCCAAAGTCGGCTGCGGGTCAAATTTTGAAAACGATTTAATTTTTTTTTGGTTTGAGGTACAAACAAAAATGAAAGTGGTACAAACAGGTACAAACGATAGAGAATCTAGTGGTAATTTAAAATATTTTTTTTTCGAAAGTCGGCTGCCAAGTTCACAGAGGTACAAAAAGCAACTAAATGCAACATTAAGCGCCTGAGGTATAAAACATTAGGTTCCGAAATGATTTAGAACGCCATTGCGTGGTCTGGAATCGAGCGCTGCTGCAAAAATGTACCACATAAAAATGCATTTTTTTTTTATTAAACCGTAACATATATTTTTCTCAAAGAATAATATTATCGGCAACATATACAAAACAGGAAACTTAAATGTAGATTCTCGGTCGAAAAACTAAAGTAACATAACATAAATTAATATTTTGTGTAATATCCATTGCTTCCAATGCATTCGGTTAGGCGATTTCTCATTGATTGAACTGTGTTGCTGCAAAACGTTGTGCCTCGGAGTCTCTCCCATACCGTGTTAACATGGTTTGCCAGCTGCTGTATTGTTCTTTCCCTGACACCAAATCCAGGCTCATCCTCCCAAGACTTCACTATTGCCGCCCACATTTCCTCTATGGGGTTCAAATCCGGAGATTTTGCCGGCCAATCCAACAATTCAATATTGTTTTGATCATCGAATCAATTCATAACTGCTGCCGGTGTCTGTATAGGACAGTTGTACTGTACAACAGTGATCACATCCATTTCATCTTCTGGGTAGACAATTCTGGAGGGATTACAATATCTTCGAGTATTCCAATGTCGCGCTGCGAATTGAAGCGTGGGGGCGAAACAGGTATTAATTCACCGGGGCCGGCAGTTGTGATCCACCCCAAAATGGCCTCACGGCCGTTATGCGACCGCTTGTTGCATTTGGCCTTACATATTCCCGAATATAAAAAAAAAAAAAAAAAACAACCTTTATTTGGCATACTCTCATACAATTTCTCTCCATACATTTCATTCCAAATCTCCCTCCTGTTCTGTTCTCCTCCTCCCTCTCTCTTTCTCGCTCATATCCTTCCCAGCCGTTCTCTGCCTTCTGCCTCCTCACTTGCCTGCAACATAACAAACTTTAACCCCTTTCCACCCCCCTCCTTTTCCTACCCTCTTCTCTCTTTTCCTTTAACTTTCTTAATAGCTCTACTCCTGTTCCTTCCTCTGCCAACATCCTTCTCCAATCTTTTCCCTTCCTCTCTTCCTCCTCTCCCCACTCCATTCCTTCGCATTCTTCCCACCAATGTTTCCACTCGTCCCATTCTTTTCCGCATACTTCACACCTCCTATACACCTCCCCCATCCAATATTTGTTTGCTCTTTCCTCGTTTCCGCATCTATACCTGGCAATCGTCTTCTCTTCTTCTGCTGTTTTGTCTCCTCCTAAATACTTTGGCTTCCTTCCTTTTACTTGCAATTCTTTATATTTTTCATTATATCTGGCCCTTCTTATCTTCTCCTCTCTCTCCTGTGACTCTCTTTGTTTCCATTTCTCTTCCAACTCTCTCTCCACCCACCTCCCCTCTCTTCTCCTGTCTTCTACCTCCCCCGCTGTCATCGCCGCCTTCTCATATAGTCTTACTCTTGCCAACTCCCAATCTGATAGATCTCTTCCCCTCCTCTCTCTCCTCTCCATTTCCTCCACTACCCTTTTCCCCAAGCTATTCTCCCTCCCTCCTTTCACTGACATCTCGTATCTTACTGCCCTCTTCCCCGCCTCGATCGCCACCTTCTCTCTCCCAGTCTCCTGTCTCACCACATAGTCTGGTGTCGACCTTTCTAGCTGTAAAGCTCTTTTTATCTGCCCTACTTGTACTCTCTCCACTCTCTTCTGTTCCCTAACTCCCCATATCTCGACCCCATACATCATGATGCTCCTGGCACACACATCCCATATTTTCATCGTCTCTTCGAATTTACCCTTTCTCTTTCCCCATACCATGCTTCTCAGTCCTTCCTCCGCTTTCTTAGCTTTTTTACAAACCTGCTTTATGTGTCCCTCACACGAATTATTTTCCCTCATTACATACCCCAAATATGTCCATTCCCTCACCTGCTCAATTTCTTCCCCTTTCCATGTCATATGTACTTCCTTCCGCCTCCCTCCCCCTTTCCTGAACACCATTAGCTTCGTTTTTCCTGTGTTCAAATCTAACCCTCTTCTATCCAAGAACCCCTCCAATCTCTTTTTCATCTCTTTCATCCCTTTCTCTGTCTCTGACAGGATGACCACATCATCCGCGAATGCCAGAGACCAGATCTTCTCATTTCCCAGTTTTACTCCCCCATCCTGTCCTCTTTTTAGCGTCTCCTCCAGCTGCGATATATAAATATTGAATAGTTTCGGGCTCAATGGGCACCCCTGTCTCAAACCCCTTGACGTCCTGAATTCCTCCGACAGCTCATCCCCTACTCTCACCCTGCATCGCGTCTCTTCATATATCTGTTCCACCCTGTTCACTATTCCCTTCGATATCCCCACCTTTTCCAGTGTCCTTATCAGTATCCTTCTGTCCACTCGATCAAACGCCGCCTTCAGATCTACGAACAGTGCGTACACCTTGCCCCCCTTCTTTGCCAATTCCCTCTCTATTATAAAATTCAACACATATAAGTTGTCCCTTGTGCCCCTCCCTACCCTAAATCCCGCTTGTCCTTCTGGTAGTATTTCTTTTTCTTCTACTTCCTCTTCCAATCTTGCTGCCACTAGTCCTGTATATATTTTGTATCCTACATTCAGTAGTGATATCCCCCTGTAATTTTCTTTTTTCTCCTTGTCTCCTTTCTTCCAGATCGGCACCAATAACGCCATCTTCCACCCTCTTGGCATTTCCCTCTTTCCCATCCATATTTCATTTATCCTCTTAAGCAACTCCTTCCACACCTCCTCCGGTGCACTTATCCACCCTTCTGTGTCTACTCCATCTTCCCCGGCTGCCCTTCCTTTTTTCATTCTACTCTTTATCTTCATTATTTCCTCCCATGTAAATTCTTCCATTCCCCTCCCCTCACTCTTCCGTCTACTTTCCTCCTCCTCTTCTTCCTTCTCCCCACCCAGTAGCTGCCTGAAATATCTCCTCCATTCTCTGACTTCAATACCATTCACACTTCCCTTTCCTTTCCTTCTCCTTCTAATGTACTCCCAAATCTCCTTCTCCCCTTTCAGCCCTTGAATTTCTTCCTCCTCTCTTAGCCTCTGTTCCTTCTTTTTCCTCTCCCACATCTCCTTCTGCCTTGCCCTTTCTTCTATATACTTCCCCCATATTCCCTGCCCCTGTCTCGCCTCCTTCAGCATCTCCCTCAGCTTCCGTTTCCCTCTCCTGCATTCCTCGTCGAACCATGACCTTTCGCCTTCCCCTTTTCTAATGTTCTTCGTCTTTGTAGCCTTAATCATCTCCCTAACAATCTCCTCTATACTTTTTACACCTCCCCAATCTACTTCTCTCAATTTATTTTGGTAGTCCCTTCTCGTTTCTTCGTTCCATACATTCACCTGCCTCAGCTCTTCTTCCCCTTCCTTTTGCTTCTTCCTTCCTTCCCCCCATAAGTCCACCTCAATTGGTAAGTGATCTGATTCCGCTCTATTTCCTACCCTAAATCTACACACTTCCCTCTTCACCTCCTCGCTCGTTATTACCAGGTCTATCACTGATCTCCCGTTGGGTCCTACGTAAGTAAATTCCCCTTCTTTATCTCCATTCTCGTGTCCATTGAGTATTTCCCAGTTCCCTTGATCTATCCATTCTAACATAATCTTCCCTTCCCCATTCACTACCTCATCCTTTGATCTCCTCCCATCTATTTCCTCTCTCTCTCTCTCTCTCCATCCCCTCCATCCTATCACCGTCGTATCTTTTCCTATTCTTGCGTTCATGTCCCCTCCCATCACAACCTTCCCCTCTTCCTGCTCCATTATCTCGTCCATTTCTCCTGTCACCGTCCTGATTTGTTGATTACTGTACACTGTGTAAATTCCCCACTTCTCTCCATCCCTCATTATCATTCTACCCTGGATTGCCTCTGAATCGTACCGCCCCTCTTTAACCTCCTCCCATCTCTCTTTCACTCCTGTTATTATTCCCCCCTTCGCCCTTCCCCTTTTTCTCTCTCTCGTGGCTGCTCTACACTCCCATCTGTACTCGGCCGGCATGTTTTCTTTATATCTTGCCCACGTCTCCTCCTCTACCCATGTCTCTGTCAGTCCAATGTAATCAAACTCTTCCATGTATTCCCTCAAGTCTCTGTTGACTCCTCCCTCCTCCTTCATCCACTTCTTCCACCCCGCTATATTCCAAAAACATATCCTCATCCCTTTTACCTCCTCTCTCTCTCCCCCGCCCTCGCCACTCCTTCTCTCCCTCCTCCAGCCTCCTTCACTCCGCTCCCTATCACCCCCTCCTCCCCGTCCCCCCTTACTCCGCTCTCCTCCTGCCCCCTTCATCATTAGTTTTTTGGTCTTAGAGACCCCGTTTCCCCCTCCCATACTAGCCATGTATTCTCCACTTTCAACTTCTTATATCCCATTCTTACTCTCTTACCTTGGTCTCTTTCCTTCTTCGCATACTTCCAGATTTCTCTTTGTACTTCCCTTTCCTTCTCCGTCAGGTCATTGTCTATGTACACTCTCGTTCCTCCTAATTTCGCCTTGTTCTTCATAACTTCCTCTTTTTCCCCTTCTGATGCAATTCTCGCCAGTACTATCTCCTTTCCATCTCTCCCCCCCAGCTTGTACGCCTCCTCTAGCCCCACATCCACCTGTAATTTTTCTCTTAGCCATTGTTTCACTTGTTCTCTTTCCCTTCCTTTTTCTACTTCTAGTCCCCTTATTACGATATTCTTCCTTTTCTCCTTTTTCCCATATATTCCACTTTCTCTTCTAGTTTTCTTATTCTTTCTTCTGCCTCCATCCTTTCCTTCTTCCATTCCTGTTCCACTCTCTTTCTCCATTCCCTGTCTTCCTGCCTTTCCTTCTTCATCTCCATTATCTCTTTCTTAGTCTCCTTTACCTCCTTCATCATCTCCTTAATCATCTCCATCAAGTTCTCCATTGCCTTGTCTTTCTCCTCTCCGCTACTTTCCACATTCATCCCCGGTGATCTGCGCGTTCTCCGGCTCCTCGTGAATATATCCGGTTCGTTCCTTTCGCCCCCTTTTTCTTTCCCGCCCGCGTTTGCCATGTTAGATTTCGCGTATTTCCGTTATTATCTTTCCACCTGTATATTATACGCTTTCGCTTCGCGTACTTTTTTTTCTTCCACACACCGCTCGCCCGGTTAAACCTTTCGCGCACAAAAAAGTCTGCAAGAAGTACGGCCGCGCTGCCGTCCGATAACGCGATCGTCCCGTGTCGCACCTCGACTTTCTGTTATGACCGTTTACTCGTCTGCACTTCTTACTACCGCTCTGATTTTTTGACCTTCTATTTCACTATTGTCTATCTACCCGACCGAACCAAATTCACCTACGTCGTGTCACTACTTCCCCTATTTAATTTGCTATCTACGGAGCACCGATTACCACGTGTTTCCACTGCAAGAAATCTATAAAATATTCCCGAATATATCGGGTCTTGTTCTTTCGCCATAACACTAAAGGAGTATCTTGCGAAGATGAAAAAGTTTTTTCGTCCGCAAAAATCTGCCAATCCCTGTCGATATTGGCTTCGCAAAAGCGAACTCTAGCTGCAGCATGTACCTCGGACAGTTCAATTTTCCGGGCAGGCTGTCTGGCGTGGTACCCACTTTCACGCAGGCGTCTCCTTACTGTCATGGTGGAGCAAATTTCCTCCCTTATTCTGACACTTGTAATTATAATGAATGGGTTATTCTCAACCGCCCTCACGATGACACCATCTTCAAGTGGTGTCGTTATGCGGCGGACACCCGTTCTGATGGTCTCCAAAGGCCGATCACCTACGTTTTGCTCCCGTTGCACCCAACGACGAACTTGTTTTACCTGTACATTATTAATCTTTGTAACATGTGCATATTAGTTCAGCATAAAACAATCATTGTCAAGTAAATAACTACATATTCGTTCACTGCAGGGTAACATGGCACTGTTTTCCAGTGTAGAATTTTCTTAGTATTAAATATTTATTATTTGTGCACTAACCAGAAGCAAACTAAGAATAATTAACGAAATACGCTATGGTCAATATTTCAAAATATTTATTTAAGGAATTCCATGTTGGAATGTCATCTACGACGTAAACATAAATGTTTTAAATCACTATCTTGCGTTGGTTTTTATAATGTGGAATATTTTCCATTTTAAAAACAAGCCGAATGAATTTTTCTTTCAACAAAGCATCTACTATTGGTCCGAAAAGGTATACGCGCCAATACCAATACCAATAAGATAATTGTATTTGAAAGAAAACGAGTAATTGAAATAAAATGGGGTGAAAGCAATTAAAACAAGGTGTGAGTACACTATATACTTTGTAGACTAATATTTTGTTTTTCGCAATGAGTACATTTAATATACATCTTTTCCCTTACAGTATTCTAAAAATCACTATCACTGTTTCACTGTAAATGTTATATAATACTTAAAAGTGTATGTCTCATTTGAACAAACTAATTAAATTATTCTATCAGAAAAAGTTAATACTTAAAGGAAATATTATTACATGCAAACTTATATAACAATTTGATTCGAGTCGTTGTATGCTAAAGAACCGCAAAATTGAAATTAGTATGGGCACCTATGTACTTAGTTCGGCCAATGGTCAATTTTCATTGGTCACGTTACATTACTTGCTGTGTAAGCCTTGCATCGTTCTTAATTGCATTTATTTAATTCTGTGCACTACTCTTATTATTCTTCAAAAACGATGAAATTAATGTTTACATAAATGTATAAGATTTCACTCAGTAAGAATTTGTTGTAAATCAACATATTTGAATTTGCATAATTGATGAAATGCTTTCGGAAATAGTAAATCGCCCGGTGTCTGTTCTTTAAAGGGGATAGTTCAAACTGTTCGCTTGTTTTATTACAAGGACATTATCTCTGTTTGTAATTGTACCTGTGTCATGGAATGCGGAGGTCAGTGTTGCGCGGCGGGATCGCACTGGGGCACATTGACACAATTCGATGTATTGTTGGTACGCGAACTGTCTGCTGATGGCTTGTGTATTGTAAATGCTGGTTACAACTTTTAAATGCATTAAAATGAATTAAAACATCGAAAATAACGAATAAAATAAAAAGCGCTCTCGTAAATATCTTGCGATATACAGTGTGTTTCACTTAAGAGTGAAACATATTTTTTTAACTGTTAGTCCGATTTTAGTAATTTTTTTCCCAAACGTAGAATACTCATTGTTCTATTTACTCCCAAAAAACCAATTGTCTTCTTTAAATGCAAAGCAACCTGCGATGGCAAAATAAACGACAAAAATCAAGAAGTCCCTTTAGGGATTTTTTTATCGAAAATGTTTACTAGTAATAATTGATCAGAATTGCCCAAAATCCAAAATTTCATGAAAATTAAAAATGTTAAAATGTTCCGTAAAAGTCCGTAAATAGTTATTATTAGCTGCGCCTAAGAAAGTATGCTGTGAAAATTTTGTTTGAAATAAAACCTAAACTGTCAAAGTTGTTTAAAGTTGTTGTTGTTTAGGCGCAGCCACCTCTGCAAATAATATTAACCGATTGGGAAATTTTAACATTTTTAAATTTCATGAAATTTTGGATTTAGTGTTTTTGGGCAATTCTGAACAATTATTACTAGTAAAATTTTTCGATAAAAAAATCCCTAAAGTGATTTCTTCCATTTATTTTGCCATCGCAGGTTGCTTTGCATTTAAAGAAGACGATTGGTTTCTTGGGATTAAATAGAGCAAATTGGGAAAAAAATACTAAAATCGGACTAAAAATAAAAAAGATATGAAGGTGTTACACTCTTAAGTGAAACATACTGTATATAATTGGAGATAACCGCTGGCATACGTTTTTGTGATAATTGTTTGTATCGTAATGTTGGGTGAAGGAACGAAATGTTGCCCAGGCAAATACTGGTATATTTGTTTCCGATTGGCATGATTTACTTCCCTGCTATTGAATAATACATTTCAAACTACTAGCGTCTAATTACTAATCTAAAGGGTCAGTTGAGTACTAGTTTTTGATTCCCCCAGAAAAAGTACACAACTCGAGTTGTAAAGCAATTACGCACTTGCCGTTACGATACTCGTGCGTGATATACTCTTACAACTGTTGTCACATAATATACTATTAATGCTATGGTTTATAAATGTATGACAAATGTTACTTACATGGTATAGTTACATGTATTGTGACTTTATGGTTTAATTTTATTGTTAATAAATTTTGTTAGTTTTTATATTGTTTTTCAAAATCGTGTGTTGATGTACATTTACTAATGCTATTATGTTTTACTCCCTTTACTCGCTCTTGATAAAAAAATCATAACGACGCACTTGGATATGAAAAGGTACGAGTTATAGAAAAATGATTTGCGCTAATTGACAATTCTTAATGGCCCCTTCTATTGATGTTAGTATTGTTTTTTGCCTTTACTCAACTTATTTTTTACTGTAATACATAAAAACCGGCAACCAGAGTAAAAGTAAACGATAAACAATATTTGTAATTTTTAATCAATAAAATTATGTATTATTTATTATCTAAACTTCCCAGGAAGTTTAGAGGAAAGTTCTTGTTTTATTTATTAAGTATACGACGCGGTGTTATTTACATAGCTATGGAAACAAGAAGTTAGAGGAGGAACAAAATTTTATTTGGCAACGTCAGAACCATTAACAGTAATACATTTATTCCAACGTTTTTCTAATAACCTTAAAAAAAATTCTTTTGCATTTTGTACTCGAAAGACGCATCATGAACAATATATGTTATTGATTTAAAAAAATCCGCGGTGGTCCGCACGAAACTTACTTATACTTAGTTATACTACGTTTTTCGAAAAAACTTTTCAAATAAAAGTTGTTTAGAATATCAATATCTATATGTATGTAAGAATATTTTTTTCCGTATCCTGTACCGTTTTCGAGATATAGAAAAAGGTGATAAGAGTAAACCATCACTTCCGGTTGAGAGATTGCGTTCAAAATAGGACGTTTTCCTCCTTGCTACATACAAATGTTAAGTTTAAAGTTTCAGAGCTCTAGCTATAATCGTTTGGACGCTAGAACGCGCACAGACACACACACACACACAGACACATACGTCATTCCGAAAATAGTCAGAAACGATTCAGGGGACCTCAAAAAACGCGTATATCCGTTAAAATCTCGAGGTCGAAATTTTTCATGATTCCTATACTTACTTATACATAAAGTATAAGTAAGTAAAAATCCGCGGTGGTCCGCACGAAACTTTCTTATACTTTATTTCTGAAAGAACTTTTCAAACAAATATATTTTTTTAATTCCAGTATATAACCTTTATACGAACAATTTTTGCTACAACGCGAACCGTGAGATATAGAAAACGTTGATTTGATTAAACCATCAGTTTGAGATATTGCTTTCAAAATGTGACGTTTTTTTCCACGCTATATACTAATTCTAAGCTTAATGAGTCATAGTGTGACCTTCAATAGTTAGACGCTGGAGCGCGCACAGCCACACGTATTTTTAGCGGCCCGATCGCAATAGTGGTTCTCACTGAACTTTCTTATACTCAGTTATACTACATTTTTCGAAAAAACTTTTCAAATAAAAGTTGTTTAAAATTAATATCTTTAACTTATATAAGAATATTTTTTTTGATAAATCGTACCGTTTTCGAGATACGAAAAAGGTGATAAGAGTAAACCTTCACTTCCGGTTGAGCAATTGTTCTCAAAATATGACGTTTTCTTTTCAACTATATGCAAATCTTAAGTTTAAAGTTTCACAGCTCTAGCTATAATCGTGTGGACGCTAGAGCCCGCACAGACACACACACAGACGTCATGCCGAAAATAGTCAGAAACGATTCAGGGGACCTCAAAACGTGTATATCCGTTGAAATCTCGAGTTCGAAAATTTTCATGATTCCTATACTTAATACATAATGTATAAGAAAGTAAAAATAATAGTATCAAAATTGACGAAAACCTTCTGCATCATAATGAACATTTCCGGCACACCCCTTTGATGAGTTTAATCGAAGAGTCGATGCATTGACCCCTAGAAAATTTCGGCACAAAAACGATTTTTTCGTTTCGTGGGAGATAAGTGATCCTCTGAGTACCACAACGATGAGTACCGTTTAAACGCTGTATTCCAAGACGATCAACGTCAAACAATAAAATGCAGGAGAATATATTGTTTATTAGTTTATGTATTATATAATGTATGTAATATATAGTGCGTAGAAAAAATATAAAAATTTATTGAAAAAAAATATTGATACACAACAAATAAGTAATCGTCGTTTTCAAAACAATACCATGCAAACATATTCACAATAAAATGTAAACAAAACTTCTAAACCAAACCAAAAACTTGTTCCAAAACTATATATCTTATACCATACAAGAAATGTAGTTCTACCATTTTTACTTTCTTATACATTATGTATAAGTAAGTATAGGAATCATGGAAATTTTCGAACTCGAGATTTCAACGGATATACAGGTTTTGAGGTCCCCTGAATCGTTTCTGACTATTTTCGGAATGACGTGTGTGTGTGTATCTGTGCGCGCTCTAGCGGCCAAACGATTATAGCTAGAGCTCTGAAACTTTAAACTTAACATTTGTATATAGCAAGGAGCAAAACGTCCTATTTTGAACGCAATCTCTCAACCGGTAGTGATGGTTTACTCTTATCACCTTTTTCCATATCTCGAAAACGGTACACGTTACGAAAAAATATTCTTACATAAATTATAGATATTGATATTTAAAACAACTTTCATTTGAAAAGTTTTTTCGAAAAACGTAGTATAACTGAGTATAAGAAAGTTTCGTGCGGACCACCGCGGATTTTTATTAGTGCGAAAGAGATATGCTTTGTTTTGTAGTAAATAATTTTTTTTGTTGTTAAAATTATAAGAAAAAATGTTTTCTACAAGTTGCGACTAGTGAAATGTACTTAGTTTCAGAAATATGAATAAACGACACAAAATCTAACCTCTGCAGGAGCTTACAGAAATAAAATGAGCACCAGGACTCATACTACTACGAAAACAACTGGCCATCGAAGATCGGAGTCTGGCGGACACCACACACATCCATCTGGACCGACGAATCAAAAAACAGACTCTGGTCAAAGTATTGACTCTGAATATCACAGAGAAAAGAAACATGGCCACAACAGGTCCAAGTCTGGCATTCATGAGAGGGAAAAAACTGAATCTGGTAGTTCACAACGTATGTTATCGGTCGTTATTTTTTGATATTTTGTAAAATTTTATGAAAGACATATCGATCGTACATAGTAATCTACTCTACGTGTATTTTACAGTATCAAATAGAATAGAATTTCGATCAGCTCAAGGACTACACATTGAAGACAACCCTTACCCTCGCCCAACAACTTTGTATCCATTGAAAACACAGGATAGTGGTGCAGTAGCATCGGATTTATTACAACCTGAAAGAGAGCCCATTAAGTTCGAAGTGAATTTAGTAGGTGCACCTCCAGAAGTTGAACAACTTGTGAATAACATTAAACAAGTAGCTGAGCAATTTTTGTATCATTGGAAAACATTCCCAATTAGTAAGTATGGAATACTTTTGTTCTTATAATGAATTAAATTTGTAAAATATTTGTGATATGTTACTTATATTTAATTAATGGTACAAATAACATATATTTCGGTTGTAGATCATTTATAAATGTTTTTGTACTAAATTTGTACTGTAATAGTAAAATGAATATCATATTTTCCCATGAATTACATATTTCACCCCAAAAGCAAATTACGTAAAGCTGTGTCAGTAACTTGTCTGAATCATTTTTATGCTGATTTATAGAATAATTTTGCTCTAACGTGACCAGAGATTTTTTACAAACCTTTAATGGCTTCTGCGCTATTTTATAAAGTCTGCGAGTATTGTTAGACTAAGCAATATGGAGCATAGTTATGGACTATGCGTTGTAGCTCCTGTGATTCCTTTTCATTATAATTCCTGTAAAAGTCCTTTGTATCGTATATCGAGGTGGGTGAGTTGTTCCTTTGACTTTGTTATTTGTAACAGTAACATCTTGTGAATATATGTGACTGATTCAATCCCACAGTCGTTAAGAAGCATGTCACATAACACCCCTATTAAATAAAATTAAACTACTCTTCAAAAATTGAACTTTAACGCAAAATATTTAAATAAATTAAATTTTTTTTTTAATTTGAAATTGAAAAATGGAATCGTGTAAATCAAGTCAAAGCGATAAGATATAAAAATTACTATTTATTACTACTATATTATTGTTAATATTCCGTAAAATGCCATGAACTTTAATTAAACAGGTTGGTTATGCAAAAAGAACGCGGTTTGAATTGTTAAATAATTTACACATTGTTGAGCACCACACTTGGCAAGAAACACCAAATAATACAAACAAGTTGCTAAACAAATATTTGTGAATTTGATTAGAATTTGGATTAGGTTTACAATCCTTTTTTTGCTGAATAGCTCGAACAAAAAGATAAAGAACTATATACAACAAATCTTCTTGTAGATCCCACCTTCTTAATTAAACTGTGTACATAATTAACACTATGCTCTGCATAAATTTACAGGTAAGTTTTACTAGAAATCACAATTTCATAAACAACACATAAAATCGTTCGACCAACATGCACTGACAAGTTCGGTCAGATGTGACAACGTCTTGTTAAATATTTTGCACCAGCAAATAGCTGAACAACATTTATGTTTTTAATTTAAAGAAATTGTATACAAGATGTGTAAAAAATCGTGTACAAGCTCACGTTTTGCTAGGACAAAACTAATAGAACAATTTTATTGCAGAAATGCAATTCTCTCTGAACTTGCATGAACCTAAAGTTTAAAATTGGTACAGTGAGAAAGCCGCCTTTCAAACGCACGATAATTAATGCTTATATTAAGTGATAATAGCAAGAATGTGTTAACATTGATCGTTTAAAAGAAAAAAAAATTATTGTGATTGTCATTTCAAATTCTTAGTTTTTCTAATGTTTTTATTTGTATAAAAGATAAATAGTGTTAGTCCTTAGATGCAATGATATTAAAAATGTCTCTGGGGTTTTCAAGGGAAATGCTACCACTTTTACTGAATGTTCCAGAAAAGTTCCTAATCATCGTCAAAAATGTATTTACAATTTTACGAAATAGGACTAGTAATGCTAACGAGACTGGCATGTGCTCTTAACATTAACCTTCATATCAGTTCTCCTTCTTTCTTGTCGCTCTAGCCCATATACCTTCACTCGCCCCTCTCCAAACATATCAAATACAACAAGAAACCAGAGTTAGAACAATGATACAATTGGAAATGTTACGGAAAATCCAAACATTTACTCTGACATTAAGTATTTTTGTTTTATTGCTTATTGTAAACACAGTAGTTTTAACTGTGATTTAATCAAAGTCAAATGTGCCAACTAGACTTACTTGAAGGCTGGTATAGACCTAAAGCTGAACCACCACTGTGGTCAACCTGGATCAAAGGAAATCATAATCGTTTAGTTTAGACAATAGTCAATTGAAACATTTTACATTTTTTATGCGAATTGCGTTCTTCGTGGACTTAACATATTATTTATAAGTATTTATGGTACATAAGTTGTGTTGTGGCATTTAATCTCGAACTTCTTTTCTAATAACGGAATGGACTGAAGAAATTATTTTCAAAGTTCAAGAACTGGGCCAATTTTGTGGTACCCTAAGTGTAGAGGGTAAAAAGATAACAATAAACAACAATATGCTCTTATGGAAATTGCAGGTAATGTTAAATGTGTATGCGGGAAATAAGTCCAGTAGTGCTCACAAAGAGTATTTTTTGTTCAGTGGCCATATTTTCCCACACTTTCTTTGCGATACTTACTTTTCTGTTTATTTTACAATCAAATTATATATGGAAGATATGAAGACCAATCGTACCACAAGTGAATGAAGATGTTCCGTCAAAGTTAGTATCGCATAAATTAGTCACATAAAGGGGCTAATAAAACTAAAAACCCACTCTGACTGCTTCACATTCACCATAAGTTTTAAAAGTATTGAAGTATGTGTATGGGCTAAAACTAACCGGATGCTGCTAATATTCGTGTATAATTTCTTCACATTATAGACTTCTACATTCTATAACCGAATTCATGTCAATACCTCGCAGTTTATGGTGAATGTAAAGCTAAAGGAATGGGCATTTATGTGGTTTTTGTTGTCCTCCTATTCCATATACAATATGTCTAAAATAAATAAAAATATTCAGATCAAGTGTACACGTGGGATATGATCCACAGGTTGAGTAAGTGTGCAGATACAAATTGTGGGAAAATATGGCCAATGGACAGAGTAATGAACAGAAAACAAATGTACAGAAATCCAGTTACACTCTTTGAGCCCTGCTGTACATAATTGTGGCATTGAACAAGAAAAACGATTCATTAATAAATTGTCTTTATGTTTTTTGTCAAGTAAAATAAGTAACAAAAAAGAATTAAGATTTGCTTTAGGAAAATAAATTACATTCATTACAAGATTCTGTAATTTTTGGAAAGAAATTTTCACAATAACAGTTTAATAATTTTTTAAGATACCTTCATCAGTTTTGAAATTTAAATCATATTTAGTTCTACTAAAAAAATTGAGTTGAAGTGTTGATTTTTCTATTCAGTAGGTCCCTTATCTTGCACAGAGTCACAATTAGTTAATACGGTGGCAATTTTTTCTGTTTTTTTGTGACATTCACATTAATTTTAATATTTGCAGAAAAACGTATGTAAAGAAGAAATGGAGTTAGCAGGAGACCCATAAACTGTAGGAGTTTTGCAACCAGTACAATTAAGGCCTAAACACAGGATACAGATGCATATGTACGTAAAAATAAAAATTTTTTGATAATTCTTTAATATTGTATTTATTTGATTTATACAATCGATTATACAATCGCCCTTGATAACCTAAATTTGCGTACAAGTTGTAATTTATGTTGCCCAATTGTCTTGTGCAGTGAGTTTCTATGACTAAGTTGTTGGCAACTGATGAAATTAAATAGTTACATATTTTAAATAACTGAAGCAAATTTTTTATTGCAGAATTCAGAACAAGCTAAAATCCAGAACTCTGCAAATACCGCTGATGATGAATACCCATTTGCATTTTGTCAAGATAATTAAAGAAGACATTACTCTCATACTGCCAAAAAAAGGGAAGCAATGTTGTTAGACAAAGTATCTTCCAGCAAATGCAAATGTCAGGTCACGACCATGTGATGATTGCAGCATTGTATAAATAATACATTACTCGGAGTAAATTATTAAGCCTTAAGGTGGCTACTTACCTCTTACACCTACCCAAGCCACTATCCATTCTTAGCAGTTTGCTCCACTCATTATCAATTACAAATCCCTGCATTCCTGATCCTTGTCACTATTGTCACACTACAAAGTATTGGACTTTTTTAACTCTACTAGATTGTTATGTTTCATTTTTATATATTTTTTTAATTTTAATAATACAATGTTTCGTTAAATTAATTAAAATATATTTCTACTTATTTGAACTGAGTATATATTTACCTTAATTTATCCCTGAATCGTTTCAATAATTGCAAATTCTGCAGATTACCAATTACGAATAAGTTCTTAAATTTAGTAACTGACATTCGTAAAAAGCTTATGAAGCATTACCCGCTAACAAATCTTTGCGGTAGGTATCCTTTGCTACGTAAACTTAGTCGCAATGAGTAAGTTGTTCACAGAGTGTAAGCATGAGACTTTGATAACCCTAAGATTGACACAAGAAGTAATGGTTACTACTTTTCCATAAGGATTCATTAATAAGCAATATATAATTGGCACAACTTGAAATTTTTTAAAGGCTCAAAAGTCAGTTCGAGTGAAACATAAACAGAGGAGTACGCATATGTCTACAGACCTTTTATAAGATTTTTGTTTCATTTTATCTAAGGAACTATGTTAAGCTTATACACTAGTTTTTACACATCTTGTATAAAGAGATTAATCTTTAAACGTTATACTTTTCGTATTGAAACATTGATAAGGGCAATATCAATAAAGTTTCCCAGCTGTAGTAGTGCGCACTATTGATAGGAATTCAAGCAATACCTTGAAAATGAAAAATATTGAAATCTCTATATTTTTTAGAGATCTATCAATTGTATTAAATCTTGTCTTCTAAGTAAAATCAAGAGAAATAAATGAAAAGTTGTCAGGTTGTAAATAGTTGCGATATTACTATTGCAAATGTGTTTATCACTTTGACCTAATTTGTAAAAAAATGTGACATTTTAAATCAAAAAAGGTATAGGTAAGCATTAAAATGATTCAGACAGGTGGACCTTTTAGTTTTAAATCATTCGGAATGTTTTCGAAACTGATGTTTTCAATTAATGAAATAATCTTGATAAATTATAGTTCTTCCAAGCCCTGTGTCTCAAACTGATTCGTTTCCAACTTCACAAGTATCTTCAGAAGGTTCGTTAGGTAGAATTAAAAGTAAATTCCACCTACGTGACTTATTTATTGCTCCGTCTTTTGATGAACTTGACGCGGTCGCCGTCGATAGTAAAGGAGAACCAAGAAAGTTAACTGGGAAGCAACTCGAATATATAAGAGAGAGAGGGTAAGTGATTTAATGTTAGTTGCGTAATAATTTTGCATGCATATTTTTATTATTTTCAGTTAAGCAATTAGATTTGATTCAAACGTAAAATTTCTCAGGATAATGTGATTTTTAATGTTTCAATATTTCTTAACGATACTGACCTAATTTTATGTTTGAATTATTCAAGAAAATTCAATAGTTTTTGAAATTCAAATGAATCATGCATAATATTTAGTAACCACGTTGTTCTGTAAAGCTTGCACAAGGATAAATATGGAAAGCCAAAAAGGCTCAACTTCCAACAGCTAGAATCTATAAGACGACTTGGGTATGTCAGTGTGATGTGATCGTCAGTTTTCAATATTTTTCTTTTTATTTGTTTTCGTGTTATTGCTATTTCATTTTGTTGCTCTACAGCAAATATTTTGAAAGTATATATACAAATCATTTACGCTTGACAAATCTCTCTGCTACTTTTTTGCTATATGTTTGGGTTGTAATAAAATTTAATTGTTTTCTGTACTTCTTCCTTTGTTATTTTTCTATAATGAGGAACTGTATTGGAAATGTGAGTAGCAAATATCTAACCGATTTTGATATATATATATATATATATATATATATATATATATATATATATATATATATATATGTGCTTCTTGGTTCTCGGGTAGTGAATCGCGTTGTAGAAATCTTCCCCGAAGGGTCGCTTCGACGTTTCGGCAGAGTCCCATCTGCCATCTTCAGGAAGCTCTTCTAGGTCTCGCTGACTTAGAAGAACTGACGTTCGGAGTTACTCGTTGATCCTTATATTCCGGTTTGTCGTTGGTGTTGACTACGCTCGACTGCTTCTTACTTCGGCTCCTGGTTAATGGACCTTGGTGTGTGATGACCTGCAGCGGTTCCTGTGGTAGTTCCTGTGGCGCTGTCCTTTGAACACTGCTTGAACTGTATTGTTGTAATACTGGTCTCCATGTTGCACGCAATCGTTGGGCATCATCTCGTGTGTTGAGGATTTCTTTCCGTTTCTCTATTTCTATTGCCTCCCGTATTATTCTGCTGGTGAACTGTTCAAGAGCATCCAGACCCCGCAGACGAACCCAGGAAGAAGAAAAACCAGCAGCCATAGCTTTTCTACCGTATGTCAGAGGGACCACGGACAAGATAAGCAGGATCCTTAGTACACAGAACATCGACACAACTTTCAGACCATACAGGAAGATCGAAACGATGCTGAGGAATCCAAAAACGAAAATTCCATTAGAAACGCAGGGAGTGTACGAAATACCATGTGGAAACTGCGAGAAGACATACATCGGTCAATCCAATAGGCGCATCGAAGTCCGTAAACAAGAGCACATTCGCGCCGTAAAACAAAGAGATTCGTCATCGTCATTGGCTAGCCATTTCTTAGACACAGGACACAGAATCGACTTCGACAATACAAGGACAATAGCTAGCATTGAACAGTTCACCAGCAGAATAATACGGGAGGCAATAGAAATAGAGAAACGGAAAGAAATCCTCAACACACGAGATGATGCCCAACGATTGCCTGCAACATGGAGACCAGTATTACAACAATACAGTTCAAGCAGTGTTCAAAGGACAGCGCCACAGGAACTACCACAGGAACCGCTGCAGGTCATCACACACCAAGGTCCATTAACCAGGAGCCGAAGTAAGAAGCAGTCGAGCGTAGTCAACCCCAACGACAAACCGGAATATAAGGATCAACGAGTAACTCCGAACGTCAGTTCTTCTAAGTCAGCGAGACCTAGAAGAGCTTCCTGAAGATGGCAGATGGGACTCTGCCGAAACGTCGAAGCGACCCTTCGGGGAAGATTTCTACAACGCGGTTCACTACCCGAGAACCAAGAAGCACAGATTTCAGCCGCGAGAACTTACGCACCAACATATATATATATATATATATATATATATATATATATATATATATATATATATATATATATATATATATATATATATATATATATATATATATATATATATATGTTCTGCTTTTTTCTCGGGTAATGAACCGCGTTGTAGAATTATCCCTGTAAGGGTTGTTCCGACGTTTCGGCAATGTCACAATTGCCATCTTCAGGTTGGTCTTCTCGGTCTAAGCGATCTAGAAGAACTGAACCAGTTCTTCTAGATCGCTTAGTCTTCTCGGTCTAAGCGATCTAGAAGAACTGAACCAGTTCTTCTAGATCGCTTAGACCGAGAAGACCAACCTGAAGATGGCAATTGTGACATTGCCGAAACGTCGGAACAACCCTTACAGGGATAATTCTACAACGCGGTTCATTACCCGAGAAAAAAGCAGAACAGATTTTACCCGCGAGAATCTACGTATCAACATATATATATATATATATATATATAAATTAAAAATGTATCTTGTCAAATCTGACAGCAAAATGTAAAATTTACACGAAAGATGGTCTAATCTTACACCTCAATGGTGTAGTGAACATTAATTAATACAGGTCCATGAAGACTAACTGGTGGATCGCTAGACAATATTGTTTCTGGGTTATTACCCTTCGTCAGTAGCGATTACCAAGAACCTTAGTTGTTGAAATACCTTTACATGTAGTGGCCATCAAAACTTCTTGGCGCGAGCCAATCACTCCTAACGAACCACTGACAACAGAACACTGACGAGACGATACCTTGTCTAACACCTTGCGGAGACTAAACAAGAGATGACTGTCAAACGTCCAGTGTCAACATATAAAAGGATTGCTGCAATTAAGTTCAAAAACAATTCAAATTAAAAATGTATCTTGTCAAATCTGACAGCAAAATGTAAAATTTACACGAAAGATGGTCTAATCTTACACTATATACTAAAATTCAAAGCAAAAAATGAAAAATGTTAGGAAGAAATAAAAAATAAGAAAACTTAATACATGCGGTACAGAGAAATTTAAAGAATTAATAAATATTTTGCATACGAGTGCATATATTACATTTTAAATATATTTAACATTTCCAATATAATTTCATTAATTTTATTAATTTAAAAGTATTTTTCCAGATATAATTCTTGTATATATACATTATTGTCTTGTGCATTTTACAGTAACGACTTGTTTTAGTATCCCACTTTGTAAAATAAACACAACAATTTGATTTTTTCACGGAAGTGGCAGTATTTGATAAGTTTGTCATAAATCACGTTATTTTTCACAGTTTTAGAGTAGTATTCATAATGTGATTTAGATTGTCATCATGCGATTTAGTAATGGGATCATAGACATAGATAATCGTGCATGTATCGAAAAACATTGTGCTAAAATAGATACATCTGTCATTCAAGTAGTTTTGTATGTATTTCATTTTAGCGTAATTATAGAGGATCACTTCATCAAAATAGCAATTTGTTGTATAATGTATACCGGGTGGAAAGTATCAAACCCGAACATAGCAGAATTGCATTGGAATATACGTTTATGCATATTCCTGCTCCCCATTTCCACCGATAAAAATTATAATGACATCAAATGAAAGAAAATAATAAACGGCGTCAATTGATACTTCTTCTCTTCTCTTAATACCTTATCATTAGTTTTTTACAAAGCAGTTTAAATCAATTATGCAGTTGTCAAATCTGACAAACAGTGAGTTGTGCCGACAGAAGCACGGCCGCCCATAATTTATAGCACCTGGGTTTTTAATATTAATTGCTTTGTAAAAAACTAATGATAAGGTATTAAGAGAAGATTTTAGTATCAATTGATGCCGTTTATTATTCTCTTTCATTTGATGTCATTATAAGTTTTATCGGTGGAAATGGGGAGCAGGTATATGCATAAAAGTATATTCCAATGCAATTCTGCTATGTTTGGGTTTGATACTTTCCACCCGGTATACTGGATGTGACAGGTGAGATGGACTATAAGGAAACCAATTATTAGGAATTTTATAGCAATGAACGACTAAGGTGGAAAGCTTGGAATGTTCATATGTTAATTCCCTATAGTTCAGGTTACCTGGTACTCCTGGTGTAAATAATTATAATAATTATTATTGAATAATTCCAGGACGTTTGAAGTGGAATCTTTGAATTTTCCCGGTCAACAGCATAAATGGCAATTATCACAACTTTTACAAAAAGGAATTGAAAGAAGCAGAGACTCTTTATTCAATGATTTGGCATTGGCGTTGCGATTCATTGTTGTAACAGGAAAGGGACGTTTAATATCTCATTTCTTTAGCGTTCGACAAGCCGTTAAGGGGCTCATAAACGGACTTTTGAGAATTTTGGACACTTTAATTGGTGTTCCAAGTTTACAAGCGCACAATTTAGATGCAAAAATTCGTGAAGAACGCAGCAAATATTTAGTGGCTGAATTAGTATGCAGAGTGAGTTTTCTAATTTGTTATGTTAAAATTGAATTTTAAAGTCAACTTTGTAGCCAGAAAATGAAGATTCTTTAGAAATGCTGTGTTCTTATGTACGAAAACAGTTACGAAGAGCAGTTATGGAAAAGTTTGAGGTCTCAAAGGAATGTTCACAACCACCTGTGTTAGTTCCGTATCGGTTTTTAACACCGGCCAATGCAGAATTGGATTTAAGGTTATGGGACAGGAATTTGATGCGGAAAGCTCTGCCTTTTCTGATGGCAATACTGGAGAGAGAAACGAGAGGATGGTTTCTCCATTTTCGTGAAAGATTGATTGCTGAATTAAGGGCACAGAAAATGCCCGATGAAGACATTGAAAAAGTAAATTTTATAAGTCGTTGTTTACATCACATACATAGATCATGATGCATGTATGAAAACACAATCAAATATCCATGAACACAGTCATATACACCACATACCATGCTAAATTTCTACATTTGTCAAAAACTTATTTTCGTCTGTTTCCGGACATATATCTAGCGATCATAAAAAAATAGGAATAGGGCAGGTGGTCAGGTCATTGAATAACACTGCTTCTTAGTATTTACCATTTAAGGCCCAAATTATGGTATGTTTCATTCAAATCATATTGACATAAACCCTTGCTTCGGGAAGCCTTCACTTATTGCCAATAAAAAGGTGTTCAAACTTAAACATATTTTTAAATAAACTCCAGATATAAATTTAGGCAAATTGTTATTTTGTTTGTAATTCTGAAAGAAATTCTAAATTGTATACAGAAAATATACATTTTAGGAAGTAAATGAAGCCGTAATGAAGGAATACCTTCAAAGGGTATATAATGGTATATTGTCTCACCCTGATGTTCAAGCATTGGGGGAAGGGGTTGCTCAACTTTTAGTACAACAAGCCCAAAGTGTAGTGTCTATGCATCGGTATGTACTTTGGCATTTATAATTCTTTATTTTGCTTTATGATTTTAGAGCAGTAGAAAGTGTCCAACATAGGCTATTAAAGTCCCAAGAGAATGTTAGAACGAGATTGTGTGCTACACATCCTGTATTGTCAAGAATAGGACCGTGGCTTAGGTGGAGATTACACGGAGCTGAACAAAAATTTAGCTTTGAAAATCAGTGGAGTGCTCACGAAGAAGCTTTAATGTTTTGTACTCATCAAAAATTAAATCAAACAATTTACTTTTTAAGTCGAGATCTTGCTTTTATGAAAGAGGTATGTCGACTATTAATTAAATTTGTCTATCTAATTAATTTATCACCTTAGAGAGAACCTGCATTATTAAGAGAGTTACGAAAAGTCAAGATACCAACAAGAAGTTTTCTGTGGCCAACCCAAATATGGCTGCCTACTAATTGGATAATAAGGAGAAGTTTTCAAGGTCAATCTGAAATAGTTCCTACGGTATTGAGTAAACAAGCTACAAGTATAACAACACCAAGATCTGATCCAAGTCAACCTGTAAGACCATTAAAATTTCTATTATATGAATCATTATATACTTATTTCGTTTCGTGAGGTTATTCATTAATTGCTTATAGCATAATGTATCATAACACAAATTTGTTGAATTTGTAGGTATTTTTAGTCGAAAAAGAGATTGTTAGAACAACGACAACAAGATGGCCTTTGTGGCGATTATTTAATTATTTCCACAGAACATGGTGTTGGACTTGGAACGCCATGTTTTTCTTTGGAATTGTTTTGCCATGGTGCAGTCCAGTAGGCCTTCGTGCATTATTATGTGTACAACCATTTATGCCCGACTTGGAGTTATCCCAAGTAAATGGAACATTATTTCCAAGAAAGAGTAGCCTAACATCTACATTATGTTCAAAATTAATAAGTCTATGGAGACACATATCAAAATCAAGGACTCATTTTGAAACCAAACCAGATACAGGTTTTATAGGAAAAGGTTTGACCCGACACACGAATAGAATATGGAATTATTTGATCAAAGGATTATGTGGCACAATTGGTCTAGTTTTGGTTTTTCCACTGGTATGCATTGGGGTTATCGTGGGAAGCTTGTTTATTAGTGTTACTGCTGTTTTATGGATGCCTGTATTAACGCTTGGTATCCAAATAACCAATGGGGTCATTTATGACTTGGATAGTCCAGAACAAAAAAGAAACAGATATTTTGTATTATTAGAAGCGTTGATTTGGAATATTGGCATCCAAGGATTTGTACAGCCTCTTGCAGCAGTGTTTGTTGCAGCTATTATTTGCCCACTGGTTGCTATAATTATTCTGGCAGGTGAAATCCCTCACTTAAGTCTAAATTATCAAAATATTGTGTTAATATTTTAGGTGGTGTTTCAAGATATTGGTTGAGACTTTTATGGGATGCAGTAATCTTTCATTTCATTATTAAGAAGAGAGGTCGTATACCAGCAAGTGATAGTTTTGTTGTTAAACGAATTGCTGGGCCTGGCCTTGCTTCCGACTATTACTTCCAAATTAGTCCCGAACAGGCATTAGCAGCTTTCGAGGCAAAAATGGAATGGGATGAATTAGCAGCCTATCAAACGGTTATTGAAAACACCATCATACAGCCTCAGAAAGATTTCAGTCAATTTGTTGAAGCATGCTTTGGTAGCTTCTCAACTCAGCTTGCTAAAAATGGTCCGTACAAAACTTTGGAGAAAGAAGCACAAGATCTAATTACTGTTCTACACGAAAAATTGGAAAGAAGGCGGAGGGATCTTCAAACGGGTTTAAGCGTCGCCGTTAAGAGCAAAATTAAATTGTCTACAAATGAACTAAAGGTTACTGTACTTTCGCTTCAAAAGTATGTTTTCTCATATCTTTTGGTTTAGGTTGCAATACAGCAAGGAGCTCTTATGCTTGAACGGTTTTATCCAACACATATCCTTCCAAAACTAGGCGTTTCAGAAGACCAATTTTGGGATGGCCGCGCTCTTAGTGTAGGAGATTGGGCAGGACTTGCAGGGCTCTTATATTCAGAATTATTTAGTTTAGATATTCTGACACCCTTAGATCATACTGATACGAGTTTTAGATTAGATCCTCATCCCCAAGCTAATTTGAACAGATATACTGATATGGTCCATAACGCACAACTAGGTGAGATTTTTAAATTTTATGCAAATTGAGACTTCAAAATGTCCTATTAGTCCATGTTAATTTTCATGTGATTGAATATTTTCACCTGATCCATTTTAACTTATACAAAGTACCATATTGTACTTATTCCTCATGTAAAAATGTTTAATATAACAGTATAAAATTCATTATTATGATTTAATAATTTATATACATATATGGATTTGGTATATGACTTGCTAATGATGATAACTTTTTGCTGGCTTTTGTATTTTAAACCAGGTAATCTTTAGTTTTGAATTTGTCTAGTTTTGTAGTAAGTCGCGGAATTTGTGTGATTTCTCGCTATTACAAAAAGTAATGCTGTTCATTTTCTTTAATATTTTTCATGTTCTGTTAATTCAAATTTAATGTACTTAGGGAAGAGTGAATATAAGTTATCTAACACTGTATCATCAATTTGCAATTTGTTAAGTTATTAAAAAAAAAATTTTAATCACTGAAATACTATTATAATAGTTATGATTATAAGATAATTTGTGGCTACTAGGTGTTGGAGGTCCGGATCTTTTGGGCAATGTATATACCCCAAGAGGTAATATCCAAGTTCATTCTCCGTATCTTGAAGTTTCGGCATTTAATCCGAGAATAAAATGGTTTGCTACGGGGAAGAAAACTGATAAGAAAACGTACGTTTAACATTTCAAATATCGTTTTTCACGTGTACGGTATAATTTACGCAAATTTTATCGTTACTTTATTCTTTGTGTAGGGAATCTACAACTCCATTAGGTTCGCTTAAGAGTTGCACAAAAAAGTCACTTTGGATGCCTTGGAAAAAGCAAACACGTCCATATTCACCAGATAAATTGGTGATACCTCTTCCAGTTCCACATCCAGCACAAATTGCTCTTACAATTCATAACAGGGATTCTGATGATCCAATACTTTTAGAATCTGAAATATGCCAAAGTATTCTAAGAAGTATTGAAGAAAGTCATACTTTGCCAGAAGAAAGTAGTATGTATTACCTAAGTGTCTCTATTTTCATAGTTTTTTTTTAAATTTAATTTTCAGGTATAAATCGTTTTCGTGGAGGTGGAGGGGACAGATTTGAAACGACCAGTTCGAGTTCAGAAACTCCCGAAACACCAAATACAATAGCAGACGGCTCGAATAATTCAAATCATAATTCCGGAGTGTATCAGTGGACCTTAAGCAATTGGGGTCAGCGTAAAAGAAACAATTCTGGAAGTGTAAGGGTCGATTTAGCTAGCCCCGAGGATGTCACCCTTGATAGTGATAGCACACGAGTCGTGTTTAGTACATATGGCACAACTGTATGATTAAGCTAAAGATGGTTTATTTAAAATTGTGATTCCTTCATTATAATCGGCTTCTTGTGATTAGACATAGTTGCGACGATATTTACATTTTGAAATTTGTTTTCAATTGTTATTGTATAAAAAAATTGTATAATTTAGAATTAAATATCAGTGATGAAACATTTAAGAATTGGGAATTCTTTGTTTATAAACATTGTATTGGTAACAAATGAATTGTTGCACTGAAACATGGAATGTTTGAAATGATGTCCAATAGTGAAATGTTATGACAATTATTGAATTTATACTTATTGACAATTTAAAATTAGTGTAAAATATAGTATTATTATTTTCTGCTGTGTGATTTCTGCTATTTTATTATTTTAAATGATTAGACAAACCTAACCTGATCCAGTAACGTCGTTGTACATCAAGTAATGATGTCTTTCTACTACCATATTGTAATGTCAAACTTTATGACATTCATTCAGATGTCATAATGGTATACTTTACCGCACTAGTGCGGTAAAGTGACGTTTTACCGCACTAATGCGGTAAAGTGACAACAACAAAATTAAACATTTATTATCTATTTATTATAAACATTAATTGTACATTTCTTACATTTCGAAATATTAATTCCAACCAAACATGAATCAACACAATTAGTATTGGTAGAAGAACCTTGAATATTTAATGTATTTTCATTTTTCCCATAATTTGGTTAGCAATTTTCTTTTTGTTTTCAGTAGAGGTTTGTACATAACCTTCTGCAACGCTCGATGATTTCCATCCCCCCGTGTCGTTTTAGTATCTGTATCAGCACCTGCATCGACCAGCAAGGATGCTGACGACCTTCTAAAACCTGTATAGTTTCTCACATCCGACAATCCTAGGAACGTTGCAATTTCTTTTGGCATGCGCCCAATAGTATTTATACCTACCGGTTGAGATGTGCATTTGCCATTTTTGTATAATACAAAAAAACGTGAGTTACAGACTTTGGACGAAGATGAAAGTAATTTCGAAAAGTATCCAAGCTGTCAAAACCTGCAATATTTCCTTTAGTAATTGCAAATTCTCTGATAACTTTGGTTTTAGTAATTGGTATGAAATTTGAATGAAAGCACTGTTATCATAAATGTCTGTTAATTTTAAATAAGTTAGCTCTTCTCTACGACAACCTCCGAAAATACCAATAATTAAACAAACCTGTAACAGAGCAAAGTATTCTCAAATTAATTTTTAAAGAATGTAATACCATGCACTACCTTCATCATTAAATATTGATCGTCATTGCCTTCTTGCAAAAATTTGTGTATTTCATATTTTGAAAATACATTTGACTTTTTTGCTTTATATCCATCGCTATTTCGTTTCAAAAACGCCAGTAATTGCGTATATTTGCTTATATCCACTTTTCTTCTTAATGAAATAGTTGTTCTTAGCATGGAATAATGTGTCCATAGTGTCCAAGTAGACGCTTTATTCGTTTTGGCTTTAACGGAAAAGTAAACAAGCAGAATTTTCTCTGAAACAGCGTCGCCCACCATTTTCATTTTGCACCATTTTTCAAATCTTGAGTATTCCAACATGTACCTTTGCTCAGCAGGTATAAGAGTTGAAAGTGCTTCGTTTGCAAGAATTCCACATCGAATGATGAAGATAATTCCCAATGTCACTCATTTTTATAAAGAATGTAAATAAATGTTTGTGTCTAGCGTTTCTAAGGATACTTACTTTAAAGATATCAAACTACTGGATTATTGTAATTTCACGAAACGAAACGATGATTATTATTAAGGTTTTTAAATTACTTTTATGGTAGTAGATAAAACATTGAACGACATTCGTATCGTAACGCATTATTGCGAAACTCGATAGGTTGTCCAACTCGACTTGGCGGTCTCGTTTCCCATCTTGTTTCATAATATGGCGCGTTACTATACTTATATCGTAAATATCTATTACAATTATTATTCATGAACGATGAATGAATGATCCATTGAGGTTCTTTACATTTAGATCACAAGTGAACCCAATTATGCGAATATATAGCTAAAACACTATTTATTTTCAGGTCTGGCATTTATTTTGCCACAAAGGTAACACATGTTAAGTTACTCAATAAAAGCTTTTATAATGGCTTTAAGGCATTTTATTCCAAAATGAGGGATTTGAAAACAGTTTTCTCATTTCTAACAGAGACAGATTGATTGATTTTACTAGAAAACGCCTCATTTTCTAGGAATTTCTGAGACTGGTATTAAAATTAGAAGTATCATACATGCTGGGAAAAACCTATGTACAGTATTTTTTTTCAATCTCCACCTGCCCAGTAGACGTGATGCGGAAGAAGTGCTCGAGCCATGGAATGAACTATAGTCTGACATGCGAAGATTTATTATTAGAATTAGTGTTTGAGCTGTACCAACAACTTCTCATGTTGCTTTCTCGGCTTCAACCCCTGTTTATAAATCGGCAATTACGTTTAACGGCGACATAGAACGGTTTTCTGTTTTGTTTAGCACGTAATATAACTGAAGAAGATTTATTTAAGTCCGCCACAGATTTATTCACTGGATAAGCATTGATCTGGTACGCTCAATTAAACAATCTGTAAAGAACTGGGACTCCTAAATTGTTGCTCTCAGACGAGATTTTTTACCCTCCGATTACGACGAAAATCTATGGGATGAAATTAGATCTAGAAGACAAGGTGTTACCGAACGTGTTACAATTTTTATTGCGGTCATAGAAAATCTTGTCGGTCGACTTGTTGAACGACCTTCAGAAACCACTGTGCTGAAAGTTATTCAAAGGAATTTATTGCCGTATTTTCAAACCCAATTAGTTTTGGTCGACATTACCTCTATGTCCCATCTAGCTGAAGTATGCCGGAAGCTAGAAAATGTACGAACTACTACACAAAAATTTCAATCGTGTGTCAATAGAATTAATTCATTTCTGGAGCCAGATTTATTTTGTCCGAGAACACCTGCTAATAGTTTTCCTGTTAATAGCAAACGCTACTGTAATATTGCTTGCCTCGGTACACTTGTTGGAATTGTAAGAAAATTGGTCACATGTTGCGAAATTGTCGAGAACCCATTTCAAGGTGATTTTGGAAGTGGGAAATCGAACTTCACAGAAGCTGCTTGCCCAAAATGTTCAAAATAACTAAATACTGGGAAACGGTCCTTTGGCCGCCCGATTCCTAATATCACAAAGGCCAACAAATGTGACTTATCCGATTGGAAAAATTGTCAGTGTTAATCGCAAAACTGTTGATAAGGAGCCCAATCTGTTATCTCACTTGACAAAATGTTAGAATTGGGTATCATACGTCCCTCAAAGAGCCCTTGGGCATCTCCAATACTCCTTGTTAAAAAAAACTAATGGTGACTCTGTTTTGATGGTTGCAAATTGAACTCGGTTACAAAACGAGATGCATATCCCTTGCCATTTGTTCATCATATTCTACAAAAGCTGTCAGGTGCTCGATTTTTTTCCAGTGTTGATCTTAAGTCTGCATTTTAGCAGATTCCATTACATGCATCATCTTGTGAAAAAACTGTATTTGTTATTCCTGGAAGAGGTTTGTTAGAGTTTGTGGTTATGCCGTTCGGCTTAAATAATGCTCCCCAGACTCAGCAACGTTCAATGGATTCAGTGTTTGGTCTGGAGCTTGAGTCTTTTGTTTTTGTTCTCGATGATATTATTATCAAAACTCCTACATTTGAAGAGCATATCAGGATACTATTAGATGTTTCAATCGTCTAAAAAGAGATAATTTAACAATTAATATGGAAAAGTGCGAATCTTGTTTACCTTCGTTAAAATACTTAGGTTTTATTGTTGATAGAGATGACTTAAGAACTAGCCCTGACATGTTAGAATATCCCAAGCCAAGAGACTGTTACGCAGGTAAAATGTTTTATCGGTTTAAGTTCATGGTACCGTCGCTTTATACATCATTTTTCGTCAATGACCGCCCTTATATCAAATCTAATTAAAGGTCATCGCAAATCACAAAAGATTACTTGGACACCAGGGGCAGAAACAGCGTTCACAAATATCGAGGAAGTTCTAATTTCCGCACCTGTACTTGTCCCGATTTTGAAAAACAATTCTGTATTCAATGCGACACCTCTGATTTAGGATTAAGTTACGTCCTTACACAATTAAATGATGAGGGATACGAAGTTGTGATTGCGTATGCCAGCCGCAACCTTTCTAGTTCTGAAAAAAAATCTGAAGATCCGATTGGACGTTTGGCACGATGGGCGATTAAATTACAGCAGTACAACATGGTTATTGAGCATAAAAAAGGATCGTTTGAATGTAGTTCCCGATACATTATGAAGAGCACTGCTTGAGATTTGCTTGTTAGCAATCAACACCGATAATAATATCCTTTATTGTCCAAGAATAAATCTAATTACAGGACAAAATACAAAAAAGAATATTGTGCACTCAGCTTACAGTGTAACTAAAACTAAATATGTTAATAAACAAGTACATTTTAACATGTATAAGGATCAACATTTTCAGCCAGGATTTTCCTCAACTGACTAATACTACAATTATTAATGTCGCAATTCGCAGAAATGCTGTTGAAGTTTCTACACATGATATATAACGGAGATTTAAAACAGGAATTAGTCCTCGCCAAGGGTAAGTAAAATGTTGAGCATTGACGAGTTGCAACTTGCGGCACGAAAAACAGCAACTCGCCAAGCAATGCTGGTGAGTCAATTTGGTTATTCACAAGCTTATGCAAGAACACAATGCTCTGCATGATTCGCCAAAAGTGGAGAGATGAAACACTGCAACGAGATAACAACCATCTATGCTGGCAGTTTCTTTGGGGATACGCATGATCCATTCGAAAGCACAAGAATTTCACAAATCTTCTCTGGACTAATTCGATCTCATGAGCGTGAGCATGATAATAATGATACCAGATCAACGATGCGTATTCAAGCCATAACCTCACCAGTGAATAATATAGAAACTTTAATGCATCCGTATTTGCAAAAAATGCACAATTCCGGATGATAAAACCCAGCATTCCCCTTGTAGATTTAGCAATAAACCGGATGTGATCAACAAAAGTCAACTTTGCATCAAACAGTACACCAAGATCCTTATACTGAAGATACTGAATCGTTGCGTAATAAATCCTGGGAGTTCAGTTTATATAAAAATAGAGTTGGATTAGCTCTACGAGTGAATTACACTAAGTTGCACTTAGCAATATTAAGACGCAGGTTATTAGACAAATACCACGAATGAATGTCATCCAAGTCAGCTTGTAAGAAGTTACAATCGGCCGATGAAGATACTCTGCAGAATATTTTAAGATCGTCGGCAAAGAGAAGCTTTTGGGAATTAATAACATTAGTGAGATCGTTAATGAAGATATTAAAGATTAATGGCCCTAAGTTCGAGCATTGTGGGATTCCAGAGGATGGGATATAACGTTACGAGGAATACCCATTATAATTAACATATTGCGGCCGATTAGATAAATAGGACGCAAACAACTTAATCAACGAGTCACTAAACCCAACTGCTTTAAGCTTATGGAGAGTTATGTACGCGATCAAAGGCCTTTGAAAAATCTGTGTAAATAACATCAACCTGGTCTCCTGAATCCAATGCATCAGAAATAAATTGAGTAAGGATAGCCAGGTTGGACACAGTGGATCTATTCACCATAAATCCATGTTGACACTGTGATAACTAATTCTTTATGTTGGGAAATATATGGGAGTAGATACTAAGTTCAAAGACCTTGGCTAGATTGGAAATGATTGCTATCGGTCCATAGTTAGCAATATCAGATGGATTACCACTTTTCAAAATAGGAACAACTTTTGTCATGTTCCACCTATCAGGAAATGTCGAAGTTTTAGTGACAGGTTGAAAAGCTTTGTCAGTGGGCCCAGACATTTCTACAATCTTTAACAAGAAAGCTGGGAATAAAGTCACTACCAGAATTAAGTTTGTTATTAAGTTTAGAAATAGATTGGAGAACATCAGATTCATATAAACAGTTGATGTGCACAAACAGTCTGCTATCCTCAATAGGGTCTGTCGGAGCACGAAGAACAGAGGTCATATAAACACTATTAAAATATTTCCCAAAAGCATCAACAATTGTGATTGAATCACTACAATTATTGTCACCAATAAACATAGATCCAGGGATCTACGTTGCTTCTTTTCTTGTATATAAGACCAAAATTGTTTAGGTTCACTTATGAAAAATTTTTCTACTTGTGCCAAATAATTAGCATATGCTTCTTTCAATTGTTGTTTCACTAGCAGCCTCAAATATTTAAATTGCATCAAGTCAAAGTTATTATTGAAACGTTTAAAATTATGGTGATGCTTGTGTTTCCGTTTAATGATCTGGATAAGATCTATAGTGAACCATTTCGGATATTTTTGTGCCTGGTGGCTAAACCTTGGGACAGAGCGATCAAAGACTGAGTACAGCGATAAGTAGAACGCCCCACATGCCTGACTGACGTCAGCAAGGTCATCAAGAAAACTCCGATATGGAGAATAACTTCATACAACTCGTCATGAGAAACTGCACAATGGAACTCCGAGACGACAAGATCTAGCAGGCGATTGCTAGAGTTTAAAATTTGGCTAAATTGTTTCAAATTGCTAACATCCAAAAAACTACGAACAATCTGTGACCTTGGATTATATATACCACTGTCCACAAAATGGGCACAGTTGAAATCGCCCAATATTAAAATATTTTCTAGACCAACCAAGCTGTTCGAATAGGTAAAAAAGATTCAAACTCGGGTACAGATATATCTGGCGGAAAGTATAAGACCAAGACATGCAACGATGTGGTATTTAAAGAACATTTACAGCCTATATTATTGACGAGCGGTATGTTGGTAACAATGTTAGACAGGTCAAGCCTTATTGCAGTAATAATAAAAAAAATAATCCTTTATTGGCATTTTCACTTTCTTACATTTTATTCCCCTATACCACCCTTCGCCTCCGTCTCTTTCTCCATCGGCCTCCTCCTGCCGCCGCTTTCTGTTTCCTTGGTTCTTTCTTCTTCCTGTTGTTCCAATACCCTCTTTTTCCTGCTTTCTTCCTTCTTCCCCATTATTTTGACTAACATCTCTAGTCCCCTTCCATCTTCACCCATATTCCTTCTCCAGTCTTTTCCTTTCTTCTTTTCTTCTTCGTTCAGTTTTATCTCTTTGCACTCTCCTACCCAATGTTCCCATTCACCCCATCCTTCTCCACAAAAATTACACCGCCTGTACCTCTCTTCCATCCAGTACTTGTTTGATTTTTCTTCACTTCCGCATCTGAACCTTGCTATTGCCCTTTCTTCTTCTAACGATCTCCCTCCCCCTAAGTATGATGGTAACTTCCACTGTACTTTTGACTGACTGTTGTATTTGATGTTGTATCTTGCACTCCTGATTTTCCTTTCCCTTTCTTGCGCGTCTACCATCTTCCATCTCTCCAGTATCTCCCTCTCTACTTGCTTTCTATCTCTTCTTCTCTTTTCTGCCTCTTCTCTAGCTAATCCTTTTCATACATTTTGCGTCTACACTCTTCCCAGTTTTATAGTCCTGTTCCCTTACTTCCCCTTTTCCTTATCTTCTCTATTACCAACCTAACTAATCTCTGTTCTGGCCCGCCCCTCCCAACCTTTCGCTCCCTGTCTCCTGCCCAACTATATAATCTGGAGTCGATCTCTCCAGATTCAATATCCTTTGTATTTGTCCTATGTGTACCCTCTCCAATCTCTTGCTTTCTTTCCACCCCCACACTTCCGCCCCGTACATCAAAATGCTCTTTATACATGTGTTCCATATCTTCAATGTCTCTTTAAAATTCCCTCTCCTCTTTCTCCACAGATTTCTCCTAAGTCATCCCTCCGCTAACCTCGCCTTTCTGCATGCATGCATCATTTGACCTTCTCCGCTGTTATTTTCTCTCACTGATACATCCACTCCTTCACCTTCTCTAATAAGTCTCCGTTCCATGAAACCTTTACTTCCCTCTTCCTCCTACCTCCTTTCTTGAACACCATTATTTTTGATTTCCTTGTATTCAGCTCCAATCCTCTTCTGTCCGTGAACCCTTTTCACCATTCCTTTTAACCCCTTCTCCGTCTCCGCCAATAAAACTATGTCGTCCGCAAAAGCCAACGACCATATCTTTGTCCCTCCTAATTTCACTCCCTCGTCTTGTCCTTCCCTTAGTATCCCTTCCAGTTCCGCGCACTGTATATATTGAACAGTTGCGGACTCAGGGGGCATCCCTGTCTCACCCCTCTCTTGGTCTCGAATCTTTCCGAGTTCTCCTTACCTACCCTCACCCTGCACCATGCTTCCTCATATATTTGCTCAATCCTTGTCCGTATCCTCTCCGATATTCCCACCCTTGCCATCATCTTCATCATCGTATTTCTGTTTACCATGTCAAAGGCCGCCTTCAGGTCCACGAACATCGCGTACATTTTCAACCAACCCAACCCAACCCTCCTTTGCCAGCTCCCTCTCCACTATGTAGTACAACACGTACATGTTATCCCTCGTTCCCCGGCCTTTCCTGAATCACGCCTGCCCTCCGGCAAGAACCCTCCGCCTTCCACCTCCTCCTCTAGTCGACCCCCAATCAATCCTGCATATAATTTGTACGGCACATTTAGTAGCGAAATCCCCCTGTAATTTTCCGCTTGCTCCTTGTTCCCTTTCTTTCAGATTGGTATTACTACCGCCAACCACCATCGTTCCGGTAACTCTCTTCTTCCCATCCATATCTCATTTATCCTCCTCAAAGCTTCCACCCATAATTCCTCTGGCGCATTTATCCATCCCTCCACGTCTACCCCGTCTTCCCCAGCCGCCTTCCCCTCTTTTAGTTTGCTTTTTACCTTCATTAACTCCCACTTAAATTCTTCTACCTCATCTATTCTTCCTCCTTGCCTGCCTCTCTCTTCTTCCCCATTCCCGTTCCCTTCATCCCCTCCTAATAATTGCTGGAAATGCCTCCTCCATTGTCTTATGCCTATGCTTCCTGCATCTTGCTTGCTTGTTTTTAAGAAACTCCCATATGTCCTTCTCCCCTTTCAATCTCCCTTAGATCCCTTTGTATCTGCTCGTTCTCCTTCCTCCTCCACATCTCTTTCTGCTTTCTTCTGCAAATTCCTCCCATGTTCTCAGTCCCTCTCTAGTTTTTCCTCATGATTTTTCTCAACTCCTTCTTCCCTCTTCTATATTCTTCGTCGAACCATGATTTTACTTCCTACCCCACCATCTTCTTTATTATGGCCTTTTCCATCTCCTCCGTTATTTCCTCTATGCTCTTTATCTTCTCCCACTTCACCTTCTTTAACGCCTCTCGATATTCTATTCTCGAATCCTCATTCCAGATATTTACCACTCTCTCTTCCCTCGTCCTTATCTTTTTTCTCTCTTTTCTGACCCCCCTCATTTCTACCTCCACCGGCAAGTGGTCAGACTCTATTCTTACCCCACCGTGAAACTATCCACCTCCTTTTTCCCCTCCTCGTTCACAATTACATAGTCGATCACCGACCTTCCGTTTGGCCCAACGTATGTAAACTCCCCTTCTACATTCCCCCTCTCCCACCCGTAGAGTGTAAACTCACTTCTAGTCAGTCCATTAGTACCCTACCTCCTCCACTAGTCAACTCGTCCCTTGACCTCCTTTTTTCCATTTTCACTAACCCCCTCCACCCTCACAGCTCCGTTACTTTGCCCATCCTGGCGTTCATATCTCCCCCTATCATTATCACGTCTTCAACCCCCTCTGATGCCTCGTTTATTTCTCCCAATACTTCTTTCATCATCTGATTGCTGCATACCGTGTAAATACTCCAACACCTGCCGTCTTTCTTGATCGTTCTTTCTTGAACATTCTCTATATCTAATCGACTTTTTTCTATTTCCTCCCAACTCTCTCTAACTCCTGTTATAATTCCTCCTCTTGCCCTTCCCCTTCTTCCTTCTCGCACTGCCTCTCGGCACACCCATTTGAACCCTTCCGACATGTTATCCTTACACATTTTCCATGTTTTGTTGTCTATCCATGTTTCTGTCAAATCTATGAAATCAATTTTTTTATGTAATCTTCCAAATTCTTGTTCATTCCTTCCTCCCCTTTTGTCAATTTCTTTAGCCCCGCTATATTCCAAAAGCTTGCTAAGAAACCCCTTTCCACTTCAGTTTCCCTCTTCCTCCTCCTTTCCTTCCTCTCTTTTCCTCCTGTTACGCGGCGGGATTTTTGGATGTTGTTGATTTGGGCAGAAACGAGGAATTTGGGGTCGGATTTGAATTTTATCACTTCGGCACCAAGAAGTTTGTCGTCGAACGTTTGTCGAATTCGGGACGTTCGGTTTTTGGGGTAACTCGAAAATAAAAGTCGTAGATTTAAATTCACGAGCCACCACGATTTATGCCATGCGAAAGGGTTCGGTGCGTTGAGACCTGGGGTCTGGCTTCGTATCGACGAAGAGGTTTCGGTACAGATGTTTTCTTATAAGATGGCTTGCGGAGTGCAAGGGCTGGTTTCTTAGTCGAAGCGTTGATCTGTAATAAATGAGCTTCTCGAACTGTTAGCTCGGAAAAAACTGATTTATTAACGTTTTTCGTTGTCGTTTTATAGTTCTTTTCTCGTAGCTGCGCGTGCGTTTTGCGATGTCGTAAACATATTTTTCAATTTTGTGGTTCCCCGTGGGCACGTGTGTGTTTTGAAAAATATGTTTTGACCGAGCGCACGTGTCGTCGTCGGCGCGTGTGCGACCTGTGTTCGACGGTCAAGTTGAGTCGCGATTGTAGGGCGGTGATTGGCTGGCAACACTCCCAACCTACCTTGCTCTTGTCCTCTGCTTTATCCTCCCCTTGCTCCTGACCTCCCCTCCTTTCCCCACCTCTTAATATTTTCCCCTCCTCCCGCCTCTTCCCTTCCCCCTGTGCTCCCTCTTCCTTAGTTTTTTGCTACCAGCCCCCCGGATTCACCCTCCCACACTAACCACGTGTTCTCTACTTTCAACTTCCTATACCCCATCCTTACTCTCTTTCCTTGTTCACTTTCTTCCACTGCGTGCATCCAAATCTGCTTCTGTATCTCCCTTTCCTTCTCTGTTAGATCATTGTTATATACACCCTTTTTCCTCTTAGCTTGGACTTGTTCTTCATCACCTTTTCCTTCTCCCTATCTGCAACCATTCTTACTAGCACCGATCCCCACCCACCTTATACGCCTCCTCTATCGCCAGCTGCACCTGTAATTCTTCTTTTATCCATTTCGTCACTTGTTTTCTTTCCTTACCCTTTTCCATCTCTAGACCTCTGATTACTAAGTTGTTCCTTCTACTCTTCTTCTCCATTAGTTCCACTCTGTCTTCTAATTTTCTGATTCTTTTTTCTCCCTTCATCTTTCCCTTCTTCCATTCCTCTGCTATCTTCCTTCTCCATTCTTTATCCTCCCTCTCCTTTCGTAACTCCATCACCTCTTTCTTTGTCTCCTTTATCTCCTTGATCATATCTTTCATAATTTCCATTAAATTTTCTATCGTCTTTTCTTTTTCGACCTCTTCACTTTTCTTGTCGCCGATTCACGCCGGAGACCTCTGCATCCTCCTGCTCCTTGTGAATATGTCCGTTCCCTTCCATTCTTCCACCTTTTCCTTTCCGCCCCCACTTGCCATGATTCTTTGCTGTTTTTATTCCTCGTTGGCCTGTTATTAATTTGTTTTTAGAGATATCACGCTACGTCAAATTCCGTAACAATTAAATATATAAATATATAAATATAATATATTGCAGTAATATTGTTCTTGAAAGCCAGCAGCAGCGTTGAGTTTCGTCGAACTTGCAATCACCTCGGATTACGGAGTAGACGCTTGGGAAGTATTCCGAGCTCCCGACATCATCGGAGGGCCAAGTTTCAGTTAAGCCGACGATGTCATAGGAAGAATGACTAATTGAAAAAAAATCGTTGACTTTCGTCCTCAAAGCACGTATCTTTTGATAATAGCAGCTTAGAGTATTTCTGTTGGACAATCTTAGTTTAAAGGTACAATCTTTTGTACACCCTTAACATATTTTAGACGCACTTGCTCACCCTTTGACAATCATTTTTGGAACTCATTTTTCAATATTTTAAATTGTTGAATTTGCGGTGGTGTACGATCGATAGAGATGCGAATACCCTTGAATTTATCAATCTTCATGAAATCTTTCGCCTCACCTATTGCATCGTGTTTCTCATCAGTTTCTCGATACTCAGAGTTAATATAATGGGCCTCGGTGTCGAACGTGACTTAGTATATTGTGAACATCGGCCCCCGCGTCCGAAACGGTCGCCGAATCGGAATACGGGCTATCCGCGTAAACCGAACGTATTTCCGAAAATCCGATCCTAATAAATCCCAATGGACTGAAAGGAGGAAACTCGACTCTGTTTAATCTTCTTCCACCAACAACTTCATTTATAACCGGAATTTGTAAACAAAATCAAATATATTTGAATTCTAATAATAGAATTTTCTACTATTATACACTTCAAACTTTAAAAGACACCGATTAATTTTAAGTATTTTCCGAAAAGTTAGGCTAGATTTCGATAGTTTAACTCAACACTGCGCGACATCTTTGACTACTTACGGCGTCCCGAAGGGGTCTGAGTGCGCCTGACTTCCGAAGGGCCACCGGGTGACTCCAGACTTCGATAATTTAACTTAAATCGCGCGACATCGTCATCGACTCACTGCTTTTCGAAGGAGCAGGAGTACCGACTTCTTTTCCCGAAGAAGTGCCGTCACGACTTTTACTCCTTTTCGGAGGAGTCCACCCAAACGGTGCCTTCCGAAGGGGCACCGGATGACTCGCTGTTTTTCGTTCTTACGCCCGTCTTAAAAGTCATATTTTCAAATATAATCGGAGAGCGGGGACGTAGCCCACGCAAGGTGCGGATCTTTCGCGCCCGCACTATTTGCGCTAATCTTTGTTTATATCCTGAAATCGTAGTGCTCGGTATTTTAATTAATCTACTTAAACAAATATCCACATCCGACGAACAACGGGCGTTAAAAGCATTGATCAAGCAATTTCATAACACACATATCCATTTATATTTGGCTTATCGGGTTCGATAGAATTTTCTTTCAAGCGCACTCGTTAGCATTATCAAGCGCGCCCGCCCCAACTTTCGCTAATCTTATTTATATTCTGAAATCGTAAGCGGTCATTTTATTAATTAACTTAAACAAATATTCACATCCTGTGAACAATAGGCATAATTAAAAGCAATTTATATTATATATTTGGCTCATCAGGTTCGATAGAATTTTCTTTCCGGACGCAATTGTTAGCAATTTCAAAACGCGTCCGTATATTAAACCAATGTATGTAAGCAGGGCCGGAATTAAATAATATCTGTAGTTTTATTTCTATGCCGTATTAAATTGGCCATCGTCTACAATATGAACCTAAACAATGAAACAGATGATATGGTATTCCTAAAGGACACTTTATAAACATTTTCGTAGTTATTATAGTTATTCATTCACTCTAATATACTTGATTGGAAATGTTATACCAAAAAGGCAGCGTATCCAAATAATTAAATCTTGTCACGACGAACCTGCTTTGGTGTTTTTAAAACTTTGTCACGAATAAGAGAATTATATTATTGGCCCAAAATGCGCCTGGATGTTATAAGTTACATTCGTTCTTGTGAAGTTTGTTCCTCTCAAGAGATTTTGACTACAAGCCGACTCGGGTTGATGGGGCAACCAAAACATGTGTGTTACCCTTGGCAACACATTTCTTGGGATATTATTGGTACTTTACCACGATCTAAAACGGGTTATAAGTATTTGTTCGTTGTAAGCGATTGGTTTTCGAAGTACACATTGTTGCATCCCATGAAGGAGGCTATTGCCAGCACCATCGTAAAATCTATGGAAAACGAAGTACTTCTTGTATATGGTACCCCCCCCCCCAGGTAATTATTTGCGATAATGGTACATAATTCACAAGCCAGATATTTAAAGACCTTGCCAAACGATACGAAGTGAAGATATGGTATAATGCGAAATACCATGTTTTATGGATCAACAAATGATGAGCAATTAAAATTAATATTATCCGATCGCAACAATAATGCAGATGAGATTTGTAAGCTGCCTGCACTTTATCAAGATGTACGAAATAAATTGGAGTTAGCCTATAATAAGAGTATACATTATACAATTTACGAAAAAGACCTTCTGATAAATATAACATTGGTGATAAATTGTGGAAAAAGAATTATATTTTGTCAAGTAGTATTAATAAATTTGCATCAAAGCTTGCTCCAAAATATATTCTTTGCTAAGTAAAGCAAGTTATATCACCGCTCGTCTATGATTTAGTGGATTTAGATGGTAATGCCATAGACCGATGGCACGTCAAAGATTTAAAACCTTATTTGGGCTCAAATTCAAATGTATCAATTGGTTAGGATTTTGTTTACCATTGTTTACTCTTCCTTTGTGGGTTTACGTTTTATCCGTGGCGTATTTTATGTGTATTAGTATAAGTCGTCTTGATGGGTCCTTAGGCGTGAAAAGTGTATCCTCTGTTAATCCTTTAGTATTAGTTAACCATATTTGTCCGATTGGAGATCTCAAATACTGATTTTGTCATGCATACACTCCCGATGTTGACTTAAGTTTGGAAATTGTCTAATATTTTCGTGAAGCAATTGAAAAATTGTGTTCTCAATTTTTCAAAGAGTGTGTATCGTTCCCTCATGTGGAGGGAGACCGATAAACGGGAAGTCGTGTGTGCACTTTCAAGCAGGTAAGGTGGTCTGTCAAAGGCTTTATTTTTTATTGTTTAATATTTTTGTTTGTTGCGATTATATGGTGTACCACGAGCACTCCGTGTTCCTTAAAAGGAACTTTTCTTTTAAGTTTATCTTATCCTAAGAGGATTCATTATTTTTACTTTTATTGTTCAATGCAATGTACTTATTTTGATAATATGGATAATTATTAAATTTGTTAAATTATCTTTTTGATTTTGACAACACCCCCAATCCATATTTTGTCAATCGTGGTCACTGGCGCCCACAGTGGTAGAAATAAATAAAATTAAAACTCAGGCCCGCTCTCCGATTGTTGCAGCTGCCGGTGCTTGTGCCCACAAAAAAGAATAACAATGCGAAGAAACGAAGACCCAAGAACATAAAAATAACCATACCTTTTTATGTTTTATTTTCAACCGCTTTTACCATGGAATAAAATGACCATAATTAAGATTTGTATCTGTCAACTAAGATATAAATAGATACATAGAAGGAAGTAGAATAGAACAAAGTACACGCACTTAATTATTTGGGAATAATGCTGGATGATAGAGGAACACACAAGGGGATCAGATTGGCGCCAGAATGAATACAGCAGCCAGAGTAAATCATGTATTGTACAAAAATTTTTGAATAGTAAAAGGATAACAAGAAAAGTAGTTACCAATATTAACGTACTGGGCTGCAACCTGGGTCCTGAACGAAAGGCGAAGAAATCTATTGAAACTGAAATGGTGGGTATGATTAGAATGAATAAGTGTTACGGGAGGCAATCAAAATCGAAAAAAATCGAGAGAGGAGAGAAAAACCTGGATTCAGGCGAAACAACTGACCAGAAACAGAATGTGCTTATGGAGGGGAATTAAAGCTAGAGACAATACACCTCGACACCTATGGTTAAGAACGGTTATTAATTATGTATGTATGTATTAAATTAATATAATTCACTTTATAGAACAATACCAAGAGCACCACGTTATGAATTATTATATGACAGTTTTGTTTAAATGTCTTGTTACTTCCACTGCCAGTTTTATTCATATTTTGGTTCTGGTTTTGTTTTCCATCTTACTGTGATTTTTAAAGCAATTTATAACACACTGTACACTTCAGTGACTTTTATTCCTCATATTTTGGATTTCTCATAGATTTTTTTCATCTACTAATGATTGTCCATCTATTTTAAGTTATACATTTGTTAACAATGTATTAAGAATAATTTGAACTTCATAATAATCATGACAAAGTTTTAATATTTAATAAAAAAATTTTAAACATTTAAAAAAATATTTTGTTTCAAGTTCTTTTGTTCCTTCAATTGTCAATTAAATATTAATTAACGATTACATTACGTGTTTAAGGTTATTTTTCACACATAATTGTTTTATGTGTTATTAAAATAAAACCACTATACGTTTCACTTTAACTCACTGTATATTAAGTATAAATATAAATACATACATATATATTTAATACATGTTAAAAACCATATCCGATGAATCGTAGGTCAATTTCTAAAATTGGAGCGTACAAAAAATATCTACGAATCTATTGACAATCCAAAATACTGTTTTGAGACAATTTGAGATAAATGAAACAATCGAACGTGCACAACAACAACAAAATATCTGAATTTTGGTTAGCGTGCCAAACTGCGCACTGTACGGTTTGTTTATAAATGTAGCAAATGCATTGTTATTTTAACGCTGGCTTTAACCAAAACACAAACGTCCTTGACAAATCAAACTACATATTTCTGTTCGCACCCACGTGATATCGACATCGAATTTTAATTGGCAGTTTAAGAGCGTGCCCTGCGCACTGTTTCTGCGCGTCAGTGATTACAAAATGCCGTCAGAGTCTAAACCTTTGTTGACAGCTCAAACAGAAAAACCAAATCATTACTCGTAAGTGTATTTTTGGTGCGCGAAAGTAATTGTGACGCAAACTATACTAAAATTCGTGCAATTTAATGTGCTTTTTGACCTCAAATGCGCGTTGTTTTTTTAGATATTTGAAAGAATTTCGCGTCGAGCAATGCCCGCTCTTCTTGCAACACAAATGTACACAGCATCGTCCATTCACCTGTTTCCATTGGCATTTTATGAATCAAAGACGTCGAAGACCCGTTCGGCGAAGGGATGGCACTTTTAACTACAGTGCCGACAACTATTGTACAAAATACGATGAAACTACGGGTATTTGTCCCGATGGAGACGAGTAAGTACACAATTTTTGGTTAACTGGAACTGTCAATTTTTATGAATTGTGGGTGTGACAATATGAGCCAAACAACGTATTTTTATCTTTGTACACAGAGTTATTCTAGAGTAGTTTCTTCCGTATTTTCTAAGTTATATGTATATAATATTTGATTTGCTGCCATCATATGGAATTGTAAGAACCAGATCCAGATGTTTCATAACCATACTTTTTGTAATTAAAATTGTTGACATATTGTCCTCAAATAACCTACTGCTTACAAGGGCTTTGTACAGAGAGTATCTGATTTTTTCTTGGAAGGAATGATAAATTAGTGAGATAAATAAATCAACCATTATTGATTTATTTATAGCATTTCAAACTAATGCTCTCACATCGCAATGAACAAGTACAGCTTGTAATATGCGTGTGTGTGTAAAACGTGTTTCGGAATGGTATGATAAACAGTTGTGACTTTAATAGTGTTACGATGTGGACTCTATGAATTAAATGCAAAAAGGCAGTCAAATACCAGTTATATATAGTTAAGAAATTAAATAATATTGGTAAATCTAATACTTAAGCTCAAAATTGAAAGGCATACAGTACCTCAAATATGTATCCCAGAAAATGACCCTATTACTTATTGTGAACAAGAGTTATCAGTCGTTATTTTAAACTGTACATTCATACACACCACTTAGTGAATTTACATTTACAGCGTTCAAAATGACATACTTAACAAATTAGGTGCAACAGTGTATACTATGTAGATACAGAAAGAACTCTTACCTTTGTGGTCGTCTTTCGAATAAAAGGCCGAATAGAAAAACCTACTTTTTTGTTACGAAATAAATCTTACATATAATTGTTTAATAATTTTAACAAATATACCATTTTCCAGGTGCCAGCTTTGAGGACCGTAGCTCTTTTATTATTGAGCTTTTGGGCAAACAATACATGTCTCTCAAATTTACTATGTTGATCACAACATTCGGATACATTTGAATAACTCAAAAATGAGGACGACTAAATTGGTCTTATTTGAAGAATGTTTTCAAATACGGATTTGTATTAATATTTAGGGTTGAGTATCTTTAATAACATCAAGGTTACAATAAGAACCAAAATCAAGTAAGCAAATAAAGAGATGGAATGCTGTTAACGTATTTTTAATTGGTACTAACCCCAGGGACATGACAATCCCATTAGATATCAGTAGTTCAAGATCCCATTAAATGTCAAATTGGATCTGCATATTTTTGTGTCAATTAATGGTTTATTAGTTTATTAGTAAACTTCAGTATAAAAAAATTTTATAATATACTATTATATATTTATTGACAAAACAGACGTTTATCTTCAGTAGTATAAGAATAGTAAGAACATAGCAAGAACTTATTTTCCAACTCACTTACGAAATGTCAATATGTTGGATATTTTAATTGCAACGTGGAAAACGTGAAATCTTTGTTATTTACACTTCATACCTAACTGAATTGGAAGGAAAAAGCTTTTACCAAACATTTTTTGACATGTACTTGCGTATATTCTGATGTGTGCTATACTATTTGGTATTATGGACTAAATAAATTATTATTATTATTATTAATGTTTACGCATCTATTATTCAGTATTTATTCGATTTATTATAAAGTTAGACTCTGAACTGCATCTTCCACGAAATCCTAATGGCATTTTGTGGTCACACATACTCACCCACACTATTGTTTTTGAATTTCTCAAACACCACTTTCACATCAGCAAGTGTATCGTATTTTTTCCTCTCTTGTAACAGTATTGTCTAAACAATGTTTTTATTTCCTCAAGTTGAGAACCATCTAACTATAGTAAACCCATAAACACTATGCTGGTATACCGCTATACCGATATTTTCTGTATTTACAAAGCTTATATTTACTACAATTATGTTCAAAATTTTAATATCAAACATTGAATTAATGTGCTGATGGCTAATGATAGTCCGTTTCTCGTGCAAACACGTTGACGTGGTACAAGTTCCATCTTTTCCACAAAATTACTCTGGAAGTAGTTCTCGTGTCCAAAGGGCTGCGACTTTTTCTTACTTACTATCTTTTTAATATCCACTGATTGCAACTCATCTAAATTAAAATCTACAACAATTTCTTGGTATCTCTTAGTACAGCGCATGTAAGTTGCTAATTTCCCGTTCATAATCTCCCATTTCATAAAACAAAATTAAAAGATTTGCAAGCAAAAACTCAGAAATAACAAATTGAATCAAAAGACTAAAACTGCCACTTTTTTGTTTATATAGCAATAGAAAATTTCATAAACTATAGGGGCTCCCTTAAAGAAGAATTATAAGGGAATTCACATATTTGTACCGAGATTTTCCTCACAGAGCCAGGTTGTTAATGTGTTAATACGAAGTACTTCTTGAAATACATTAAAGCAACCTTCCCATAAGTCACAAAAAGCAATTAAGGCCAACAAATCGCAAGGACACTGTAAACTGACATGTATCCACAGGAAGGAAAATTAACGCAAAGACAAGTGCAACGTGTAATAATTTCAGTTTTATTTTAAAATTAAAAATAATATCAAGGGAAGGCCTCACTTGTCTAAACATGACTATGAACTTTTTGACATTGGGAACTTATGTGCGCACCATGCTGAAGGATGCTAGTTTTGTTACTCAGTTAGGAAAAGAGCAGGTTCGTGTAATATTTTTTTGTGAATAGTTTGTAAATTTGTATGTTCTAGATTTTCGCTGCCCATCAAGAGAAACATCATCAATTAAAACCGAAGTAATCTTCATTACAATAAAATTGTGTCATTCCTATATAAATACATTTAATTAGTAAATAAATATATTATTTTTAATTACTTTCCCAATCACGATGCTATATCAATTTGTAAGTGTAGTTTTTTGTGACTTAAGTTAGCTGCACAACTACACGCGGTTTCCTTTCTAGTACTGTTATGTTGCGCTGTAGTCCTCGGGTCAAGATACATGTGTAAACGGCGTAGCTATTATCATTTTCAACAGGTCTCTGTTTAATTTATTTAATATATTTATATATATTTGTTGTTATAGATCGATAACCATAACCAGAAATATAACAAATATTTCCAATAAAAATTACATATCAAGACAGTAATGTGACTGTAAATAATTTGACAAAATAATGGATATTAATAACTCATGTCGCACCCAATTACTTGAAATAACAATTTCTTATTTTATTGTAACGGTCGTTTCATTTTAAAGATGCCACTCTTGTGCTAATATTATAAGTTGAGCGCAAAACAACATGCAATTCAGTTTCTGTGTTTGTGTTCTAATGTTTTCATGCATATTTGTTTTTAGCTGCCCATTTCTTCATCGAACAGCAGGGGATACGGAGAGACGTTACCATTTAAGATACTATAAAACATGTATGTGTGTACACGACACAGATTCTAGGGGGTATTGTGTAAAAAATGGATTACATTGTGCTTTCGCTCATGGTAGTCATGACCATAGGCCACCAGTTTATGATATTAAAGAAATTCAAGCTTTAGAAGCTGCGGAAGCTGAAGGTAATTCTGCTAATGGTCCTAATGCATTAGACAAAGAAAGAAACTTAATGAATGAGGATCCTAAGTGGCAAGGTAAGATTTTATATTAATTCAAATCAATATTTCTCAAATATTAACTAAGGGCATTCACTATCTTTGACTGAATCGATTAGATCGAATTACATGTTTTTTAAAGTTTGAATAACCACACCTTAACTAACTTTGGTAGTAGCGGTAATGAATTTAAGAATCAATCTTTTTTCGGTCAGCTGTCGCTAATTGTTTCTATTACGCAAAAAATTCTCTATGATTAATAGCTCTATAGCCCAACTTCCGTTTCCTTCTAGATGTAGCATGCGATTTACATCACATTTTTGAGTCTCTCAATAATTAAAAATTGTGAATTTTTGTAAAAGTAATAGTTACTAGCTATGTTGAAAATCTTTATGTCAATTTTATCCTTTTTAAATTGTATGCTTACGCACATTGTGAACACATATTATGCAAGTGACATAGTAGGCAGAGTATACGACACCATAATTTATCTCCCGAGTACTACTGTACAACTGTAATCAAGCACCACACCACTGTTTTTGAGAATCTTGAATTGAATTTATTGGTATTGATTTGGTGAACCGTTTCTGTTCATTCAGTAAATGAATTACAGTATTCTGTAGAGAATGTGGAGTTATTATTGATATTTATTTTTTTCTGATTTATTTTTTTAAGAACCTTTAGATCCCCGTCTTGCAAGGATTTAACAGCAACGTAGCAAAAATATTCAATAGGGGCAACTAGTAGGCACAAAAATTGGATGCACTATTAAGTTGTTATCGGTATTTCGATGAAACATTAAAGAATGTTGCAAGACCAGGCTCGAAGGTCATTGGTCACGTGTTTGAAACATAGTGAAATCTGAATTCTTGTGTATACATATATCTTATGTAACATTATCAGTGTTGTGAGGGAAAAATGCTTAAAATGTTCCACATATGCACGTAATTAGAGGGAATTTGTTCGAAGAGTTGTATAATGAAAATTTGTCTTGACCAAAAAGTCACAAAAGAGAACTTTTCATTATATGTATATTTTTAAACATGATTGCTGTTTTTAACCATTTTTAGCCAGTTTTGAAAATCACTGTGAAGTAATAAATGAGTATCAATAAATGTTTCAGATCGTGAAGCATGTGTTAATATTTAAAAATATTTTTGATGAAATTAAAGACTGCTACAGTACACCTTATTTCTATCATAAAATTTAGTATTTAATTGTCGTGTCATTTCTGGCTGCCTTTATTGTATCTTGAGCGCGCTGCCACCGGCTGTCTATTTATACTCATTATCTCGAATTGTTCCTCCTTACCCAAACATGTTCAAGCTTTACCTTGTTTTATGTATGCGATAATAGCTGTATTTTCCACGTTTGGTATACAAATAACTATTTCAAACTGCCATCTGCATAATTGAACCGTTAACCTAATATTTTTTATCAACCAATTATAATGTAAGAAGTAGTTGAGATTGGAAACAAAAATACGATTTTGTGGGAATGAATCTGGTATATGACCATTATGCGTGCTTTACATACGACCATCGGGTTCATCGGATTGGGTGACTTTCATCCCCAAAAGTTTTCCAACGTGTCATAGTGTGTGCACTCAATACTATTGCCAGTGGCCCAATTGTTGCAGTACTGAATAAGGTAAAATTTTCTTATTATTTATCTCACGCTTCAACTGCCTTCAAAACTCGAGGCTGATTCGGTTTTTGTTTCAGATAGTTTTTGCACGGCTGAGAATACTGTCTCCTTCAATTTTTCTGCAGTCCACAACCACTGTTCGCCTGTCGTCGATGGAGATCACCGTCGAAATATGAATAATATTTGCCAACATAATTTTCTGCAAATTCACTTGTACGACCCCAATAAAACGTTTTAGGATTATCATCAAAGAAAAAAACAAACGATCTACACTGAGCAAATGATCTTATTGTGATATTTCACTTTATTTTTAAGTAGTTTAATTATGTCAGTATTTATCTATTCACTTTTTTTATTCTTTAGTTGTAATTAGTAAATATTTCATTTTTAAATTAAAACATTACACATTTAATTGTTTAGTTTATTTTTGATGTTATTTGCAGAAGTTAACAAATACCAGTAAGAAGCAACATTTTAATAACTGTAAAGTATAGTTAAACATTAACAATTAAAAACGAGGCATTAATTTTAAAAATTACTAGTGTAGAAAGCTAATAGCTTATATACTATGAAAAGCCACTACTTAACCGATTTAAGATTTAATTGTCATTATTTAATAATGCATCCAAGAAACTGTGCTATTCCATTAAAATAAATCAATATTGTGTTTGCTACTAGTGTTTCCCTATATATTCATTCACATCAGACTTTTTTGGTAATACATGTGCCCGTTTTGCTTTCAGACACAAATTATGTTTTATCAAATTACAAAACCGAACCATGTAAAAGGCCACCTAGACTATGTAGGCAAGGTTATGCCTGTCCACAATATCATAATAGTAAAGATAAAAGGCGAAGTCCTCGGAAATTTAAGTATCGGTAAGAGACACCTAATAGCACATTACTTATTAAAGTAAAATGATTGATGTATTAGCTCGACCCCATGTCCCAATGTTAAACATGGAGAAGAATGGGGAGAGCCAGCAAACTGTGATTCTGGTGATTTATGTTCATATTGTCACACAAGAACAGAACAACAGTTTCATCCAGAAATATATAAGAGCACTAAATGTAATGATGTACAGCAAGCTGGATATTGCCCTAGAGGAGTTTTCTGTGCTTTTGCACATGTGGAACGTAAGTATTTTATTTCTACACTTACCATTGCATATAACTAGTTTTTTAATATATTTGTTGTTTGATTGATAGTTTACGTCAGTTTGTTTTCTTGGACACCATAGGAAAAGTACTGATGCAGCGTTAAAACAATATAAATAATGCATTCGTGACTTACAAAAGTAGTGATGTAATATAAATATAATGTTTATTAAAATTGAACAAAAGTAAAAGTGACCAATAATTTTATATTATTTAATCTATTTTGTATATTATAATGTATGCATTATTTTAATTTTAATTAATCATTGTTTATTACTTCACATTATAATAATGCAAATAATAGCTTTTATTGTAGAAGAAATGGGTGTGTCTAGGGAAACTGCAGGTTCATTAGATACTGGCACAAATTTGGCAGAAATACTTTCAAATGCACTTCCACAATCTCATTTAATGGATAAGAACAAAGAAAAAAGCAGTGATAGTAGTGTAAGTAAAAGTTTCTATTATTATAAAGCACATTTACCTGCATACCATTTATTATTTGAACTGATGACAGCAGTTTTTATTTTCATCGCACCGTTTTGTTTTCATCATGCATTATTTTATATGAATTTACAAAATTACACAAATACACCTGTAAAGTGTAAGTTTCATGGCCCCTTTGAAAGTACAAAGTTGACATTTAAGCCAAAGTTATTTATAACATGCGTCTCGGTTACAATCATGAATGGTGTGTAGATCAGTAATACATGAATATGTTTCATGAACTACTCACAGATGCATCAAAATTGTTACAATAAATAAAGAAATTAACAATAACCTATATAAGCAACATTATCAACCAATATATATAGTAGCATCTGTCAAAAAACAATAATGCGGAGTATTATTAGTGCAAACATTTGTAATGAGTGTTGGAAAATAATAGAAAAAGAAGTTTGCGAAGATCATTTAAATGGAAAAATCATACAATAAAACTCAACAAGTGCAGAATGCATTGCAATAAAACAGTCCTTTATCAGGAACAATAAACTGATAATTTATCGAGGGAATCTACCCTAACCAACTCAAAATATCCAAAGTTAAAAGAACAAAGATAGATCCTGATATTTGTTGTCTATATTTCCTTACAAAGCAATGTGTCCAAAGTATTTGAGAAATGCTTTAATTCGCGAATGTACATACATATTTTTACAAAACAGTGAAAATGCCAAAATGAACAAAGAAATGAAAATAGCACAATGACAGTAATTAAAATGCTTTAGCTACCATATTAGATAATTTAAATAATATTAGATGTACACTTCGACATGTCAAATGGCAAGGGCATAATATGCTTCAACAAGCTTTGAAAATATCTCTTCTTGTTAACTCAATATAATTTATAAATAAATAAATGCCTAGACTGGAAATTTTGACAGATTTAGTGGATTAATAAATTATCAATATTATTTAAATTATTTTTGTACCAAATATTACATTGCACATTACACAAATATATAAAGCACCACAGCATTTACAGAAATAAATTTAGCACACACAGCATAGCAGAAATAAAATGACATTTCAAATATTTTTTCCATATGATTACCTGTATCTTTTTTCTTTGATTATAAAATTGATTCAATTTAAAATTATAAAGCACAACAGCATTTACAGAAATAAATTCATCACACACAGCATAGCAGAAATAAAATGACATCGCTGACAGCCAATCAGATTGATCGATTTTATATTTCACACGGGTACTCCCTCCATTCGCAATATCCCACTTTCAGTAACAAAAAACGGTGCACAATTCAATACATTTCATAATGGTCGTCGGAAAATATTATTTCCATACAGGTATGATTACCTGTGCACATGTTATTTGCCCTACGGGCTATTGCATCTTTTTTTATTATAAAATTGTTTCAATTTAAAATTATTGATATACTCTGCTGTAATCAACTTTATGTATTTCTTATGTGAACAGCGACTTAAGTAGCGTTTGTTTTTACATAAATAGTGTACATTAAAACAATAAGTTTAATTAACCGTAACTCAATCACAAAATAACTTTACATCATTGTTTTCTGGGCTCTAGATATATTTGCATTCTTTCTTTTACAGAATGGAAGTAGTGAAGTATCTGAATCTGCATCAACATCATCATTAGGATCAAATAGTTCGCATAGCAAAGCACCAGGTGCACAACTAACACATAAACCCATTCCTTACAATAGGCCAAATACTTTCAATACTTTAGAATTAGCAAAGCAATTACTAGCTATTGATAACGATCCAACATTAGGTAAGTTCAGTTTTAATACTGTTAACCTTAGATTAAATATAATGTATTAAACAAATGCATTTACTAATTTCCATAAATCTGTTTAAATTATTTGCGCACATCAGAAATATTGAAAATTGTGCCCAAGTCTAATAGTGTATTTGTATATCTCACTGAAGTAACTGCTTATGGATATTATTTCCAAAACATGAATGAGTTGCATTCAATAATCAAGCTTAAAAGTTAAAAACAAGCGCGTTTGGTTTTTAGTTCCTTGGTGTCCTAATACTAACACTAAATTTATATTAATTTTTTACAAATTGTTTGTAAAAAAAATTATCTGTAACTGTGTTTGTCCTTTCAACCATTCATCTAGAACTTTACTTCGATTAACTCATGTTCACGAAGTAAAAAAATTATTCAGTAGCATCAATGATTATCAGGTAACATCAATGATTTTTTTGTTATGTGCAAATGAGGGAGATAGCGAGAGGTTTTTTATGTTATTTTCTGAAGTGTATTCTTCTGTGTGGAATAGCTGGATTGGGATGTTTTTCATATATTCGTTTAATACAATGTAATACATTCACAGTCAATATAACCACTAATAGCAATGTAGATTTTGATATAGTTTACATATCTTGATCGGATAGCTCATATGAATCCATTATATCTTGTAAATAAATATTTTTCTCTTATATGATATGTATTTAATAATTGTTGAAAAATGATGTCAATAATGAAAAAGGCATGTGTTTAACTTTTTTAGCATGTAACAATAAAAATAAATATTTTCTAGAAAAAATAATAAAAAGTAAGTAAAACATTGTACAGTAACTATAATAAATGTAAACCTTAACTTGTGTTCATTGTGTCCATCGCTGCTATGCAATGATGAGCATGCAGCGGTAAGTTGTTCTTTAACACTGTTGTAGCACTGTTCGTTTTTTGAAGCTTCTTGTTTTTCTCTCAGAAGTCTATTATAAATAAAATTATCAGTAAAAATATATTTCATTTTAAGATATAATTATATAATTACAATACCTGTAACTATAATCATTTGCACATCATACAACAAAATATGGAAAGTCTCCGATATATGCCAGTGTTACTTTATGCAACAAACTGCCTAATGAAATTAAAACTTTACAAATCACGCTGTAACGATGGAATACCTATGTAAATTTTACAATTGGAGGCCTTTATCAGCCTCAAACGATAACAATGAAACAATTGTCGAATGATCTGTAATGTTCATGTTACAAGTCATACAAGTTTAATATCATGTAAGTTTCCTGTACGAGACCATATGGAGGGTATATAACAAAGAATTATGTGATACTTGGTCCCTGGTTGGTTTTAGGTATTATATAAATGGAATATAATTATTTTATAATAATTCTACCATGCTTATGGAACAAATAAATATACCAAGCATTTTCATTTGTTTCACATTGTCTAACTTAATACTGCAATTTTTACTGCTTTTAATTACATATCCTACCTCTTCGTCATGGGATTGAGGTCAAAATTTCAAGCATTTTTATCAATCGTTCACTCTTGAACACAATAAATAAAATAAATTAATTTGGTCATCATCCCTTCTTATTAAATATAATATACGAAATAATGATATTTTAAAGTCGAAGTATGTTATTCATCTTGATGAACAAAATAAAATTATGTAATGGGGAATTAATATGAATCAAAGTGTTTCATCTGTTCTCATTGGGAAAGACATTAACACAAAATTAATCGTAAACTAAATGGCACGGTAACTCAAAAACGAAGACATTTCGGTTCAATGGGACTATAAATGGAAAAAATGCTAAATTACCTTACCATTTATATTTCAATTTTAGTTTTCATGTGGGCAGCGTGGGAAGGGAATTCGATTTCGTGTAGAAACATATCAAATATTTCTATTCAGTTGTTGTTAGTTATTGAATAGTTTGTGAAAGATTCAAGTAATTATTATTTCTACGTTCTTTGTTTGTTTGTAACATATATGTTTAACACGTTGAAGACCGCATTGCAAAATCGTATTTCTCACATATGGACCGGCATTTTTTTTTTTATTATTAATTACGTATATTATTTTTTAGTGTACAATAATTTGAGGTAGACATTATTTTACCCCTAGATTTATTTCAATTAAAATGCCCACGGGTGGTCACCCGGTCCCAACATGTAAACCGGTAATGTTGTTGCGGAGTGACCCACCGGTGGGCATGCGGTCTTTAACGTGTTAATAATGATTCACTCTAAAGGTCACTTGATTTTTGAAGCTTTTTATAGCACACGGTGCATGGCCGATGAGTTAACCATGGTGAAATCAAACACATGGATTAACAGAACGTGTCCTGTGTGGATATCGTAATACGTCGTGTGTTTCTCAACTGGATTGCAAGCGAAAATCGCTATCAAATATTTTGATACTGCCCCTTGAACCATGCATATTATGTTAGGATAGAGAATTATTTTATTTTATATTTTGGAGAACATTCTTACTATAGCCATGAAACAAATCAGACTTTCTCAGATAATTTATTATTTGATGATTGATGATTGATTTGAAAATTAGATCTGGAGCAAGCACAATGAAGAAAAGTTGAAGAACATTGAACTCAATGGGCCTATAAAAATGAAATAATACAGGAAGAAATAGGGCAACATAATTAACTTGTTAAACCTGACGAAGGAGCACACAGTGACAAAATATCATGGAAGCTAATAAATTGGAGAAAATTGAGGAAAGAAATAAAGATACTACAGATTGTGGTATAATAATACGATTATAAAGAAGGGAAATAAAAGTAAATTTGAAAACTATAGCTATTGGTCTAGCATTAACAACATGCTCACCGAATTAATACAAAACACTACAATAAAGTAGAAAAGAATTTAGAAAAGCAAGCAGCATACGGGAAGGAAAACAAACCCAGTATCACATAAGCACGATTATGAAAATAATAGAAACGACAAACGAACAAGGAAACAAATTCATTAATCTGAAAGCCACGCGAAGAACTGTGTACTAGACATATAGTCTTCGGGAACGAAAAAACTAAAAAACCATTGGAAATCTAAAGGAAACGAACAGATAAAAGAGAGAAATTTCGAAGAATTCATTGTTCATTATATGCATGAATCATTTCGAAGATATGCCAAAAATAACCGAACAGCTCAGGAAATACATAAAACGTATTATATCAATGACAAAACACTGAAACAATTAAAATAAACTGTGGAGAAGCCAATCTAGAACAAATCACAACAATTGAGTATGTAGGGCCAAAATTAGCGCTGATGGAAAAATTTTGACATTCATAACTTGTACTGTAATGAAAAATGTTGTCGCATCTGTTCAAGGTAGTTTATAGTTATAATTAATCAGTTGAAAGTATTTTAATATTACGTTTTAAATTGCTAGCATAACGGCTCATAGGGAACTGAGAAACAAAGAAATTAAGAAATGTAACAATATTCAGACCACGATACATATTACATTTGGCTTGTAGATATAAAGTTATGTAAGTTAACAATTAGACATTTTCCTAACATGGTTAAGGTTGAGTAAGAAAACAAAGTTTTGGTTAATATTACATAATAATGGAACGACGATTCCATTCCTAAAATAAATCATTATATTAATGTCAACTTTTTGTCGTTTTCATATTAATTTGTATGATAACTTCACAGATTAAAAATTAATTTTCACACCAGACGATTTGTTTAACTTTTAAGTTTTGTTTTTGCACTTTTAAATGAACAAAATGCGTTTATTATCTGTCAATTTACTTATACTTGTTTTCATTCAGATGTTATAGAAAGAGAACAAAGAAAGCAAACATTGTGTTTGGCATATAGTGGAATTGGGCTACCTTCTTTCTTTAGTACAGGCAATGATACTGTTGAAAGTGTAGTTGGTGAGTATTTTTAAATTTTAAACATAATATTTTACAATGCAATATGACGCAAAAATGGATACATTACCAAAAAGTAAAAATTTTGCAGTTTATAGGCGGATAATAAAAAGAACTTTGTTCCAAGGTGCACATTTTTTTTCAACGAGCGCGAAAGTTTATGCAATTTTAAATATTACTTATCAATTTTAATATTATTTACATGTATTGTAATGGCTTATTTTCAAAGTTGATTGCAAAATGAAAATATTAATTGCGCTGTCGGCCTTTGATTCATTTGTCAAGACTCCCAAGACAACCCAAAAAACTGAAAACCATCTTTTCTCACATCATTTTAATTGAACAGTTTATATATCGGAAAAAGAAAATTTACTGGTTATCCTACTGTTGTCACACCCGATGTGCAAATGTATTCCAAATTGTCCAATACGATGAACAAGTTTCCATACATCGTTTGATAGATTCATTAAATTCAATTAACCTCCCAACCTTTTCTAAATCAGTTTCCTATGTTCCCAAGGCAAAAATCTGCAGTGATCCGCACTGAACTTTCTTATACTTGTTATACTATATTTACCGAAAAAACTTTTCTAATGAAAGTTGTATAGCATTTCAATATCTTTAACTTGAATGACAACAATTTTTTTGATAACTTGTACCATTTTCAAGATAAGGAAAATGCTGATAAGAGTAAACGAACACTTCTGGTTGAGCTATTGCTTTCAAAATCTTTCCCGCTATACACAAATCTTAAGTTTAAAGTTTCATAGCTCTGGGTATAATGGTTTGGACGCTAGAACGAGCCCAGACACACACACAGATGTCATTCAGAAAATAGTCAGAAATGATTCAGGGGACCTCAAAAGGTGTATATCCATTAAAATCCCAAGTTAGAAAATTTTCATGATTCCTATACTTATACATAAAGTATAAGACAGTAAAAAGGATGTTAAAGGATTAAAGGGTTTTAATATTGCTAAAAGTGATTCATTTGACTTACAAAAGGATATAAGTATCGTTTAAGAAAACTGATTTATTTTTCAAATACATCAAAGCCATTAATTTAAAATGTGTCAAACTAAATATGAGATATTAAGGATTGGTGGTATATAACTTCGTCAATTACTGTTGACGTGTTGCGTCTGTTCGTATTACTCGTTAGGCATGATTGGTCGTTGGAAATACTGTAAATATGTCTGACAGTTCGACTCACTGCATGAAAGCAGGTTGTTGCCCAACAGTTCCGAATGTTTGATGGGGATCTTTAAGAGCTAATTGACGGAGGTGTTTGTCTTTGTGATTATTGGTAATCCTTGGGCAACCACTGCCGATCTGACGATAATCAGCCCCTTCATTCATGCTTGCTAACATCACAAATTGCAAATTATTGAAATAATTTCCTTAGCTAATAATGATTTCAATTCATTTCACAATCAACATATGCAAGTGTATAATATACAAATTCAAATTTTGTTATATAAAGAACAACAGTTTGATATTATATTTTATATTCTCATGATAATTCTTGGATCTGAGTTGATTTTTTTCGAAAATGGTACTAAATTTATTTTCTGATTGATAGTTTGAATTTGGAAATTGTGGACATGAACACATTTTAAAAACTAGGAATATCATGTTGGGGGTTTTGATATTGAGGGTAGTTTTTGCAATTGTGGCGAATATCTGCTTTGTTGTAAACAAATATTTTATTTTTACATTGAAATTATTAGAACTCTGATTTTGATTTTGTCTCGATCTAGAAAGATTAATATTGCACACAAGACACAGTGAAGTTCAATTTCTATCATCAATATTTTAATCATTTTAACTAGTTTAATTCATTTAATTTTGAAAATATATATCTTGAATTTGTAACATTGAAAATGTGTTAATTATAATAATTTGAATTAATTGACACATTGTTAATTCGTAACTCAAACAAATCAAGCTGTTCAAATTTTAAGAATGTGTCTAATTAATATGTTTTAGTTGGGAATAGTGGGCTGGAGTAGATTGTAAGAAATTTTCACTCGGAATTTATAATTTGGATGGAACATGCAATATATTTATTTAAATTTCTGTTTCCTTCTGATTTGCTTATAGTAAATTCACTTTGTTTGTCGATGGCAATTTTCTCCTTTTCTGCTGAGTGCTACAATTAAGAAAGGAAAAAATTATTTTAGAATATCTATTTTACATTTATTACAATATGACCAACATTGTGCTCCTCAGAAGATCAACGACTGCTCAATTCCGATCACCGAAGTGATTAACGCAGCATTCCAAAAAGAATGTATCCTCAATGTCTGCTCAATTTTGTTTCAATTTAGTATTTCAATAAATGCTGGTTTTATTGTTTTTCATTACAGAGCTACTTTCTGATGTAATTTTAAGTTTTAAGAAAATGTCACTTAAAGAAGGATATAGTAGTGATGGGAATAATCGAGATGCGATACACGAATTAGTCGATTATTAAAATCTCTCGAGATAATCGACTATGCACTCTGAAAATTAGTAGTATTAAATTAGTAGTCGTACGTCGATCACGGAACGTGTGGCAGCGGACCGAGAAGGTCAATATCTCGATATATTTTAACCCCATCACTAAATATTAATAGTAGTTCCAGGTTCGAGATATTTTATTTTAACATTGGACTCGTTCAATTGTGGCAACTAATCAGTCGTGTCGCTAAGCGAACCTTCTCTTTCAATTATTTTTTGTAGTCTCGACTGATCGTCATTGTCGGATTGAAGAATACAATAATTTAAATAAGTACAATGGTGTTGATGATATTGCATTAGTAAATAAAACGCTTAAAATTTACAATAATATTTATAAACTGCCACAATAATATATAAAAAAATATGAGCAAATAACAACAAAAGTATAATTCTCAATAAAAACAAAGGTACCTATGTAATAAATTAATAACTCTAGATTAAACAATAATAATAAAAATTAATAAAAACAAATTTATAAGAATGTGATATTAAGGAATATAATTCGATCTAAATTTTTAGACGATAGTTTGTTTCGATGTAAATTTGTAAGTTGCACGGCTTTAGAAAACACACTGTTAGTGATATTAGAACGTTTATGTTGTACGTTGCATTAATTAGTATTAGTACGACTACTACTAATTTTAACTACTAATATTAGTCGATTATTAAATTATATCGATTACTAATAATCGATTATTGAAATATCTCGATTATGCCCATCACTAGGATATAGCCAAATAATTAATTCGATTAAAGTGAAATTAATACCAGTTAAGGAAGCATACATTACATAAATCATATTGGTTTATTTTTTTATATTCAAACATTCAACAATCTGTAACCATATCGATTTGGAATCATTACGTTTATAATGATTTTTTTAGTAGGAAATTAATATTGAAAATATTATTCATTTAAGACATTAGTGAAAATCAATATTCCTTTTATTTTAGTCACTTAGTAATGTGTAGTATATATTTAACCACGAACTTGTTTGGTCTGCACTCTATTTTGATTTTTATTATTTGTTGCAGGTAATGCTTTGGATGAACTACATTTAGATGATGCTTTGAATTTATCATTAGATAGGGATTTAGATACAGAATCACCAACTGTATCAAATTCAATATCAGTTGGATTGGCATCGTCTGGACTTCTGGGAAGTTCAGCACCCGTCAATATTCCAGGAGCTCAAAGAAGTGGGTTGGGTGCATTTAGTCCTAATAATAGTCCACTTCAACCACTTCACTCTAGTTTCTTGACAACAAGATTTTCACAATCGGATCATATAGATTCGTTTTTAAACCATTCACAAATGCAATTAAGCAGCAGTGCATCGAAAATTAATTCATTTTCGAATTTTTTTGACTTTTCAACGCAAAATATTTCTCCAAGCTCTAGAAATCATAACAGCTTTAGTATATCGCCAAGTATAAACAGTAATATGGAAGTAACAAGATTACGAGAAGAATTAAGTAGTTCACGTATACAAATATCAAATTGGGAAGAAAGGTTATCACAAGCAAGGACAGCATGTGAAGCTTGGCAAAGAGAAACAGAGGAAGCAAATAGAAAAGTACAAATAACAGAAAGCAAATTAAATGAAACTGTTACGCAATATAATGCTTTAAAACAAGAATATGAAAAGTTGCAGGGAGGTCCACATTTGCACAGTATTAAAATGGTATCAGAGTTGAGTAAACTGTCCCTAAGTGTTTTAAAAAATATTCAAGCTCAATTGCGGCAAGATTTGGAAGAAATTGAGAAAGTTTTATATAGGGAAACAGCCTCAAAATGTATGGTTTGTGAAGAAAGAAATAGGACAGTCACATTAAATTGTAATCATTTTGTTTTATGTAGTACTTGTGCACTCAGTCAAAATGAATGTCCCTATTGTCAAACACCCATAAATTTGAGTAGTAATATGTGAGGTTAACATGCATAGTCTTGTATGCAATTTTACTGTGTTTTTTTTTTTGTAAACCTTTACCGTGACTATTCCATTCAATATAAGTTAAGAAATGTATATAAATTATCTATCTGTATATCATATATTATGTAAATTTTAAATACATTCCTAAGCTGCAGATATAATGTCGGGAAAATGTATAGTTAAATATAAACAGCAAAGTTTTCTCGACCTATTGTTTGAATCAGTTCTTTTAAGGTACCCAAAACATTGCGTGATGCAACATTTGCATTCTATTATAATTTTTACACAAATTATACACGGTTATGTGCATTTATATATTTTTTGACTAGTCAAAATATGTCTGTTTAATATAGAAATCATAAAAAAATACATTTCTGATCTTATATAAGTACACATACGCAGGCAACTGCATTTTTCAAATCCAAGTTTTTATGTACAAAATATTGATTTGCTGGTGTTCTAAACACAGTCTTGTTGCATACATTTAACAAATTTAACAAGATAATTAAATAAATAGGTTTATTATAATTGAAAGTAATTAAGGTGATTGTTTAAAATTGTTGTTTTTTAATTCTAGCAGCATTACATCACATAAATCTAGTATATGAGATTTATTTTAATTTCTTCTGCACTGGAAAGATACTGTAAACTTTTTTAAACTGTCGCCTAAAGTTTTTATTACATTATGTATGAGCTATTACATAGTACTATCTATATTACAACATTGACGCAAAACAATTACATATTGATGACTATCAATTGTATTTTATTACGTAGTTGATTAAAAAAAAGGAGCAGCATAGCAGTGTGAATTGAAGTAGGTACTTACGTATCATATTAGGGCATTTTTTGAATATTTATTTTACATAGGTACACAAAAATCAAGTTTATTCAAGTGGTTACAATAGCGGCATTATTAATTGAAATATATATTTCAGATCTTGTTTTTATTAAGAGTAAAATATAAAGGTGTTAATTTGAACACGTGAGTTATGGTGAAAGTGTTCCTTTATACAGCTCGCCTTAGCAAACATGACAGCTGAGGGGGCGTGGCGAGAGCGGCATTGCTTTTCAACGTACATTCAGGTTAGGTATTTTGGCGGCAAATTTAAAAGGTAGTGTTGCAATGACGTTTTGTCACAATTTAAAGTTTAATAACGAAATGAAATTAACTATGCTATTACAAAATACGCATATAAAAAACTACTGTCTAGTGCAGAGTTTATTAGTTTTACTTCTGATTCAGAATGTACCAAATCAGTATAGTTGAGCATGATTGGTTGAATATTTTCCCGCTTAAAATATTTTAAATAAAATTTTTGTAGTTCGCATATTTTCCGACTCATGTTTGCTAAGGGGAGCTGTAGTTTCAATTGCTGCTATATGTATGGACAAATACCTACAATTTCAGATTACTCGCTATAACATTGCACATTCTGTTCATCATGAACTGATAATTTTCAGCCCTACCTGTTAAAATCTACCAAGTTTCATGACAACATGGCGTAATTAGAGGATAAAGCAAGAGTTTTAAATTTTGTCAAAACTTATTATTATTATTTTCATTCTGATACTTTTTCTTATGAGTGAATACACCTTAAATCGAGGATTACATGCACCATAGTAAATACTTATCTACTCCATCTGTCTCTTCAGACTGAATACTTTTTCTATTTAGCAATAATTGATTACTCTCTTTAAAGGTAAAACTTAATGTTAGTCCACTGATCGATTTTACAAATGTTAAAAGTGTTTTGAATGCATTGCAACTAATAATGTTTGTACAAAGTGATTGTTATATTTGTTTCCCATTAATAAAATGGTAAAACATAAAATTGCCCAACTGTGATATAAATGACACAATTTCTTCAGAGACCACTAATCACTGCTGGTACAAAAAATTATGCAATATGTGCAAGTGATGTTTACTTTTATACGGTTGACTACACATTGGGAACGAAATTTGGTTTGTACAATGGTGTGTAAGTTGAAATGTTTTCATTTGTTAAACTAATAACTGTACGCATTATAATGTAATGACGCAATGAAAGATGTTTATAAATATGAAATTAAATTAAACTTTTAAAATACAGTGGTGTATTGCACAGTAAGTTTAACCTTAAACGTCTTTGGCACATAAAAGACATTTGATATTTTGCAACTGCAGGAGCTGTAAAACTAAGCACTGTTTGCACACAATCCCAATCCATTAATTTCGTACCCGACTTTCCTTGTGCACAGTAAAGCCATTCCATCTTTTCGTGTAGCGACTCTTTGAATGTTTGAAGTACGTTTTATCACATGCATCACCAAATCATAAAAGTTTCTTTCTTGGTTTTCCTAAATCTTCGTTTCTGTATAAATTAACCTTAACATGGTGTAATTTTATTTCATTATAGGTATTATTTGGTAAAAACTTACATTTTATTCGAATGCGAATTTTTCAAACATGGTAATGAATAACTTGACGTTGACAATTTCTATCTGTTTTGTCGAATTTTGTTTAGCCACAAATATAGACCTTTACTTCTTTCTCTAACAATTTCTTAACAGATTTCAATTTAGATCACATAAATTATTTTTCAGATTATTGCCAGTCATGTATGTGTTTTTCAGTCGGGTTAAAATACGTTGTTTTACTTGCAATTCATATAATAAATTGTATTGCAATTAGATGTGTTTTCAATTTAAATTTTACATCAAACATTGCGATTTAGCTGCACTTTTTATGATTGTGTAATAGATTAACACATATTTGACATGTTGGGGTTAAAAGTTCAACATTTTCATATTGCTTAAATAGGGTGTATAAAAGTAAGCGTTTAGCTGAAAAATGATTGTGTATGTCATATTTACATCAGTCCATTTCAAAATTTTAGAAACCATATTTCCACCAAACAGTTACATGCATTTCATATTTAATTTATTTAAAATTGTTTCTGTAAATTCCACTAGGAACGTTAAGATTTTGGTAACTCATCACCATCCCTTAGAAGTAGTTGCAAATAAAAAAGTAATGTATAATAAAAATCCTAGTTAAAATGCAATTTTTTAAATATGCATGTACATTTGAAAATGTGAAAAACACAATAAATTGACCTGCTCTGATTAAGCTGGAACCCTTAATCATTATATTTTAAATACTGTTACATACTGTTACACCAATATGTCAATAAAATAAATATAATGTATGTACTGTGGTGTATACTGCACAATTCAAATCCTTTGAACCCATTACACAGGTAGCGATGTGGAATATGTCGCAATTAACAGACATTTATGTTGGTAATAATTTAAATGCGAAACTATGGTAAGGGCCGCACAAGAACGGTTTTCAACTAATATAATATACATTGTTCCAGATATCTTGAATTTCTAATTGGTGAAAATTTGCAATTGTATAGTAACAGACTAATGTGTTTGACTTTAATATAATATAATATGAGCAAATAGATTTTACGACCTCGTATACAAGTGGTACTAAATACATGAAACTAACGAAATGTTGAGGGATTTTAAATTGATGCATGTCAAATAGAATATATAACACAATTTCATATTAAAAAGTAAATAGTTTAATTATGAGTATCCAAATTTTGTATAAACATGATAAAAATGTTTACAAATTAATTTTTAACAAGTTAATTAAAATAATAATTAATCTTACCGAAATATTTTTATATTTGTAAGATAGTTAAAATAGTATCACTATTCCAATATGCATAACTAAATCCCTAAGGGGTAATAAATCTATTGCCAAAAAGTAGATGTAATTTGGAATTTTACTGGCTTGGCATTTTGTATCTGTTGTTTTTATACTGTCGATTTAAGGAGACATTCTAAAATTACCAAAATTTGTAAAAATAAATAATAAAATGACATGAAAAACTTAAAAAAGATAAACAAAGTTGCAGAAAAGGGATACATTTTTATAAAGTTATTCATGCCGTTATCACTTAATTAATAGTAGAATAAAATTGACTTCTATTCTATTTCTGTTTATAACCTTTCATATGTTGAATGACAGCACAACCATATATTAGTACAGCTTTCTTGTTCCTACATTTGAAACTGACGTGTCTCCAAATTCAGAAGGTGTCACTTCCAGGCATCATGATTTAGATGCAACAAGATAGACATAATTAAAACAAAGAAACTTAAAAAAGTTTTTTGTGTATAGATAAATTGGGTACAATATTAGTACTTTGGTCACCATAATTACTACAGTGGTGAATGTGGAGTGTAGCACAGTTTTAAAATATTTTGATTACTCAGAGTGAGATTTCAATTCCAATGAAGAATGAGGCATCATAAATTAAAATTTTAAACTTACTTTGCACATATTGTAAATTGAAGACATTGAGATGAAATGCAAAAAGACTTAAATATTTAAAATAATAGCTGAATATTTTTATGATATATGAATATTATATATTTTATTATTCAAATAATAGAATGCTTACGATTACCACCAAATTTATTTCAACAAGATGTAAAAATATTATATATACAATAAACTGTAATGTGTTGGTTTTGCACCATATCATTATCTTTTGTATAAAATAGTAATGAAAATAATGTTCCAAACTTTCTGCATTTGTCGATTTTCAACATGATGGAATTTCGTCGTTAGTACTTTTGGTAGCTGTTTGATGCAAGAGTAAATATTGACGTTTCTTTTCTAGAGCTCACACCATTCTATATGCTTCAAATAAGTCATAGGTGCATAGGAAACATACGATTTATCCCCTACTTCACGCATGAGGTCTGTGAACACCAGCAGCCTTGCCATACTTGTATACTAAAGGGCATTGTTCTAAATTTCAGCTCGTAATTATAGCTCATTGTATGATAGGAAAGTTCCTCTGTAGATGCATCTCTGCCGATTTGTAAACAAATAATTAAAAGGATATATCAAATTAATATTTGCAAACTCTCATAGATCACCTGTGGATCCAACTGGAAGTCCTAGTGGCTGTGGTACTAAAATGACACTAAAACAATACTGTTTAAATAATTAGCAATATGTCAATCCACTCCTTCACCTAGTACTTTGCAACAAATGTGGATTACGGTGCAATGTTAATGGGACAACTAGATAAAGAGTAACAACTGCCATTTTGAGTTAGACATAAAAGTATATTCCATACTAAGCGCCATTCTCCTACAGCTGCAAGTCATTTAATGAAGTCTGCTGCATCATCATTTATTATTTTGATTGACAAAACTTTGCTATCGCTGTCGAGTTTAAAAATGTTTATCAATTTCGTCTTGTTTTACTATACAGACAAAAATTGGTAATCAAATTTCCTTAGATTTACTATAATTGTAAGGGCCTTGTTCACTACCAATTAAAATTTGGATTTAATCCATCAGTGAAGTGAATACTTCGAAAATATCTATAATTATATATAACATTACTTTTATTGTTTTTAATTATTGTTATCAGTTTTAATACTCATATACCAAAATTTTAAACTTGAATAATAAGGCACATTTAATAAAGTTTGTAAAACGTTCTTGTCATTCTTTATAGCAAGCTTGAATATGACCACAGGTTAGCTTTATTTCGCTTTGACTGAAAACTGAAAATTATTTAATATATCAAATTTGCACTATTTGTTTATTTGAAAATACATATAGTGACTGCGATTAATTTCTTTTTTAATCTTGAATTAATTCTCTTGCAGACAATGCCAAATTCAATATTTAGCGCTGTGGTGTAAATTATGACTGTGTGTGTATAATAGATTTTACTTTTATTTAAAGTTTAGTTAGGAATAATAAATATTTTTTAATTTTGTTGTTAATTTGAATTTAAATGCTGCACAAAGTTAACGACATATCAATATTTATTTAAATAGAAATATATTTTTGTATTGATCGCTTATTATAAATTGCTTATGTATATTATAATTTATGGGTGAATTTCTCTAACATTATTTTTGTCTATTTTCGTTATGGTTACAGTCTGTGTGCTCAAAGTCATAACATTTTGATAATCCATTATTTGATTATAAATTACTTGGTACAAAACTTTAACAGGTTTTTTGGAAACAGTATTCAAATGCATCTTAAAGTACAACTTAAAAAATTAGTTGTATGCGTCTTGTTAAAACACTATTTCCAATAGATGGAGTCTATTAATTAGTGATGAGAATAATCGAGATAATCGACTATGCACTCTGAAAATTAGTAGTACTAAATTAGTAGTCGTACGTCGATCACGGAACGTGTGGCAGCGGACCGAGAAGGTCGATATCTCGATATATTTTAACCCCACCACTAAATATTAATAGTAGTTCCAGGTTCGAGATATTTTATTTTAACATTGGACGCGTTCGATTGTAGCAACTAATTAGTCGTATCGCTAAGCGAAGCTTCTCTCCCAATTATTTTTTGTCTCAACCGATCGTCATTGTCGGATTGAAGGATACAATAACTTAAATAAGTACAATCGTGTTGATGATATTGCGTTAGTAAATAAAACGCTTCAAAATTTACAATAATATTTATAAACTGCCACAATAATATATAAAAAATATGAGCAAATAACAACAAAAGTATAATTCTCAATAAAAACAAAGGTAACTATATAATAAATTAATAACTCTAGATTAAACAATAATAATTAAATTAATAAAAACAAATTTATAAGAATGTGGCATTAACGAATATAATTTGATCTAAATCTTTAGACGATAGTTTGTTTCGATGTAAATTTGTAAGTTGCACGGCTTTAGAAAACACACCGTTAGTGGTATTAGAACGTTTATGTTGTACGCTGCATTAATTAGTATTAGTACGACTACTACTAATTTTAACTACTAATATTAGTCGATTATTAAATTATATCGATTATTGAAATATCTCGATTATGCCCATCACTACTATTAATCCAATAATCACTTGAATGAAGTGTAATAATCACTTCAAAACAAACATAATAAAATAGTCTCAACTAGTAACTTTGTACAAAAGGTTATAATAATACAGCCATCACATTTCTATAATTATACTAACTGTTTGTAATATAAAAATTTATACACGTTATTTAATATGCCAACAGATTTTCCCCACTGCATAATATTTTGCTCCTGACCACAATCTTTCGTAGGTACAAGAATTATTGATACAATTGAAGGAGTTAATAAATGTGTTTATACCTCAGTAATGTAAATTATAAATTGATATAAATTATATTTAGTGAACTTTTAAGTAAATTACCACATTTCTAAGTTCCCATCTTGTATTGTTTTCTTTTTGATGTAAATATTTTACTCTCAACATTCATACATGGCTTATATACTTGTTATTTTAGTGCCGAATATTGTAATCACGACTATATCAATATGACTTTGAACACATATTAAGTAATTAAGTTTGGCAAGTGCAGCATGAATTTTCATATATTATAATTTTTTTTTTTTATATGAAATATGACTGATTATTATAATTGTTATAATTTTTGATTACTAGTTAGAAATATATATCTTGAAAATATATAACTGACCATGCCCAAATTTGTTTAAATTGTGAAACAAAATATATATTTAAATATTCGTTTTAATTAAATGTACAATTTTGAGACAGGCGTTTGTTTTCTATACATTATATTCTTAAAACTTAGGTAGGTAGTTATTAAATAATTATTTAATTTTTAAATTCGTAAAGTAAATATTTGTAGATATTAGATATTTCGTTGGTAAAAAAATTTCAACAGAAACAAACTTATTGTTTTATTTTAAATATTTAGCTTTTATTTTTTTTAATTTTTACTTTGCACTGCCAATGCACATAACATAACGTGGACATTTCATTGTTTTCAAAAACTTTGTTACTTATCTTTCATTATCTACTCTAATCAATTACACATTTAATTAAAATTACATTCACTATCTATATATATTTCTTAAAAATTAAACTGTGATATGTATATTTGCAAATCGTGTGTTTAATTATATTTTTAGATCTTTTCCAAGAGCTGGCGGTACATCATTAATACTATGACTAATTATACAACACGAATATTCTTATCACTCCCTGACAAATTTCTTGCGCTATAGTACAATAAACTGATTGAATTAATACTCATACATGTAAACCTTATTTAATGACCTCAAATAAATAAATATACCATGAAAAATACACAAATATTTTCCTGAAGAACACCCGGAAGTTTCTTTTATGTAAAGAAATCAGAATGCTGCATGGGCAGAAATTTATTTTTTTTAATTTCCCATACATGTTCAAGATACTCTTGATATACTCTGCAACAAACATTATTGTTAGCAAACTAAATATTTGGAAATAAATGGAGTACTTACCAAAAGGGTCTCATAGTTGACCCTGTGTGAGGCAAAAAAAACGAATTTTGAGGTATAGGATTGAAAAATGACCGCGTCGAATATTTGTGAATCCCTGTTTTAGTAGAGAAGGCACAATTGAATCAACCTTCTCCTGACCTTTTCTTTGGGGATTCATTAATAAAAACACCTCCTTCCAATCTACTTGTTGCATTGAAAGTTGGCTGTTGGTTTGAAGAGGCCTTATTGCCGTGGCACGACAAGTAGTGAGTTAAGGCCAGTAGAGATCGTTTTAACACATCAGTTTCTGTGCAGATCGATTTGAAAAAGTTATCCGTTAAATCAGTTTATCGGCAGATAAGATCTTTTGACCGTCAATCTTATTGGCCATACCTAGGGATTCTTCTTACCAGCCAGTACAACCACACTCTAGTGGTCAAGGCAAAGACAGGAATGCGAGCAAGATAGAAGGCATTTAGTGAGTTTAGTGATGAATTTCATTTTTGTCTATGAGCCCAAGATGGTTGACGAAGAGTCACACATTGTCGTACTAGCCCAACTCCTGTAAGAATGGTAGTCAGTAGTCAGTTTTGATGGTTGGTCATATCTACTCCGCATGCAATTGTTTAGAAGCTAAGGTGATTATCTTAACGAGGTCATATCGATTTCCCGACCTATTATCCGTAGGACATGGACATGGGATATGGTTGAATAAATCTGAAAAATTTTGCAGTTGCTCCAAACAATTTTAATGAGCTACGGCGATAAGTAAAGCAAACATCGACCACTTAATAGAAACATCGATTTTTGTATAACTTTTGTAATTTAAAGAAATTTATTTCTATTGTTTATTTTCAAAAATATGTGGATTAACATCATCAATGGGGTATTATCATTCATCTCAAAAAACAATGCAGCACTTTAAATAAACATAAGTAGTTATGACGTCAAGTCCTCAACAATATTTTTTATTGATGTTTATGTTAGCATATCTACTTGCCGCAAACAAAAATGATTCATTGCCTCTTTGTTCATACATATTCAATTAATCTATACCTACTATTCTTCGAAGTATGAAGGTTATACTAAATATCAATGTATTTGATTTGAGTAGATCTGTTTTTATAATTCGTTTTTAAATTATGCATGTACCATTTTGCGCACATCATAAGTTTAAGGCGAAAATAATATTCGCAACTGTCAATAATTGTGTCACTTATAGGCTTCACTAATTATTTACCATTGCAATGTACAATTTGGGTTAAAAGTTCCTTATCGTCAAAGAAATTGTGAAATTAACAACTCTTGCTTACTCAAATTGAAACTGTATCAAGAAATAGTTTTTTGGGAGACGTAATTGTCAAAGAATATTTTTTAAATGCCTATTTGCCAATTACATAAAAATTATAGACATGTATTTTAATAGTTGTTTAAAATTTAGTAGGTATATAAAAATAAATATCTGTACCTAACGATTGTTTATTTTAAAATATAATTAAAATAGATTTTCAAATCAAATTTATTAATTTGTTTGTTTTTAGCATTCTTAAATCTTTATATATATATATATATATGTATATATGTATATATGTATATATATATATATATATATATGTTCTGCTTTTTTCTCGGGTAGTGAACCGTGTTGTAGAATTGTCCCTGTAATGGTTGTTCCGACGTTTCGGCAATGTCACAATTGTCACCTTCAGGTTGAAATTCTTCGGTTTAAGCGATCTAGAAGAACTGTTCTTCTAGATCGCTTAGACCGAGAAGACCAGCCTGAAGATGACAATTGTGACATTGCCGAAACGTCGGAACAACCCTTACAGGGACAATTCTACAACGTGGTTCATTACCCTAGAAAAAAGCAGAACAGATTTTACCCGCGAGAATCTACGCATCAACATATATATATATATATATATTTATATTGCACGCCACTGCTTCAAGAATATAAAGAAATTTACACGAAATTTTGAGGTTATTTTGAAAAAAAGCGTCATATATAGTAACTTAAATGAAAAATTCAGTACAAAAGTTGTAACATAGAGTAATTTTCAATGAGTGAATTGGTGTACAAATTTTGTGGAAAATGTGAAACAGTTTGGAATTTAAAGGTTTTGTATTGTGGTTTTATAATTTATATCAATAATAAAATATATGTGATAATAATATTTTGCATTTTTCATTTAAATTTTCCTACATTTTTGACAAATGAAATACTTTAAAAATAGATTTGACGTCATCTGTTTGTATATTCCACGGAAGGTATACGTATTTAATGAAGTATTTTGCGATGAGTCAAAAGATAATATAAATATGCACCTATCGCCATGAAATGAACATTCATTTTTGTGAAACCGGAGTATTTATGTTTATGATGTGTATAAATCGAGCACACATATTTGAAAGTTTCCAGCATTTACGTATTTGCATACTTTACCAATCAGAAACGTTGTTATTTTGACCAATGGCAGTGCCGCGTTTTCAGTTTTGCGTCCAATGAAATTAGTAGATGGAGCGTCAGTATCCGTTGTGTGTTCATCAGAGAGGTGTGTGTATTACATCTTTTGCTTGAAACGTTAAAAAAAGGTAAGTTTAATTAGAGTGAAATGCTATCAGTGTGACGAATTAATTAGATATATGTATCGAAATAAAAATTAATACATTTTCAAGAAAAAGGGCGAATTCGTAAATTGGTAAATGTGATGCATTGAATCGATGTTGAAATGCACCGTCCGCCATTACATGTTTTGTTGTAATCATATGCTCCTTGAAATAGTTGACGATTTTTTGCTGTCATATTGAATTATTTTAAATTGTGATAGTTTCCAGTCAGATTTCAGGCATATAAGTGCCCTTTGAAAATAAATTTGTCAATTTTGGCGGGATAGTGTACATACAGTACATATTCGTTAATTTCCCCTCCCATAAGAATTTTATATAAACGCATCGAGTGTTGAGTTTTGCTAATTACTTGACTGTTACTGTTCCCTTAGGTGAATAATGGCTCGTACAAAGCAAACAGCCCGTAAATCCACAGGAGGAAAAGCTCCACGGAAACAATTGGCCACGAAAGCAGCCCGTAAATCGGCACCATCAACGGGTGGAGTAAAAAAACCTCATCGTTATCGTCCTGGTACTGTAGCTCTCAGAGAAATTCGAAGATATCAAAAATCCACCGAATTGCTAATTCGTAAATTACCATTCCAACGATTGGTCAGAGAAATCGCTCAAGATTTCAAAACTGATCTGCGTTTTCAGTCCGCTGCCATTGGAGCTTTGCAGGTTTGTTATTATTTAAGCACGGATGTGATTGTTATTATTAAACACTGGTATTTCAGGAAGCAAGTGAAGCCTACCTCGTAGGTCTTTTTGAAGATACAAACTTGTGCGCAATTCATGCAAAGCGTGTCACAATTATGCCTAAAGACATCCAGTTAGCTCGTCGAATTCGTGGTGAGAGAGCTTAAGTTCATCATCATATACTAGTTTATGTTTCTTCGTATCTCTTAATGTTTTATATAAAAAAAATTGTTTGTATGGAAGTAAAGTTTACTGCTAAATTACGTTCGTATTTTTGGTAATTTCATGTAATTGTGTAACTTCTAGTAGAATAGTAATAAAAGTGTTCACAAACGTTTTGCACTGGCTCTACGATGAAAAAAAGGATTGCAAGGTTCGGGTGGTTGTCCACTATCCCCGGAAAGGAAATCTGCACCATCGCGGCCACGATAATGCTCATGCGCAAATAGCTGTACAAAAAATAAACAAAATAACGTCAAGTTGCAATTTGTGCATTTATACATTGAAATAACTATTCATGTTGGTGTATTCTTTTCTGTTCCTGGGCTATAGTACAATTGCACTTGTAAACTTTGCTTTTATTTTTAGTTTTAGGATTTTTCTATGTTTAAGAGTTGTATTATTTAAAATAAATTTTCTGATACTGTAATTGCGAGTGTTTTCTTAATTGGTAGTTTTTGAGTCCAAGTAAATTCGACTAATGTGAGGTGGGGCAAATTAAAATTTGTGACATAAGTTGTCGTGAGCCAGTCACTTATTAAATCAAAATAATGTTGGCGATGTTATAGATTATGGTGACAAACACAAACTTATTATAGAACAGCATGTTGCAATACATTATTAAATTTGCTGAAAGTGTTTTTTGACCCTCAAGAATGTTTTTACAATAATTGAATCTTTAATTTTTGAAATACGGTACTTTCTAACAAACGAGATTGAGATATCTAGAACTTGGCCTGAAAATATGCCGTCCTTTACTGTATACACCAAACAAAATTCTGCTAGTTTTTGTACTGTTAGACTATTCTCGGAGCAGTCAGCAACGGGAAACATGATCTTTTAAAATGTTTGACATACATATATATATACATATATGTAATCAAGAATGTCCTTATCATTCGTTTTGATGTCTCGTAAAATCAATTTTTCTCAACTGGCACTTGTAATAGTTATTTACAGTCGAATGCGGGAAGTTCAATTTTACAGCGCGACGGCTTCGTGGACACCTGTAGCTTCTACGTGATATAACGCGCATACTTACTTATTATATATTCGCACGTGTAAAAATGTATTGCAGCGACAATAACAAGTTAGTCATGAATTATAATTTGTATCGAACACTTTAAGATTGTTTTAATTAAGAAATAAATCTTTTTTAAAAACGGCCTTACGGTAAAATCAAAGTTAAGTAACGCAGTCGGATCAGTTTGCCTAACGATTTATTAATGGATATAATATTTCGGTTCGTTTCAACGATTTATTGGTAAAGAACAACAAAGAGACAGTGTTGGAGTTAAAAGAACATTTTAACGAAAATCGAGTGAACATCGATTAACACACCATCGTCCTGAGAGAAAATCAAGATTTGGATGGAGTGGACACTAATTTTACTGTAAGTGCACATGTGTTTTAGAGGTTCGAGAAATTTGTGTAAAACATACAATTCAAGTTCTGATTCTGACTCAAATTCACCAAAATTTCCATCATATCGTTCAAGATCCCCAATCAAAAACCCAAAAATGGCTTTAAATCAAACAACACCTGTTCTTAAACAAGAATATTTAAATATGATTCCCGATTTTCATGGTGAAACGGAACTATTACTGCGCTTTATCGAAATCAGCCAAAAGCTCGTGAATAAGTTTTATAATGCGCAAGATGTAAACGATTTTCAGAATGAATATCTGATGTCAAGCATTTTGTCAAAAATTAAAGGAAAAGCTGCAACAAACATATCGTCTTGCATTATTACAAATTGGTTAGAATTAAAAACCGCTTTAGTAAACACGTATGCAGACAAAAGAGATTGTTTCAGTTTAAATATCGAAATGACAGAATTAAAACAAGGAAATGAAACACCATTTCAATTTTATAGTCGTACACAACATTTATTAAATTTACAAGTTTCTTATCTAACAACGCACGTTACCGCTAACGATGCAAATGTCTTAACGCAATATTTTCGCAAATACGCGCTTAGAATTTTATTACGTGGATTGAAGGAACCACTAGGATCCCTCATGCGAACGAAAAATTCAGCAGATTTAAACGTTACCTTAAATATGCTTACGAACGATTTCCAATGGGATATCAATCGGCAAAAATTCGAACAAAATAAATTAATTCCAAAACAGAATTTTCAAAATAAACCTGTTTTTAAAAATCAACCATTACAAATTACAAATTTTGATCATAATACGCGATATTTACAAAAACGAAATGTCGATTACAATCAGCAATCGAATTTTAATCGAAACGATACCTAATCATAACGAAAAAGTAAATGTTTTAGACCGCATCAAAACCAAAATTTGCCAAAATCTATTCCAATGAGCACTTCAACTAGAAATACATATCGACCTAATCTAAACCAGGGCGATTATTTTAAACAAAATAATGCGAACACTGTAGTTCAAGAATTACATAATATTGATGATGATTCATACGAAATAGCGGATGAAACAAACGAATTTGATTACCAACCTTCCATTGAATTTTCTGAAGAACAAAATGATTTTTTAGATGAAATAGCCTCGAAATACCCCAATTCAAATTAATGAATTCAACAAGTGATCACAGCGAACTACCATACATAATACTTCCTGAAAATAATTTAAAATTTGTAATAGATACTGGCAGTTCAAAATCTTTCGTAAATCCCAATATAGCAAGTAAATATTTTAATGGTTCAATAAAACACGATCCATTTCAAATTTCTACAGCACATGGTACTTCATTCGAAAAGTACAGTACTGTAATATCATGTTCAAAATTGTTTAATTTGCAAAAGGACCTTCCTTTGAAATTTCACTTATTCAACTTTCATAATTATTTTGATTGTTTACTAGGATTGGATAATTTAATAAAATTAAATGCTACGATCAATCTAGAAAAAATCTATTAATTACGCCAAATTGTGAAATTAAATTGCATTATCACAAATTACATCCATGCACAAATTTTATAGTTCTATAACCACGAACTGAACAAGTAATTAAAGTTAATGTGCAAAATATTAAAGAAGATGAGATTATTATTCCTTACACGATATTAAATGATCTAGAAATACCTGAATGCGTTACAAAAGTAGAAAACTACCAAGCTCTTTGTACCATTCTAAATCCAACAGAAAAAGAAATAAGAATTGATAAATGTTTGCCAAATCAACCCTTAGTAGCTGAAAATTTTAACGATTACGATTTAAAGTTTAATCCAAATTGAAACGTAATAGAATCTAAACAAACAAAATTTGATCCATCAAAAAATATACGTACTGATCACATGAACGTAGAAGAAAAAACGAAACGAAGAAAAAATTATTAAATTAATTAAAGCATATGAGGATATATTTCACCCAGAAAATCAACAATTACCTGTTTACACAAAATCATACCGTTACCCCGAAGTACACAAACAAGAGGTACAAAATTAAATTTAAAAAATGTTAGAACAAAAAATTATTCGTAAATCGCACAGCCCTTGGAGTTCACCTATCTGGGTAGTACCTAAAAAAATTGATGCCTCTGGCAAGCGAAAATGGAGGATAGTTGTCAACTATCGTAAGTTAAACGACAAAACTATCGGTGATCGATACCCATTACCTAATATAAATGATTTATTGGACAAATTAGGCAGATGCCAATACTTTTCTACATTAGACCTAGCATCAGGATTTCACCAAGTTGAAATGTCTGAAGAAGATATACAAAAAACCGCTTTTAACACGGAAAATGGTCACTATGAATATTTGCGTATCCCTTTTGGACTTAAAAATGCACCCGTATTTCAGAGAATTTTAGATAATATTTTACGCGGAATTCAAAATGAAAAATGTCTCGTTTATATGGATGACATAATAATTTTTAGTACCAGCCTTCAAGAACACATAGAGCGTTTAAAAGAAGTATTTGAAAGACTAAAAAATTCCAATGTTAAAATTCAACTAGATAAATGTGAGTTTTTAAGAAAAGAAGTCGCATACCTAGGACACGTTACCCCCGAAAGTGTAAAACCAAATCCTGACAAAATAAAACCATTAATTAATAAAATTTATTAATTAATGAGCCGATACTTTAGTATCCGGACTTCACAAAACCGTTAAATTAAACCACGGATGCAAGTAATTTTGCAATCGGTGCCGTTTTATCGCAAGGTAAAATTAGAACAGACGTACCTAGTAGAACTCTAAATAATTCAGAAACCAATTATTCAACAATCGAAAAGGAACTTTTAGCGATCATATGGGCCGTTAAATATTACAGATCTTATCTTTTTGGCCGAAAATTTACTATAATTACTGATCATAAGCCTTTACAATGGTTGTTCTCCTTAAATGAACCAAATTCTAAAATGATTAGATGGCCTTTGAAACTTGAGGAGTGCGATTACCAAATTGTATACAAAAAAGATTGTTTAAACAAAAATACCGATGCTTTGTCGCGAATTGAATTAAACATGATCAACGAATCACCAACAACTTCCAAAACAATTCTCGATTATATCGATGAATTTAATAAAGAATTAGAAACACAAAAACCCAATCACTAATAGTGGACGCAGAAAATTTAGAAAATAATGATGATGATGAAACAGTTCATTCAAATCATGAAAACCCTATAATTGGCACTCCAATTGTAGATTGTCCTGTTAATTTTGGAAAAAATCAAATAATAATTTCAGAAGTAAATTATGCACCTGCAAAACCAACGTTAATAAAACTTTATAAAACAAAGCAAATAATATTTGTTCAATTTTCAAAGAACAATTTCGAAAAAGAAATGATTGTTTTCATTAAGGAATTTATTGTACCCAAAATTAAATATTATATATATTTTGAAGATCCCTTATACGAAAAATTTAGTATAACACTTCAAAAATACTTTAAAAACTCGGAAATTAAAATGATTAAATGTTCAACCAAACTAATTAATATTAATGACGAAGATACAAACCATTCAGAATTATCACGAAGGTAAAAGTAACCACCGTGGTCTTGATGAAACGCAAAATGAGTTGCAAAAATGTTATTATTGGCCTAACCAAAGGAATTGTATTCAAACTTATATTAATAAATGTGAACTTTGTCAATTAACAAAATATGACAGAAAACCTTTGAGTATAACCCCTACGGCGGTTAAGCCTTTCCAAATACTACATATTATAGTATTTATAGTATAACATTGGAAAACACTACATTTTTAACCATAATCGATTCATTCTCAAAATATGCTCAACCCTATAAACTAAACTCATCCCAAAGTATTGAGGTGGTTAACAATTTAATAAAATACTTCACACATCATGGCATACCAAAGCAAATAATATCAGATAATGGATTGGAATTTAAAAACACACTCGTGAAAGAACTATTAGAAATTCACAAAGTAAAGATACGTTTTATTAGCAAGAATAGCAAGAGGCTAAGTGCATCAATATGAGTACATTTATGTTCATGTGGTTTCAGGCAATGTTCGCTTAGTGCGAGTACCTGAATATTACCGTGGATAGTTAAATATACTGTCAATTTAATTTCTTATACTTTGTATATTGGCGAACAACTGTAAAATCTATGTTTGTTGTTAATTTCTGCACTACATAATGCTAGTAAGATTTCCATAACAGGAGTAGAATTTTATTCCTAATGCAATTTCAATTTTAAAGATCTTTTGTTTTTAAACTTACAGTACGATCTATTAATTTTCTTGACGTGTATATTACACAAATAAATTTGGCACAAATTATGGTTTTGCAAATACATCAAACAAATATATAACATGTTAAACAATTTATTAAATCAAATTAATTCACAATCACTAAATTTTATTTTTACTCTCTTGGATTTCTCTCAGTCGCTCCATAATTTCTTTGGTTTCTAGGCCATGTTTCCTGTTATATTCAAGAAGTACATACAATTGTGTTTCTTCTAAACCATGAATTCTTTCATATAGAGATTTTTCTAATTCCATATCCATGTCATTCTCTTCTCGTAGTACACAAAAATATATAAGAAAAACTGAAATGCTAATGAGAATTACGTAGGGTTCATACCACAATCTTGGTGTATTGATCCCCGTCCTTGAAAATTCTGCTTGCCATTTACTTGCCGGTGTAGCTGAGTATTTAATGGGCTTGTTAACGTCTTGCTCTTCTATATGTTTAGTTGCATAGTAATTAGTATTATAAACGAGTATCCTACAATTATTCTTTGCAGATTAACCACATAACCTCTAAATAGCATGTCTAATTAGGTTGGCATAAGTAATATATTTACCTTTTTCGAGTACATACATTTACAGCGATCCTGCACGATGATGAAAATTGTCGAATATAAGACATTGTGAATCAATATATTAATATACTAATATTCAATTCTTTCAGTGAACCATCATAATCTGAACATAATCAGAGATATAATCGATATAATACATAATGCATCCATATCTAATCAGTTTTGCCAACAATGCAACTGGTCGTCAAAGAAAAGTTCTCTAAAATATCCTAATGCTTGACTCGCGGTTGTTATGCTGATTCCTAACTTTTTTGAGGATAGAACATACATTACTAACTGCCATTATAATTCCACGAGTGGAAATTAATATAACTGAATAGAACATATCGAGTACTGTTGTGATCTCAGTCCTCCAAACATAAATTGTAAATATATATTTAGTTCATAACATAAGTACAGGGTTGGGCGCTGGACCAACTACCTATCCCTGTAAAAACAACCAGTTCAGAAAACTGAACAACAGCCTCAGAAAAAATATTCATGCAGAAACTAACGCAAGAAAGCCAACCATCGCAATCAGTGGAAAATCACTGGAACACAATCAAAACAGCAAGTAAAGAGGCAGCAATGGCAACAATAGGCAATAGAAAGCAAAAGAAAAGAGCAACCTGGTTTGATGAAGAATGCAAAAGGGAGATAGAAAAAATGAATAAAAAATATAAGATCTATATAGAAAGAGGAATGAGAGAAAGAAGACAGGAGTGCGAGACGGCCAGAAAGACAGCAGATAAGACATGCAGAAGGAAGAAGAGAAAATACAAAAACCTTATTATTAGGATGGCAGAGAACTCCACTGAGAATGATTCAAGAGGGGTGTAACCACAAACCACAAGAGAAGGATACAAACCCCGAACGAGCTTCTGTAGAAATAAAAACGGGCAATTGGAAAGCGACCTTCAGAGCATTAACAATATCTGGAATGGATATTTCGAGACTCTACTGGGGAAGCAGGAGGTAGACATGACCAGGCAAGATGTGAACCTGCGGTAGCAACGGTGCGTATACAAAACCAACTAAGACGAGTTCAACATATCGCCAGGTCTGTTCAATCTGGCCCTGGAATAGGTAATAAGACATATACGAACAAATCAAATCAAACCTGCTAACCAATAAGACACTACAGCTGACAGCATATGCGGATGAAATCACCATCATGAGTAGAAGGGTAGATACAGCACAGCAAGCCTACTAGAATTAAAGCTACACGCAAAAAGCACTAGACTGGAAATTAAGACGACAAAGACAAAGATGTTAACACAAAAAAGACACAAACACATCAAACACATCAAAATATTTGTAATACCAATCTACAAAAATAAAACTACTCTTGTCATTTCGACATTGAATAGGTAACCGCCGTTGTGTTGATATGGTGGTTTTTTTATTTTTATAATAACTGTTGGCATTACTACAGTTACTAAAAATATCACTAGAAATGCATGCATTTTTCCCACAAATTAGAATGTGTTCTATTCCCATGCATCACGATTCACGGCTGCTGCAACAAAAATGCGTAGTGTGGCCACGAAAAGTTGCTGCAACTGTGATACAGCATCAAAGTTGCAGCAACTAAATGCACAGTGTGTGCATCGCTTAACATCTTCGAAAGGAAAGTATTAAGAAGGATACTAGGACCCGTTAGAAAGGATAACATCTGGAGATCTAGATTTAACAACGAACTGAACCCCATCTATCAGAATTCACAGCGGTTACGGTGGGCCGGGCATGTGGATGCTAGACTTCAAAAGAGAACCATAAACAGTCGAATGCACGGGAAAAGGACAGTCGGGTGACGCCGAAAACGATGGGAGAGGTGTAGTGCCACAGGAAGAAGAAAAATGTTCTACTCGTAATAATGTAGTAATGATAATTGTAGTGAATATAATGTTAATCTTTACATATTTCAGGCTTATAATATCTTAAAGCCCGCCTATTTATAACTAAACGGGGATACTATTTTAGAAAGTTCATTGGTTAAAGCGTTTTCTAAATTTTAAATATATGTTTACAATGTATGTGTGGAGGGCTGAGATCGCCGGTGGAAAGTTTCATTACGCACATATATATATATATATATATATATATATATATATATATATATATATATATATATATATATGTTACATTTGGTTTAGAACGAATCGTCACCTCAAATAGTCATAAATTGATGTTCACACAATAGCATATCGATTATTAATTAAACTATATACAATAATTATGGTAAGATTGGCAACGCTGATGCGACTTGATATATTGCTCTAAAGTTTGTTGCAAGTAGCGCCCTCTGGTTCTCACAATTAGTCCCATATTGCGGAAGCAAGCTCGTTCACTTCATTCTCGTCTTTGAACATGGTAAGTACGCTTGTTCCTATTTGTCATTATCCAAGGAAAACTTTCCCATCCTTTGAAAATACTGCTGGTTATTGTGCTCGTTGAAGCATAAAGATATAGTCTTATTGGCCGATCATAATATTTTTATGTTTACTGAGCGATATTGGTAACTTAAAATTCAATCTTGCATTTTAGGCCATTGCCACGTTTTCATGATGATTTAGATTTTATTTGTTTATGGTTTTAAACTGAATATCTCTGTTGATATTATTCTAGGGCGGTCTGATTTCATATTTCAACCATTTCTAAATGCGTTTTTCGTGGATTGGTGCTAATGTAACGTTGTTTTAGTCTCATCGCAAGTTCAGTGCGCCTCGGCATGGGTCCATGGGATTCTACCCCAAGAAAAGATCGCAGCGGCATCGTGGTAAAGTTAAGGCGTTCCCGAAAGATAACCCATCGAAGCCAGTTCATTTGACTGCTTTTATTGGCTACAAAGCTGGTATGACACACGTTCTACGTGAAGCTGATCGGCCTGGTTCAAGTAAGTTTTAGTTCTTTTTTAATTAGTAATTTCCATGCTTGCAAAGACCATTTTATGCATTTGTAATTTATTGCACTTTCAATAGTCCACAATACATAATATATTGCTAAGATTGTAAATTTTCATGAAGTAATATTGATGTAAGGTTAAAGCATGGGATTCTATCAAAAATTACGATATCTGATTGAATTATTGAAATTAATTTTTGTAACCTTGGAAAAAGAATGGAAGATATTAGGCTTACAATTACATGCATAAAATGCACAAATCGTGGCACATCTATATAATTAAATATTGCAGATAAATAATTTTAGCTTAGTAGGAAATAGTAATGTGTAAAAAAATTAGGGCCAGTTATGAAACTTGACATTGTGTTTATTTAATTCAATACATTTTAACCTGTTTATCAATTTTCAGAAATAAATAAGAAGGAAATTGTGGAAGCCGTCACAATTTTAGAAACTCCGCCAATGGTTATTGTTGGCGTTGTTGGGTACATTGAAACACCACATGGTCTACGTGCTTTAGCCACAGTCTGGGCTGAGCACCTTTCGGAAGATTGTCGTAGACGTTTTTACAAGAATTGGTGAGTTGCTTTATTAAGTCTGAATAACGGGCAATGATTTTAATTATCAAAATTCAAATTTTGCAATTGAATAAATCAAGTATTTTAAGTAAAAATAATGGTCTAATTAAAATTGCTATAAAAAATAGTAATCTAATGAAAGATGTAATGATTGAAAACAATCAAAACAACATTCCTGGTTTTTGATTATTTACTACTGTTTTTAACATCATAATCATACAATTTTTGAGATTTATGTGGCATTATCATAAACCAAACCTTGCACTTCAAACCTAAAGTCGTGAATAAACATTTCAATGAACTATTACATAAATATGAATTACGTTTTGGTTGCTCTTTGATTCCACTTTTAGAAGGATAGGCGAACACAATGTTAATCCTAATTTTAATTTTAATCTTTTATTCCTACACTTCACAGATAATAATGCATGGTCTAACCATACTGGCGTACATGCACATCATTGTTGTCAACAATTCAATGTCTCGATCAGTGCTACGACCAGCCATAATAAACTAATTTCAAATGCAGATATCTGCATAAATCTCACCAATTGGATTTTATTAACGATATTTTACTAATGCTGAATTAAAAGCTCTCCAATGGCTGCATGAGAGTTTGAACATGTCCCACTTAAAACAAATTTGTCTTGACTGGCAAGTTTTGCAAGGTGTGATTGAGGGCAACGTCTCCTCTAAATTATGAGGCTACCCCTCTTTGTTCCTACAGGACAGCCAAGTTTGTCAGACTGCCGTGCCAATTTTAACCTTTTCTTCAATCAGGTATAAGAGCAAGAAGAAGGCTTTTACTAAAGCTTCGAAGAAATGGCAAGATGATCTTGGTAAGAAATCAATCGAACGAGACCTCAAGAAGATCATTAAATACTGCAAAGTGGTCAGAGTCATCGCCCACACACAGGTATAGCAAAATTTTTTTTTTTAAATTATCTTTTTAATTGTGATGTATTGTCGACGCATTCAGTTAGGAGCTTACCCTCCGGCTGGCAGCTTTGAAAGTTACTTTCAGTGTAGCTTTTGCTGCAGTGTCGTATAGTATATACCCCTCGGGTGGTTCTGTAAGCATATTCCATAATCTTTGTGTAGTCCCTGGACGGAGACACTTGGACAAACCATGCTTTCTACATTCTTATTATATTTAATTATACATTTCCTCAGTATCTAGGATATTTCATGTTTATTTTAAATTGACTTGATGTGTTGGAATCACTGATAGTTTATGCTATAATCCAATTTATATATTTTGTTGTAATTGATTTGTTTTTAATGTTTTACAAGCAATACTGTGTGGACTTTTATTATCCATCGTATCTATTAGTTAAACATCAAGAATTTTAAATGGAGATTTTAAGGGGGGAAACCAGTTTAGGAGGCCGCAATTTTTGTAGGAGGATATTTTACCCATGTTTTGAAGAACACTTTTGTAATTTTTTCGAATCATATCCACTGGAATTAGTGGAGTTTAGATGCTGCTGTCCATGGATGATCGCCATCAGTTTTTGCTGGTGGGCATTTTTGACGTCACATTTTTTATCTGTAATCACTACAATTTTTTTTTTTCATTAACGACATATTTCCTAAGAATATGAACCTAAATATGATAAAAAAAGTTAAAAATTGCACATTTTTGAGGTGTTTGAACACCGCATTAAAATTTTTTTTTATGACTATCATCCCAGAGTTAGGTTCATATAGATTATAATTGAATAAGGAATATCCACACAAATTTTCAGAATGATTGGTCAATAACTTTTTGAGCTACAATGCCCACCAGTTGAAAAAAAGTCATTTTGGGAAAACGCGATTGAAAACAATTGTAGCGAACACCAGAAATTCAAGGCAGTAATTAATTACATAAACTGATCACCGGTTAATCAGCTATTCCAGCACCATATAGCAACCCCTCTTCTTCTTCAAACACATCATTTCGAGCTTGCATCCTCTCTTAACGAGCTTCCTTGGTGGTTCCTTGAATAGTTTTACTAACAATTTTATGAAAAGTCGATTTTTTGACCCGTCTAAACTGGTTTCCCCCCTTAAAGGTTTCATATTCTTTCGTTAGAAGATATGTTATTAGGTAACTGTAGAAACATTTCAGTTGGTTGAAGAGCAATGAGGAATCTGTGTATAATAAATGAGCATCTCCTGTATTTTACTATAATATAAATAATTTGATAGTAAAGTATTTACGGTAAATATTCAATTTTATTACTTTTTTCAGATGAAATTATTGAAACAGCGTCAAAAGAAAGCACACATAATGGAAATTCAACTAAATGGTGGTTCTATAGAAGATAAAGTTAAATGGGCCCGAGAGCATCTTGAAAAACCGATTCCCATTGCCAATGTATTTGCCCAAGATGAAATGATTGACTGTATCGGTGTTACCAAGGGCAAAGGATATAAAGGTACTTAATTACCAATTACCATTATTTTGTAAATATTTAATAGGAATTTATTCAATGCTTTGCGAGTTACTTTTTTATTTTGTCTTGTATATGAGAGAATTGGCAAATTACAGATAATACATAGGTGCAAAGCTAATAATATAATGAATATTGTCTGCATTGTATATCACAGTAATCTATTCCAAGGTTTGTTTTAAGAGTTCTGAAGACAACCTAGTGCCCGGTTTCACAAACGATTGTCAAATGGTGAATTAGTTAACAATCCTTTAACGACTCGTTATTGCTTGTGAAATCCAAAACAATGGTAATTTTTCTTTTAAAGGTTCGTCAAGGTAATCAATCATCAAATACTTGACGATTGATTAAAGGCTCAATAACGAATCGTCAAACTTTTGACGCAACTGATTACCAACCTCCCCTACAATCTAGATATGGACTCGTCTTGGCGAAAATTCGTTTCTGCACATTGTGTACTAATGTAAAAGAATGATCTCTAAACACCGATTAGCGTTTGTGAAACCGGGCATTAGTATCTTAGTTCCAAGCTATCATTTATTTTTCGATCCTATCACATTTATGTTCCACTAGTAAGTTTGTCGTGTGTGGACAAAATGTAATTTGTCCTAAAATGCGACATTACAACACCCATTTCATAGGCATATATATATGCCTATAAAGAAATATATATATATATATATATATATATATATATATATATATATATATATATATATATATATATATTGTTTTAAAATGGAGAAAACATGTGAAATTTTACTGTGGTGTACATTCAGCTTAATAATTTGTTGCTTGTTTTTTATAATTTGAAATGATGAAAAATCATGATGTTTCATTATCTGATATTTTTGACGATAGAACCATGTTGCCTTCCTTCTGAAACAATTTGATATGTTCCATTATATAATATTCTTAATATTTCCATTAACGTGTTTCTATTTAAAATTAAGGTGTAACGTCTCGTTGGCATACAAAGAAGTTGCCACGAAAGACGCACAAGGGACTTCGCAAGGTTGCGTGTATTGGAGCTTGGCATCCTTCTCGTGTTTCCTTCACTGTTGCACGTGCTGGTCAAAAAGGATACCATCATCGTACTGAAATGAATAAGAAGATATATCGTATTGGAGCTGGAATTCATACAGAAGATGGAAAGGTAAATATTATTAATATCAATATCTGCAGTTTGTTGATTTGACATGATGATATTTCATTGAGCCAAAAGGATTATGAATACTTAACGTGATTCGGAATGATAGGACTGATTAAACGATTAAATATAATTAGTTTCGTTGTTTATTTATTGTCTAATTGTGTCCATTTTAAAATTGGTAGGTTGTGAAAAATAACGCTTCTACCCAGTATGATTTGACTGAGAAAACGATCACCCCTATGGGTGGCTTCCCTCATTACGGCGAGGTCAATAATGACTTCATCATGATCAAGGGATGTTGCATGGGTCCAAAAAAACGTGTAATTACTTTGAGGAAGTCATTACTTGTTCACACGAAGCGTGTTGCTCTTGAAAAGATCAACCTTAAATTTATTGATACTTCATCTAAATTTGGACATGGTCGTTTCCAAACTCCTAAAGACAAGAGTGACTTCATGGGTACTCTCAAAAAGGATCGTATCAAGGAAGAAGAGAAGGCAACTGCAACTGCTGCAACGACTTCTTAGGCACTTGAATGTGTATTCATTTGTTTTGTATTTATAATACAATAAAAAATTAAACACTACTATAAAGAATTATGATTTTTCTATTATCGATTTAACAATAATGGTGTAATCAGTCTGTTTATTTATTATGGTATCCTGTAACGAAATGCTTGTTCATGTGCAGTTTTGATTTACAAATGTTTAGTGACAACAGGCTGAGATGACGCCATTTACGGATTAATCCACGGGAAAACTTAAAATTTGTTCATTGTAGAGGATACCAAACATCTGATGCACAATGCTCAAGTTTTTAATTTTTCATCAGAATTTTTTATATGACTGTATTTATGTAGAGGCTTTGTGTTCGAGAAAGACGTGCCAACGCATTTATCATTCATAAATTTAATGGAATATGTTAGATCTTTCCCTGCAACAGAGTTACCAGAAACCAGAATGCAGGCACCAACATACAGGGCACCTCAAATGAACTTTATCGAGACGAAACCAGCACGCACCGCCACGAAATAATTTGGGATTACAATCTGTTTTCGCACAACAAAAACAATAGCCAACGAATCCATTTAAACCTTGGTAGCAGCAAATAATAATAAATAATAATAATAATAAATGTCTTTATTGTGCATTTGACAAAAGAAAAATTTAACAACAAAATATATATAGTATAACATACAATAACAGTATAACATATAATAATAGTAACATAGTAATATTTAATAGTAACAAACATAAAAACAAATAACGCACAATCACAAGGCGAGGTTCAAGTTACAAATAACTTTAAATGAAACGTAAGTCACCACTTTTTCACAAAACACATTTATTTTCTAAATGTACATTTCGAATGCGAAGCATTCATCATCAGTAGAATAATTCGACTAATCTTAAAACTATACAAACTAAATATATACACCTCCTAACGGTGCGGTGCAATAAGGCTATTGTTAAGTTTTGGTTTTTACCAGGTCCAGTAATGTGTTCCCAAGCGGCGATAGGTCGTTATTTAGGAGTTTCCCGTAATATTTCTTCATGTAAATCGCTTCTAAAGTATTAAGGTTGTACCTGGGGCTGTGTTTTTCCAATTTTACGTCATCTAAATTGAAATTATGCCCTGTATTCCAGAAATGTTCGGCTATTGCGGATTTCGTAATATCACGGTTTTTTAAGTGTAATTTATGTTCTTTGAACCTGGTTTCCGCATTCCTTTGAGTTTGACCAATATAACACTTATCGCACTTGCTGCACGATATTTTGTATATTCCTGATTTTTTAAGGGGATGTTCTTTATTGATATTACTGATTAAATATGATTTTAATGTGTTGTTGTTTGAAAACGCAGTGATTAAGTTAAATTTTTTATACAAATTCGAGAAACAATTTTCACACATTGGATGGTAGGTTATATTGCAAAATTTTTTATCTTTATCGGTCTCCTTTATTGGCAAGAGAGTGGTAGCTGAATCGAGTGTCCTTTTTACGATATTTATTATAGATTTTGTTAATGAACTGTATGTTATAAACGTTATTCTGTCCAATTTCGTAAATGTACTTAAGTTCTTTCCTAAAATTGTCTTCTGATAGTGGAATATTTGTTAGGCGATGAAACAAACTCTGGAACACTGATGCTTTGTATTTGTGGAACGTTGTAGAATTATTATGTATGTAATTATCTGTATGAGTTTCTTTTCTATAGATATTGAACGTTAAATTATTGTCATTTCTGGCTATTTTTATGTCTAAAAAAGGTAAACTATTTTCCATTTCCATTTCGTGGGTAAATTTTATGGTGGGGTACTGCGAATTTCAAGCGTTCAGAAATTCGTTTACTTTGAAATCTTTATCAATTATGGCAAAAATGTCATCCACATATCGGAACCATGTTCCGGGAAACTCTGGAACTGAAGTTTTTAAAGAATTTTCCAAATTATTTAGAAATAAATTCGCAAGGAACGGTGACAAAGGGTTTCCCATAGCTGTTCGGAACGTTTGTTTATAGAATTGACCATTAAAAGTGAAAGTGTTTTGATCCATACATAGTTTAGTAAGCGTGACATATTCATCAATCATATTTTCAGGCACTGTGTTATGTTTTAGGAACGAAACTAGCATATTTAAAGTGATATCTATGGGTACGCTGGGAAATAATGACGTTACATCGAAAGATATGAGCCTGTCCTCCGGATTTACCGTGATTTTTTGTAGTTTTGAAATTAGATCTAGAGAATTGGACACAGTTAAATCTTTAAAATGAAATTTTCTGAATTGTACTAACCACTTAGAAATTTTATATGTTGCCGAGTTGACATTTGATACAATTGGTCGGTACGTATTCCCTGGTTTGTGAATTTTGGGCAGTCCGTACATTTTGGGGATACTGGGATTTTTATTTCTAAGTTTGAATTTTAGGTGTTTGTGTATTAGATTGTTACACTGATTTAGAGTTTTTATAACATTTCTATTATAGCTCTGAGTCGGAAGACAATTTTAGGAAAGAACTTAAGTACATTTACGAAATTGGACAGAATAACGGTTATATAGTGTATTCACGCTAGCAAGACGTGCACGTCATTAATAGAATTATCGGACTTGCCAACATAAACAAAATAAAATTCCTATGGAAGTGTAATATCAACATCACTGCGGATGTAGTTTTATGTTGGTGCGAAAAGACAGTGTTGACACATACCGCTACAACCTACATATTGTACGTTAGACATGAGCATGTAAACAAGTCGATTTGGCAACATTGTTTGAAAGTCGTTGATGACGTGCACGTCTTGCTAGCGTGAATACACTTTAACATACAGTTCATTAACAAAATCTATAATAAATATATCGTAAAAAGGACACTCGATTCAGCTACCACTCTCTTGCCAATAAAGGAGACCGATAAAGATAAAAAAATTTGCAATATAACCTACCATCCAATGTGGGAAAATTGTTTCTCGAATTTGTATAAAAAATTTAACTTAATCACTGCGTTTTCAAACAACAACACATTAAAATCATATTTAAACAGTAATATCAATAAAGAACATCCCCTTAAAAAATCAGGAATATACAAAATATCGTGCAGCAAGTGCGATAAGTGTTATATTGGTCAAACTCAAAGGAATGCGGAAACCAGGTTCAAAGAACATAAATTACACTTAAAAAACCGTGATATTACGAAATCCGCAATAGCCGAACATTTCTGGAATACAGGGCATAATTTCAATTTAGATGACGTAAAATTGGAAAAACACAGCACCAGGTACAACCTTAATACTTTAGAAGCGATTTACATGAAGAAATATTACGGGAAACTCCTAAATAACGACCTATCGCCGCTTGGGAACACATTACTGGACCTGGTAAAAACCAAAACTTAACAATAGCCTTATTGCACCGCACCGTTAGGAGGTGTATATATTTAGTTTGTATAGTTTTAAGATTAGTCGAATTATTCTACTGATGATGAATGCTTCGCATTCGAAATGTACATTTAGAAAATAAATGTGTTGTGAAAAAGTGGTGACTTACGTTTCATTTATAGTTAAAGAATTTTCACAGCTCAGAATCAACAGAATGGATACAAATAACTTGCTTTTCAAACTGTACCTTGGAAAAAAAGATAAAAATTAAATTTTACGCCTATAATTAAGTATCCATTAACTTAACTTAAGAAATAAAGTAACCTAATAATATGATGAAATAAATACTAATGATAATGTTACCGTAAATTCTTCGTACTCAAGTGCCTCGAGTGATGTAACTGTAGTTCAATCATTGAAGAAAAGACGCCGTAAAGGCTCCAGGTTGAATTATTTCTTCAAAAGAATTGAATTGTTAGAACAAAAATTAAACTTTTTGGTTAAAGAAAATGGTAAATTGCGTAAATTGGTCGGAATGTTGGGTGAGAAAGAGAATGTAAAGTCAACGTCAATATTAATGCCTCAGGTACAGTCGGGGAATTTAGAAACGGACCGAAAACGCCAAGGTGCATGCAACCGGCTTTGCAAAGAGCCCATATGATGTAGGTGGACGTACCGAGAGATGTAATTATAATTGTGTCGTTTGTTGCAGGAGGTTTTTCTTTCAAATTTGTATATATATTTTTCTTAACGTGTATGAATGTCCGATCGTTACGTTATAAGGTTTAAGCATTTCATTTAAATTTTCCGATAGATTTGTGATATATGATTCTCTGAATAGTATTCAACACGGGGCGAACGACGAAGACAGAAACGAGAGGGAAAAGGACAACCTACATTCTGTCGTTCGTTTGAGCGGTGCAGATTATTTCTTGTTATCGTCATATTTATTGAGGATGAAAGGATGAAACAAATTAGTTTTGTAATTTCGCAGTAGGCGCTCGCGCGCGGTCTGCCATCACAACTAGGGTTCAAATCCTACCTACCGACGATTTTTACATTCGACAAACGCCCCGAATTTTGAATTTCCCCACATCGGACCACTTCAATCGGACCACACAAGAAAACTCGCACGAAAAAACAGTACTTTTTGGCCTTGGTACACAATAGTATTTTGTGTATCTAGGCCAAAAAGTACACTTTTTGGCCGTGGTGCACACAAAATTTTTTAGGCGACCCTCATAAAATTTTCAAATTTATTGCAACATTTACTTATAATTTATTGACATAGTCATTTATGACAACTGAACAATTGTACATATGTTTATGTTTTCTTTGTCTACATTCGAAGTTATTTCGGCTTTATAAACAATAATTACTCAATAATCAGTTAAAAAGTCTATCACCAACACGTATTTACTAATGTAAACAAGATGTACAGTTTGACACTGACGGCAATGTGGTTATTTTTATACAATTTCGGTAACTGTCGGTAGATGGCGCCACCCTATTGCGGACGAAAAATGAAAGCGGACGAAAAGCGATTACTTTTCGTCCGCGTTTGACGACTGAAATTTCAATTTTTCGTGTCGGCCGCCTAAAAAATACTATTATGTGAAACCGACTCGGAACGATGTTATCATTAATGATGTGTGTGATGTGCGAGTTGACGGAGCTGGTGGTACTATTGAAGATGGTGTTACGTCTAATTTTTTATCCTAAATAACGACGAACTGCGAGCGTGTAATCCTCATTTGCTTATGCTAAATGTGCAGAGTTTGAGTAATGATAAAATTTTACAGCTTGAGACATTAACACTTGATTTGCATGGTTTGGGATTTATTTGTTTGTGCGAGACGTGGCTTAGGGAGGATAATATTAATGCTTTTAAGTTTATGTACCTATTTTTGTAGGAAGATGTATAGAGGGGGTGGGGTTGCTATTTGGGTAAAGAATGGGCTGATGAATAGAGTGCTTGACTTTCAGGATTACAATAATGAGAAAAATTTCGAGTTTTGTGGTTTACGGAGTACTTTTGGAGGGACACAATTGTGTGTGGTTTTTTGTTATAGGTCTCCTTCTGGAGACTATGAAGTTTTTATGGATTGTATGAGTCGATTATTGCTTCAAATAGTTAAACTTAAGTGTAGAATTATATTGGGTGGCGATTTCAATGTTAATTTTAGAAAAGAATCTCGCCAGATGCGTAGATTATTGGACGTTATGTCGTCGTTTGGTCTGGTTCGTTGTGTCCACCTACCAACTCGTATACAAGGGTGCGGTGAGACCACTATTGACAATGTATTCACAAATAGTATTGGGAATATTGGTATGGTTGGTGTTGTGGACACACTGATTTCTGATCATAGAATGATGGTGGTTAAATTGCCCCTAGCTGATGCTAATAGGATTAAGGAGTATAGACACTATAGATGTTTCAGCGACGTGAATGTACTACGTATGAAGGAAGTATTGAATAGTATCTCATGGCACTTGTTGTGGCAATTTAAAGATGTAAATTATGCTTTTGACTTTTTTTATGAGCTTTTTATGAAGTGTGTCAATGAATCTTTTCCTTTGTTGAGGAGACGCATTGACAAATCTAATTGTAGTAAGAATTGGGTGACCAGTGAGGTGAAGCGTTCTAGTGACAAACTGAGGAGTTTACATGTTCTTCAGAAGGATTTTCCTATTTTAAGGGATCGGTATTTATTTGAAAAAAAAGCATAGGATTTTGTTAAGAGATACTAAATCTAACTATTATGCAAAAAAATCTCGTGTGCCCCTAATTCTGCAAAAGCGGCATGGGATGCTATGCAGGAGTTGTCAGGTGCGACTCGCAGAAGGGAGAATATCATCTTGCCGTGTGACGGGGAGTTAATGACCGACCCTCATGATGTAAGTAAATGTTTTAATAGTCATTTTATCGATTCGGTTCCTGTTTGTAACAGTAACATTAATTGTAATGTCAGCGTCATGAGTAGTATGTTCATTTTGCCTTATAATGAATGCGACGTTAGTGATTTATTTGGGAAACTAAAGAATAAAGCATCTCATCATCTCAGCTTTCATCTCACTTTCAACGGGAGTTTTTCCTGATAAATTGAAAATATCGTTAGTTATTCCGGTTCATAAAAAGGGCAGTAAGTTGGATGTTAATAATTATCGGCCACTTACTATATCATCAACTTTTTCCAAGATTTTTGAGTATGCAATGTTTCATAGATTAACTTCACACTTAGATAAATATGATATTCTGACTGATCGTCAGCATGGTTTCAGAACAAATCATTCCACAATGACAGAAATTCACGATTTTTATAGGCGTGTTTTGGGCTGCTTGGATGCGGGTGAATTACCTTGGGGTGTTTTTTGTGATCTGAGTCGTGCATTTGATTGCGTTGATCACGATCTTTTGTTGGTTAAGCTGAATTTGTATGGTGTTCGTGGTGTTGTTGTTGATTGGTTCAGGAGTTATTTGAGGGGCAGAAGCCAATATGTTAGTGTTCCTCACGGTATTAATAGTGTAAGTTCTTTGAATCTACCGGTTGAGCGGGGCGTACCCCAGGGTAGTATTTTGGGTCCTATATGGTTTTTGATCTTTGTAAACGATATCATTAATTTTATGTCAGGTAATGATTTAATTATGTTTGCTGACGATACTAGTGCAGTTATGTCTTCTAATAGTGTGTCAGAGAGTAAGAATAAAGTTAATAAGTTATTACTCAATATTAACACATGGTTTTCACAAAAAGCTAAGCTATTTTTGAATGCCGCTAAAACTAAATATATGATATTTCATAGTGTTCATAATAACACTCAATTTGACACTCATGTTTTAGCTGATAATGCCGAAATACAACGAGTCTAATATTGAATTCCTGGGATTACATGTTGATGACGAATTAACATGGAGAACACATTGTAGTAAAGTTGTCAGTAGACTTAATTCTGTGTGTTATCAATTGCGACATTTGAAGACTGTCATTGATCGCTGCAGTATATTATCATTTTATTATGCACATGTGCACAGTAGACTGTTGTATGGTATACCATTTTGGGGAGCGTCAAGTGCGAGTGGTGATGTTTTTTTGGCACAGAAAATAATTATTCGTTGTATAACTGGAATTGACGTTAGGCAATCCTGCACGCCCTATTTCAAGGAGTTGAAAGTTTTACCGCTAGCTGCAATTCATATATTGGAGCTATTACTTCATATATACAAAAATAAAGAAACATTTCTTTGTAATGGGGATATTCATACGTATAATACTCGATACAAACTTGACTTTCGTATATCTAAATATTCACTGAAGGTGACTGAAAATTCTTCTTGGATCTTGGGTTTGCGATTGTTTAATGCATTGCCATACGAATTAAGAATGGCATCATGTTTGATGCATTTTAAGCGCTGCGTTAGGACATTTCTTCTGAATGAGACTATCTATTCAATTGATGAATTTCGTGATAGGTGTGATGTGGCCAACAATACCTGCAATATGTGATTACTATCGGTGCCAAAGTAATAGTCCCCTGTGTTTGAAGACCTATATCAAAGAAACCGCTTGGCGGAAAAAAATTAAATATACATTACTAGAACCGACAATCATTTCTACGTAACATACTGTAAGTTCATTTTTCTACCCTTGCGTTTAGAAGTAATCATTAGGGAAGTGCAAAAAAGCATCCGATTTTTGCGATATCTAACGGGTAGCCGACTTTACAATTCTTTTTCTACTTAACCGTTCAACAAAAAAAAATGTAACTTCGACTGGACGTAATCTGATATGGTGTGCACAGAGGGGAATTTTAATTTTTTCAACATTATAAATAGTTTAGCCGCAAATTGTAGTTTTTGTGATCTCTGTTATCTCCGTTACAAGATATCGCACGAAAGCGGAATTTATTTCTAAGGAAACACCAACTTGTACGTATATCGGAACACGTAATGAAATTTAATTGTACCCATTATTTGATTATTGGGAGCAAGATACGTATTCCAATAAAGTTCGCGCATAGTTCCCCCCCGAAGGGAGCGGTGTCGGTCTAGCGCTGTGTAATCTGCCAGAGCGGTACTCCAAACTTTTTTGGATTATTTTCAGACCTCATTTATTTTATTTTTTAACAGCTTGGTTCTACAGTTTATTCACACGTCGTGTGATACGTCGTAGATAAAATTTCTCTTTTTGTCTATACTCAAATAAAATCAAGGGCATGCATTTCGCAAAACATTCTGACTTGTTTATGTTTCTTGCACTGCATTTATTATCATTATTTAACTCAATGTATATTCATTATCGTCTAAGTGAATGTGCAATTAAAATGTGTCATGACTGCGGTCCAGTATAAGAACGAAGGAATTCTTGACAAATCGGCATATTCATATTGTTGTTAATAGTCGTATTATTTCGGTATAAAGTCTTTGAACGAAGTGGTTGTTTGGATTGGTCTGGCCCTATAGTTAGATTAGTATTTTGCGCAAACCTTTGAATGGCGTCGATTACGTTACCCACGAATTGAGCAGAGTTGCTTATGGCAGACGGGCTCGGTCGTAACGGAATTGTTAGCAGTACGACTACCTTGTGTAACATCCTCTATGATGCAATGAGGAAAGGGAGCATCCTCGGTATCAATTTCATCATTGCATTGTTCATCATCATCATCATCACCATCACCATCACTTGACTCGTCCGACAATTCATCATCGTCACTTTCTCCTATGTTAATTATAAATGGTTCCATAATGTCGTCTATAAGGTGTTCTTTTTCTATGTACGATATCTCAATTTTCTTACAATTCTCAACACAATTCTTCCATATCTCCGTTGAAACGTCGTTCAAATCTTCCTGACATAAATGCAATACATCCTTTATTTTAAAAGTATTATTTCTTGTTGCAACTTTATTTTTCACGTATGCCCAAATTAATGCAATAGCATTAAATTCGCAATGAGCTACAGGTAACCACAGGAATTTCACATCGTCTCCTCTTACTTGCTTTGCAATAGTTTCTAATAGTAGTACCTTTTGATAACAATCTGGCTTAAACAATAGCAACAGCTGTGGTTTAGTCAATTTTGAAAAATTAGTAAAGCCCTCCGGAAGTGCTTGTTTTTCTGAAACCAAGCAATCATGTCATCTTTCCTCCAGGAAAATGTAGGGTTCCTAAAATCAGGATCTAGCATTGTATGATAAGGAGCTTGATCTATCATAATTATTGATTATGCTGGTATTACCGACAGCACGTGCCGGTACCATTCCTCATAATGTTGCTTATTCATTTCGTGATGATAATTGGCTTTTGCTTTCTTTTTTCGCCTATAAAGCATTTACGGCTTCCTTCCAAAATCCATTCTCGCTACCAATATACAAAATAATTACCCTTTGACCTGCTCCAGATGGTCGCTTTATACCGCCTCTATAACCGTTTACTTGTTGAACTCCACCTCAATAATGGTCAAAAGTATCCTTATTATCCGGGTTTACTTTTTCAACCCATCCGAACTGTCGAGCATGATTTGCACCACACCAGGTTTCGTCCGTGTAGAAGATTTCCCTGTACCTTTGACGAGATGTCAAGAAATTAGCTCTCTGAGCAGTTATGTGAGGGTGTTCCATTAACACTGCTTTATTATCTAATTTTCAAAATGAAAATTACATGTTTTTAACCATCGGTACAATGTTCTCTGCGAAAATTCGGGTAAATTTGGAACTTCAGTTGTAAGTTCAGAGTACAATTCTTTTACTGTCGGAAATTTGCGTTCCATATAAAAGTTGAATACCTTTCTCCTTATTACCCCTTGCAAAAATTCGTCACATCTATCGTCACCTTTGAATTCATTACTTACTCTTTTAACTGTTCTTGTGGTGACCCCAACACCTTTAGCCGTTCTTTCCACGACATTCTTCACATCAATAGTTGGTCCATTCTTATCTTTTTCGTCTTGAAAAAACTGTCTTACATTTATTATAAGTTTGACTTCTCTAGTGCAATGCTTCGGCATTTTTGCATAAATAATAGTAGATTGATTATAAATAAAGATATTCAGTAACGCAAATAAATAACATTTCGTGCTTTTATATGAATTTGTTATCATTATTTACCACATGGATATTCATTATCATGTTATTAAAAGTGACCGCATTTGTTTACTACCGGTGCAAAAATAATAATCGACTGAAGGCCTATATTCAAAGAAACGGTTTGGCAGAAAAAATGTAAACTTTAATAATTGCACTAACAGAGCAGTGGATTTTGTTATTCATAACTTCACGCTTATATATATATATATATATATATATATATATATATATATATATATATATATATATATATATATATATATAATACCTTCACGCTTATTCACAAATTTAATAATTTCATTTTAATATTTATATATTTCATAAGTGTTTGAAATTTTGAATTTAATTCCTATACAAATGTTGCATATCGTAGTGTTGGTCACGAAGCGCAGAGTCCGGTCCCGGCAGTAAATATGCGATAAGAGATTGCGCAGTCGCCCAAAAATTACGCAGACTTCATTTCACTTTAAAAATATTAAATAACGGGTACAATTAAATTTCATTTCGTGTTCCGAGATATGTACAAGTTGATGTTTCCTTAGAAATAAATTCCGCTTTCGTGCGATATCTTGTAACGGAGATAACAGAGATCACAAAAACTACAATTTGCGGCTAAACTATTTATAATGTTGAAAAAATTAAAATACCCCTCTGTGCACACCATATCAGATTACGTCCAGTCAAAGTTTCAATTTTTTTTGTTGAACGGTTAAGTAGAAAAAAAATTGTAAAGTCGGCTACCCGTTAGATATCGCAAAAATCGGATGCTTTTTTGCACTTCCCTAATGATTACTTCTAAACGCAAGGGTAGAAAAATCTGAACTTACAGTATGTTACGTAGAAATGATTGCCGGTTCTAGTAATGTATATTTAATTTTTTTCCGCCAAGCGGTTTCTTTGATATATGTCTTCAAACACAGGGGACTATTACTTTGGCACCGATAGTAGTTGTGTATTGTTTGGTTGTATATATTCTATGTTTTGTAAGTTTTATATGTAAGTTTGACATAACCCACACATTTTTTATGTATTATGGGACAAATAAATTATTATTATTATAATTATACATATAGATAAGCCAAAACCAAAAATTCGATGCACGCTCCACTATTGGTTCTAATACCGATGTATGTGAATAATTAATAAATAAATGGAACTAGTTCATAATATAGGCCAGGGACGAGATTAAGGATTACGTAAATGCAATACAATAGCAATACAAAATAAAACAAAACTGCGCACGCTAATTCATTTACCTGCGCCATATATATATTCCTTAACTTTTTTTTTTAAATAACCCCGGACTTAATGATTTAAATGAGTTTGGTAAGCTGTTATATTTACTATAAATGGAGAATGTAAATGATCTAGTGTATAAGGACATTCTATGAGCAGGTGGTGAAATCAGCCCCCGAAATCGAGTGGTGATATTGTGCACATCCGATCAATGTAAGTATTCTGTGAAACAAGCATAAAGATTGAAGCTCTCTACGATTTCTCATATTTAACCAGCCACTCTCTGCCAGTTTGTGAGAAATATGATCGTATTTCCTAAAGCCGTATGCAAATCTTAAGCAGGAATTTTGTATCTTCTGAATACGATTCGCAGTCACACAGTCAATAGCTGGATGGTACAGTGCAGCACAATAAGTGAACTGTGATAATACAAAAGCCTCTACAAGCTTTAGCTTAATATTTGTGTTCAGTACAGATCTATACGGGTATAATTTCTTTAATTGTAAGTAGGCATTTTTAATATACTTCGAAATTTGGTCTCTGTATCGAAACGTGTTATCAATTATCACACCTAGATTGTTTGCTTTATGCACTATTGAAAGGTTATTGTTATCAATCTTAATATCAATTACGTTACTAAGTTCATTACAAATTTTAGATCTCCCAAACAACAATACCTGCGACTTTTCAGAGTTTATTTGCAAATTATGACTGCGAGAGAACTGGCAAATTCCTTGCAAATCTGAATTTAAATAAGCGACTGCTTGTTTCCAGTCTTGCGGCCTGAACGAGTAGTACAGCTGCATATCATCGGCATAAATATGACTTCGGCAGTGTTTGATGGTTTTGTTAAGTTTGTGGGTGTATATTGAGAATAATAGGGGTCCCAAAATTGAACCTTGTGGTATCCCCTGTGACACAATACGCGGCAATAAAAATTGATTTTTTAGACGTACACACTGATAACGATCTTTTAGAAAATGCAGAATGATATCAACTGCACTGTCGCTAAAGCCCACTTCGTACAAGATGGACGCCAAAACATTATAATCAACCATGTCAAAAGCCTTACTGAAGTCTAATAATATTAATATTGTAATAAGACCTCGATCGGTTGCAGAAATAATATCATCTGTTACGTTTAAAAGTGCTGTTTCGCAACTAAATCCATGCCTGAAACCTGATTGCACTGCTGGGAGAACACTGTTTCTATTAATGAAGTCAACGATTTGCTTTTGTAATACTCGTTCAAAAAACTTGGACATTGTTGGCAGTATACTGATAGGCCTAAGATCGTTTAACTGACTTGGTTGATCACACTTAGGTGTAGGAATGACTATAGCCTGCTTCCAACAATTTGGTACTACATTATTTTTCTATTGCAAAATTGATAATGTTTGTAATGTAAGGGATTATATAGGGGCAGCACATATTGATCATCTTAATATTAATGTTATCAGCACCCATGGCAGGGGTTTTAATACTACTAATGATAACGGTTATCTCATTCTCAGAAACTGTTAAGAATTGAAATAAATTTGGAGTATTTGAATTTTTCTTAGTGTCATGGCTGAATGTAAGATTCGGTTTCTGAATACTATCTATAAAAAAGTTATTGATTAAATTAACGTCAGTTAAATATTCTGGGATATTAGTTTTACGCTTTTTATTCAGTTCTAAAAATTCAAGATGTATCCATAATGACCCATTCGAATTTGATCTGGAAACGAAATCAAAGTAGGCCTTTTTTTCGCGTTTAACGGTAGCATTTGTTAAATTTCTTAATGTTTTATAGTAGTCCCATGCCCGGTTTCACAAACGATTGCGAATCGTCAAACTTTTGAAGATTCGTTAACAAGCTGTGAACGACCGATTAGCGTTTGTGAAACCGGGCACCAATGTACCACAGAAGGAGACTTCCGATATCTTGCCTTAGCTTCATCTCTAATTTTCATGATTTAAAATTTTCGGTAATCCAGGGCGCATATCGTTTCGTAAAGCGTTTGGTAATCAATGGAGCATGTTTGTCAAACAGGTCAATTAGGGAATTATTTAAAAATTAAATTTTATCGTTAATATCATTCAGGGTAAAAATAAATTGCATAGGGATTAATTGAAGATCGAAATAAAAATATGCATAGTCAATTCCATTAAGGTTACGGTAAGTGCGTACAAGTGGTTGTATGTGGCTGGTGTTTGTTAATATACTGCAAAATACCAAATCATGATCCGAAACATCACAACTTATCACCCCCGCGCCAGCAACCATAGTTATGTCGGTCGTTAGAATGAGATCAATTAGCGAGGATGAGTTTATTGTTAGTCGGGTAGGTTGATCAATGAGTTGGTGAACATTAATAGAGTTTAAGAAATTATTGAAATAAACTGTAGATGGACTATCAACTTTCAACATATCGATGTTAATATCACCGCAACAATACACTACGTCAGAAACAGAAATGCATGTAGCATAGGAGTCCTCCAATTCGTCCAAAAACAGTTTATAGTCTAAATTTGGGGGTCGGTAAACAACCCCAATAATAAATTTGTATGTTTTAATTTGCACATTTAGCCATAATTGCTCAATATCGCCACCGACCTCAATAATAGCAGTCTTTATTTGGTCCCTAACATAAAATCCAACACCGCCTCCGCGCCCCCGCCTGTCCCTTCTAACAAAACGAAACCCATTGATATCAACGGATGTAGTATTAATATCGGTGTTAAGCCAGGTCTCGGAAACAGCAAGAATATCAATGTTATTTAAAAGTACAATGCGTTCTAAATCAATAACCTTAGGTAATAGTGATCTAATGTTGATATGCGCCAATTTAGTCATAATTCACGTTTACGTTATAATTTACGAACTAGTTATTAATGATACATCTCTCATAAATTTATATTTCAATAAAAATTTCCAATAGCAAAGCGTGTATATATTTCTTTTTATATAAGTAACCCAAAAAATAAAAGAAAAACACTCGATACGCCAAGTAACAAGAAAAGTTCTGTCCCAAATGTAAACTTATAAGGTCGTATCACTGCAATTTCGCCATATTACTAATATTGTTGTAGTCACTGAGCGAATGAATTTTATAAATTTTGTCTAGTATTTTAATAAAAATGTTACCATTGTTTGTAAAGACGTTTGTAGAGTTGTATTTCTTCACTAATTGCTTGACCAGTGAAAACCTTTTCTTCGTTAAATCTTCTCTAATTACGATAGTTGTTCCCTTCAAGTTCTTTTTTTGGTTGTATATGGTGCTCGTTACCGAACGACGGCAAAACTTTACCATTATCGTCTTCGAAGCGCCTTCCTTTGCGGCCAAACGATGACAACAATCTATGTCATTTACCGTTAAATTAATTTTCAATTTGTCACGGCATAATTTAATTACCTGCTGTTCAGCGGTTTCGGTTTTTGAATCAGGGATTCCAAATATCCTCAAACTATTTATTCTGGAGTATTGCTCCTGTAATTCTAAGTCGTCGTGAAGCTTCTTTACATTTTCATTTAGCACGGTTACCTTCTCATCAACAACCTTGATTTGTTGCTCGTGTAGCTTAAGAGTTTCCTTGACAGCTCCCAGTAGCTTTTCGAGGAATAGTTTGTTTATTAAAACTTTTTCTACTACTTTTTATTTATAATTTATAATTTATCTCGGTTTACCAACATCACCAAAGCAACCATTTTTTTTTTGCAAAGTCGCCTGGGCAGTGGGACCAGAAAAGGCAATGTTGACAAAGTTCAATGGAAATAGGAAGTGGGCAAACAAGGATGCAACCCTGCCAACAATGGTTGCAGCATTATCAAGTTGAGGAACCACACGAATGAGCTTGAAAAAGAAACATTGGAAGCACCTGAGGAAGTCAATCACTGCTACCCTGAAGAACTTGAAATAACGAAAATTTTAGATCTGCTTCAATGAATCAAGCGATATAGTAGATAATGAACACATACGAAAATCCATATTAAGAAAATATTTTAAAAATTAACACGCGTACATTACTGAAGTTACGTTTTATAATACTAGAAATTAAAATGAAATTTTTAATTGACACCAAAGCAATAAGGTCAATGATTCTCTTAAAGTAAACACATTTAAAAACTTAAGTAAATATTGACACATTGAAGGAAACTATATATAGAAAGTCGGCCTTGTTACCGCGATAGGTTTTATTTAATGTCATTTGTCATATTAATGTTTATTGCTTGACAAGGGTTTCCGAAACACCTTATTGCAAAAAAGGTGCCGCAATAAACTTTAATATAGCTAAAAGTGTTTTATTCAAGATTAGACCATCTTTCGTGTAAATTTTACATTTTTCTGTCATATTTGACAAGACACATTTTCAATTTGAATTGTTTTTGAACTTAATTGCAGCAATCCTTTTATATGTTGACACTGGACATTTGACAGTCGTCTTGTTTACTCGCCGCGAGGTGTTAGACAAGGTATCGTCTTGTCAGTGTTCTGTTGTCAGTGGTTCATTAGGAGTGATTGGCTCGCGCCAAGAAGTTTTGATGGCCACTACATGTAAAGGTATTTCAACAACTAAGGTTCTTGGTAATCGCTACTGACGAAGGGTAATAACCCAGAAACAATATTGTCTAGCGATCCACCAGTTAGTCTTCATGGACCTGTTTTAATTAATGTTCACCACCATTGAGGTGTAAGATTAGACCATCTTTCGTGTATATATATATATATATATATATATATATATATATATATATATATATATATATATATATATATATATATATATATATATATATTAATTGTTTGCTGTATATAAAATTGCAAACACATTTACTAAGAAAACAGGGTTGTAATTATTACAACAAATATTTTCTCAATTAAAGTTTCCACGTTTCCATTTTGCTATATTGAAATATAGTAATCGCTTCATTTGTTTTGAATTATACATATTTTTAATTATTAGATAATTAATAATTTTATTCATTAGAACCATTTATCCATTATTACTACATATCATTTAGTTAATATTTATCAGTGGCGGCTTGTCACAGGAGGCAATGCCTCCCTTAATCATTTTGTATAATGAAATTTTTTGTAATTTATTTTTTTCTAATTAAAAATGTATCTTGTCAAATCTGACAGCAAAATGTAAAATTTACACGAAAGATGGTCGAATCTTACACCTCAATGGTGCAGTGAACATTAATTAAAACAGGTCCATGAAGACTAACTGGTGGATCGCTAGACAATATTGTTTCTGGGTTATTACCCTTCGTCAGTAGTCAGTGTTCTGTTGTCAGTGGTTCGTTAGGAGTGATTGACTCGCGCCAAGAAGTTTTGATGGCCACTACATGTAAAGGTATTTCAACAACGAAGGTTCTTGGTAACCGCGAGGCAAATTAAATTCAGCCTCACAAACTGCTGCATTTGACGCGCTGAACCGATACAAAACCTAGCGCAGTCCGTATTAACTAGAGACTTTTCTCGATAAAAACACATCGGCTGGAGGCATGTCGCCAGGGGGCAGGTTGCTCCCGGTGAGTGAATTATCGTTAGTTTAATCTTTACATATCGGCATGTTTTAGTTGCTGTACCTACTCACAATTTGATGTCCCTTAATCTTGTGTAAAGGTGACAATATACCTACATAGGAATAGGAATGCATAATATCCGCCTCGTAATTTTATGGGAATATTTTCGGTAAGCACTAAAGTACCTAGTTTATCTTTTATCTTAAACATTTTCGATATTTCGCTACAAATAAAAATCATTTAATATTTACATGCAGGATTTTGTACATTACACACATTTGAGTTTGCCTCCTCAAGTAGCAAACCCACGAGCCGCCACTGCTATTTATATTCGATTACTATTTTGGTGATTAGTCGTAATATACCGAAAAGTTTGGCCAAGAATCTTTACAAGGAAACCTCATAGTGAAGTAGAATGTATGTACTCAACTGAAACAGACGATCCTTATACGATCTCGATGTAGTTTGTCTATGATACCTACAATTTGAAACAACATCGAATTATGCAAAATCTCACTTGTTTTATATCTTGGCTTTATTTGCCATTTTCATAGAGCTTTTCTTCTCTTGAAAGGAGTAATAATGATTTTTATTTAGGTCATCTGCTAGTTTTCATTTTATATGAACCAAGCAACACAAAATAGTATCAAGGTTTATTAACAGCAGTCAACGTTACCCAAACTGAAATAATCTATTGACACCAAATGCGGAATAGTTATCCAAATCTTACTATTATCTGGAGCCACAATTGATCCTTGTGGTCGCAATGTACAGTGGAGCAGTGATTAATGCACCTATCACTACAAACCTACTATTATCTGAGCTCGCCCTTAAACACAGAAGTACAGAATATTAATCTTTTATGTTATTTGATAATTACATCGACCGATTAAATTCTGTTTTCTAACCAAATAATTCTTATATTGAAAAAAAAAAAATGTAAAGCGGTACAGTAAACATGATTTCTTTTCTTTTTCTAGTATACTTACACTTGTATTCATTGAAAAACAATAAAAAACCGTTTTGGCAGTGGTATCAAGGCACCTTAAATAATCTTGAGAAAGAAATTGAATGCTCTTGAATTGATACCAATTTATGTGAGATTTGTAATAATTGATAAATGCCGTAAGTCCAACAAAACTAACATACATTTTTCATTATTAATATGAATTATTATTTTTTCGATATCATTCTACATGACGGTTTACTATACTTCATTGCACTTATAATACTTGGAATATATTGATATATTCCAAATTCTTTCCATCACACTTATGGACAGGATTAATAATATATCATTTGTTGTTTATGAATATATATATTTTCATAATAAAAATTAATAGATAGATAGATATAATACATAAGATAGCACATAGCCTGTTTTAGAACGATGAATCAAGGGGGTTTTCTGTCCGATTTGCAGAAGCCTGATAAATAGTAAAAAATGCATGTTGACTTTTATTTGAAATTAGGAATACTATTTATAATTGATTTCAACAAAAACTGCCTTAAAAACAATATAATAATAATTTAAAATGTATCGTCAATTTGAATAAAACAAATCACATAGTTTTGAGAAAAGTGGTTACCATTTAAAAACAAAAGTTTATTAGTTTCTACAGCAAATTAAGAAACTTTATGAAATTTCATTGTGTATATAAAATGTTAACATAGTTATTAACAAAATATTCATTGATTATTTTATTTCATTATATCACGAATGCACATAATTTGTAAATAATTTATAATTACATACTATTCGCTCTGATTCTGGATAATTGGGCGCAGTTACAGTTATGAACACATTTTACAAGGTGCTATAGTAGTAACCTCCACATTTACAAGCTAATTTAACCTTTCGAGCTGCTACAGTTTGTTTTAAATGCATCAAGTTTGTAGTAGACTTGGGCTCATCTTCATTACTTATTAAAGGAGAAATCAAGTCAAGAATTTGTTTATATGGTAGATCAACTTTCATTTCCCATCCGAAACCGTCACACAAAATTTCTATGTATCTTGAGAGCTTCTCCAATTCCTTACTCAACTTTTCCAAATCTTGTTGCGTGAAATTAAATTTCGACTTTGCCAGTGAAGCTCCTTGATTTGCAACAGTTACAAACTTGGCAGTAGTACTGGCAGATTTGAAATTTTCTTTGGTTTTTGTAGACTAAAATAATTTTGGTAACTATTAAATGGATAAACGAAAAGTACAAAACATACCAATGTCTTTTGCATTGTGGTAGAACCAGCTGCATGGGCTGCCAACCCCACAGTTGAAGATGCCATAAATAGATAGGCATCACGCGATTCTGGATTTGTAAAGCTAACATCCTAAAAGAAATGGTTATAAATACCTCGATTTCATTGTTATTGAATATAAGCACAAAATATTAACGTGCATAAACTTTGACAGTCTTGTGTTTAATGCACACAAACTGCTAATGAAATATATGCCTACCCTGCTTAGATTTTTTTAGGCAGATTATTTTTGTTTCTAGACACTGAATAATAGCGCCTTACAATTACAATAACTAAACACGGTAAATATTAAACATTTTGAAAATATAAGAACGCCTACAACACATAATAGTTGAAAAGGGAGAAACAGGGCCCTGAGTATTGCCGCTGTGAGCTTGAATTGCAGTTTTCATATATCTAGGCATTCCTTCGATAAGTGTTGAATGTATCCTTGTCCTATTCCACTCCATTGTTCTAGGGCTGCACTTGAGAACTCCTGCAAGCTGCCTGAAGCAAGAATTCGTTTTGTTTCAGACGTGTTCAAGGGAGTTTAAGTCTGAGCTCTGCGCAGGCTAGTTGATTTTGGCTACTTCAAGCTGCTATGGGTAATCCTGACAGTCAAGTGTTTTTTTAGAATGAAATTCACCCCAATAAATTGAGCAATCACCACAACATGTACTATAATCTCGGTATGTATGTATCGTTCTCCATTTCTTCGAATCCATACTAACTCCATAAGAGCCTCCAGACAGATGCCTGCCTATACCGTGATGAAACCATTGCCAGAGCTAACAGTTTTGGACCGTTCTTTATTTGTCCAATTCTGATGCTGTCTTGCAAATTGAAAACACGATGTTCTATGATTTTTGTGTGTTTTGTACCAGTCCTACGTATTCTTTGAACTTAAATGATATTTTTCGAACCTTCTCCAAACTGTACAACACGTACTTCTTTCAATCGGTTTGTACTTTAACGACTGCACTTCATCTGCCTACTACTTCCAAATGTAGAAAACAGTGGTCTCGCCCACTTGTACATCTGTTTCTTCCAGATCCTGCTCGTTTATAAAATTCCCAGTTTTCCGAAAACGATTTATGGTTCTTTGCAAGCTACAGTTTGAAACACTCAATTCTGACAGCATAGTACTGGGAGAGACCAGTATTAATAGGTTACGTTTATAGGACTTACTATGATAAATCGACAGAGAGGAATAATTTACGATAAAGGGTAATGATACGACCAAACAAATCACAAGAAATAAAAACGATCGCCCCAACAATGAGGCTTTGTGGCACAACACACCTCGCTTTGAAAACTATCAAACACGAAACTAAACAACAAAGCCAAAGCAATCCAGAATGAATATTTCAAATTCGAAATTCTTTTCCTTTGTCATTGGTTTCACGTATGCACAGAAACTGGTCGGTGTTTATTGCCTGCATCTTTCAGCAACTTATTAAATTGCTCTTATTATTTGAAAAATCTCAGTTGTCCTGTTATTAGATTACTTTTAGCATTTTAACTATTTTCTGGCACATCAGAAATATAATATTTTAAATAATGTTACAGTTGAATTTTTCGAAGGAGTGCCTATCGACAGTGTACTTGCTCATCTTGTATTTCGAAATAAACGATATACCGGAGCCTGAAATATTCAAGTAAACTGGGGAATTAGAAAAAAAATCATACAATGATTTGAATTAGGCATAAAAAGAGAAACAACAGTGGTGCAGTTATGTTTTAATTTCTGTGATGGCAGAAACGTATAATATGTGTACTAGAGAATTGAAATAATTTAAATATAACAAGGAAGATGTAGTGGATAATTTAGGTCATAACAATTGGTTATAATGAGTACGTATTTTATGCAGATTGTAGAAATTCTGTTAGCGGAATAAAGCAAGTCCTACTTGATTAACATGTTAAATGGACAAAGTAATATTGAGTAGATATCAAGACGACATAAATTGATTTTTGCTGTCATTTTGATTCCATAAAATTTAGTTTACACTTTACAGCATATTTTTATACATTTAGGTCGACACTAAAATCTCTATTACGTTTCGTTACAAATATTTCAATCTGTAATAAGGATACACCACCATACAGTGAATATCTTGAAAATGCACATTAAACATTTCGGTACAAGTCTGCAGAGTCCGAAACTTAATTCATATATGTTAATTTGTTCGAAGAAACTGGGGAGTGTTATACGTATAGGGTGAAAAAAAGACCCAAAAAATCCGCGGTGGTCCGCACGAAACTTACTTATACTCAGTTATACTACGTTTTTCGAAAAAACTTTGCAAATGAAAGTTGTTTAAAATATCAATATCTGCGGTGGTCCGAACCGAACTTTCTTACATTTGTTTACGCTCCATTTTTAGAAAACGGTTTTCAACTAGAAGTTGTTTAAAATTGCAATATGTTTAAATTTTATAGGAACAATTTTTTCGATATGTCATACCGTTTTCAAAATATTGAAAATCTGATAAGAGTAAAATATTATTTCTGGTTTACATATTGCTTTCCAAATATGACATTTTCTTCCTTTCTATATTCGCATCTAGTCTCATAAATTAAGCGTCAAGTTTGAGCGCTATACCGCGCAGACACACACATCCTTTTATCACTGGACATCTTGTCGAGAAATCACGCCGAGTGCGGCGTATCGGACTGCGCAATGGTAACGTTATCGTCACGCCCGCAGTTTGACATCCAGGTCGCGCCACCGTCGCTTCGCCGTCCCGCCCGGCCGCTGTTTGGCCGCCCGATCGCAATACTATAAAATCCGCGGTCGTCCGCACGAAACTTACTTATACGTTTTTCGAAAAAACTTTTCAAGTGAAAGTTGTTTAAAATATCAATATCTATAATTTATGTAAGGATATTTTTTTCCGTAACGTGTACCGTTTTCGAGATATAGAAACAGGTGATAAGAGTAAACCATCACTTCCGGTTGAGTGATTGCGTTCAAAATAGGACGTTTTCCTCCTTGCTACATACAAATATTAAATTCAAAGTTTCAGAGCTCTAGCTATAATCGTTTGGACGCTAGAGCGCGCACAGACACACACACACACACACACACACACACACACACACACACACAGACACACAGACGTCATTCCGAAAATAGTCAGAAACGATTCAGGGGACCTCAAAACGCGTATATCCGTTAAAATCTCGAGGTCGAAATTTTTCATGATTCCTATACTTACTTATACATAAAGTATAAGTAAGTAAAAAGACTAATCAATTGTAAACTTGCTCAGCAAAGCGATTTGTCCTACACTATATGTCAACAGATCCTGATCTGTTGGATATTGCCAACAAGTTTCAAACTGTGCATGATTATTTCGTAAATTGCCTGCCTTTGGCACGGTTGTAGATAGAAAAAATAAAAATTCTACTCACTTGACCATGTTGATGGCGATCATAGATTATGTAAGCGTTTCTAAAGGCTAAATATGCCAATGAACTTGCCGTCACGTACGGAATGGTGTGTAATATTGAGGTATGATGAAGTGTCTTAGCAAATGTATCAACGATTGATATCCAGTCAACGTTTCTGTTGTATGTTTCTAATAATACTTTTCCACTGTGGTCGGCGTTGTACTGACCTTCCCTTGGCAGAATCATCTGACAATGCGGAAATTTAGTTTCACTTTTGTAATTTCCCCAAGTTTTGTATATACGGCTTTCATGATCAATGAACCGCCGACAAGAATTCTTGCCACCTTCGCATCTCCTTAATACGAAAATCGGGAATTGGATAGTTGCATTTTCCCCCTTAAGGTGCACAGAATTAAAAATAATGGATAAGTTGATGCTGTCATCTTCTGTATATTCTAAAATAATAAAATAATTATTTTAGTTTAGTTTTTAGTCAGGACACCAAAGATAATATGAAGAATGAAGAAGGCAACACCTGGACGTAAGTCGGAGGTAGAGGGGTCTTTTGCGAGTGCAAAGACAATAAAAGAATGCAGTGAGGGCTAGAAACCGGGCAGAATACAGAAAGGAGTTGAGTGTGTCCGCAGAACCTTGTAAAAGAAAAAGTACTAGATAAATTTTCAGTGAACTGTTACTATGATAAAGCATTTTTCAAATGAACTTTTCAAATAAACGATGTTCAGTATATCAATATCTTTTACTTTTAGAAGAGCATTTTTTTCGATGACACCTTTTGGAGATAAGTATAAGTATAAGAAAGTAAAACGGAGAGAAATAAAAAGAAATTTGAAGAAGTGAGTGATCTCAAAGCAGAGATATGAGTAAATCAGAAAAGACAAACGGTGTACAATAGACAAACACCAATATAGGGGATATTATTAATGGATACACCTTACAAGACATGGCAATAATAGCATAATGATTTTTCACAATCAAAAAGGGACAAAGGAAGAAAAAGATTGGCATGGAAAGGTGAATAGTTGAAAAAGTAAAGGAAATGATGTATTTAAGGTGTGTACGAAGTGAGTCATGGAAGTTTAAGGGATACATGAAATATGTATGTGACTAGGCAATAACAGTAGAAGGAATTTTGAGTGACTGAAGAGGAGAGACTGGAAAAAATGCAGATAGAACTGTTAATAAAAACATCTTGACAGGTCATCGTCTGTTTATAATTGTTTGCGATGGAATAAATGAAGATAAGATAGAAAAGGCAGAAGGAACTCTCGAGGAGAAAAAGATGGATTATTAAAATAGTGGTAACCAATTTAAAAACTTTTGTTCAAACGATGAATGGATTTCAGACAAAATGGCTGCCTCAATTCTAATTGTAATTTTTTGAACTTGAGCCATTCTTTCGTTCAGCAATTAAATTAAACAATACAAAATACTTACTAGGTTCTCTACAAATACGTTGGAAAATATTATTTATTGCTCCCCGCAATGCCAAGGACGAATTATAATTACATGTTCTATGCATTACATAGGCAATAGTATCTTTTAAAGAATCAGTAGAAGATTTGTTGAATACCAAGTATTTCTTTCCAGCCATTTTCTTGGATATCGATTGTTGAAATTTTGTAGCATCACTATAGCAACAATAATTAATCACAATACACGTAAACAAATAAATAAGTATTTAGTAATACCTTCCGATGAATTGTATATCATCCAAGTTAAGGACTTTTTTATTATTGTCAGAATACACGTTACACATGTCCTGTTGAAATTGTCCAGGACTAAAAATAAGCAAAAATTGTTTAACAATACACCTGTTTTTATACTTACCTTTTTAAAACATGTTCCATAACAACTGTCGATAATTCGTTACATTTTGTAAGAGTTGCAGCCAGTTCAACCAAGTTAAGCAATGCTTTCTTTGTTAGCTTATCATCAAGTAAAGGAATTTTTACAAAATTAACGGTATTTGTAATATATCCAATATATCGAATTTTTTTCCGAACGAGTTGACCACTTCGGAATCTTTGATGAGAGATATAAAGTTGATAGAAAATGTTTCCTCTTCATTGTGAAAATACAAAATAAGTGGTTTATCCTGAAAGAACGTAATATTATCCAAAATTCACAATATAATAATAATAATAAATACGGCACATGTGTGACTAACTGAAGTTAGTTGCATATTGTAATTATGGTCACACACATATAATTAATTAAGGTTGTATAAATATACAAACATGAGGGACAAGCGTTTTGCAAAACGACCCCCATGGACAGGACTTATTTTATCACAACGGTTGTCAAAACCATTGGGAATTAGGCTTGCTCAGTGATGGATGGGACCTCGTAAAATGCATAGCACAAATCTAATGCTACTGCGATTTTATTAATTTGACGAAAAAGTATGCAGAGATGTGCCAAAAATAACGCAGATTTTAACATCTTGAAGACAAACAATATAAAAAAAATCCGCGGTGGTCCGCACGAAACTTACTTATACTTAGTTATACTACGTTTTTCGAAAAAAACTTTTCAAGTGAAAGTTGTTTAAAATATCAATATCTATAATGTATGTAAGAATATTTTTTCCGTAAAGTGTACCGTTTTCGAGATATGGAAAAAGGTGATAAGAGTAAACCATCACTTCCTATTGAGTGATTGCGTTCAAAATAGGTTTTCCTCCTTGCTACATACAAATATTAAATTTAAAGTTTCAGAGCTCTAGCTATAATCGTTTGAACGCTAGAGCGCGCACAGACACACACACAGACACACAGACGTCATTCCGAAAATAGTCAGAAACGATTCAGGGGACCTCAAAACGCGTATATCCGTTAAAATCTCGAGGTCGAAATTTTTCACGATTCCTATACTTACTTATACATAAAGTATAAGTAAGTAAAAAGAAATAAAGGAATTATATTCTCAAATTGAATTACATTAGATGCAAGGTCGAAACAAAATATTGCAAGGGATACATTAAAATGTGTTGATATTATCGAAGGGTAAGAGGGACGATTGAGTTGAATATAAAGATCACTCTCAATATATATAAGTACGCTTTATTAGTTTTGTGTTAACAAAGGAACTTCTTATTGCACACGTCTCGTGGGCAACGGTCACGGACCAACTAACGAAAATATACCGGTAACGTAAGTAGTGCGCTCCGGCGGCTTAAGTTAATACCAAGTTTTTGCTCACGGATGTGCAGTGAGCCTATCGACGTGCGATAACTTTACTTCTCAACACTCCCGCCGTTTGAGTGCGTCGAGGACCCTATGCCTAAACCGTTACATAGATGCTGAAACTGTCTCTTTGGAAGTGCTTTGGTAAATATATCAGCTAGCTGCTGATCAGTAGGAACATATTGTACCGATATTTCCCCACTCTCCACAGTTTCGCGAACATAGTGATGCTTAATGTCTATATGCTTGGTTCGCTTGTGGAACTCCGGATTTTTGATTAATCGGATTGCACTTTGATTGTCTACTCGCAAAACTGTCGCAGTTACCGGTAAACGCCCGAGATCGTTTAACAATTTCCTCAGCCAAATGGCCTCTTTCGCAGCCGCTGCTGCCGCGACGTACTCAGCCTCCGTTGTGCTGAGTGTGACTAGCTTTTGTCGTTGGGACGATCACGTCACAACCCCGTTCGATAGACAAAACGCATACCCCGTGGTAGATCTACGCGTCTCCACGTCACTTGCGAAATCCGAGTCTGAAAACCCCTGTAACACCGAGTTACTCCCGCCGCTTTTGTACATTACTCCGACTTTCGTTGTTCCGACTCGTTTCACGATTTTATTACTGACTCGAGGGCTTTACTTGTTTTTGCTGTGATGAGTCCGTCATCTACAAAAAACGCCAAAATACATCTACACCTTCTACCCGTCCTCGAAAGATACACTTATCGGCTTCCGTTTCGCGAAACTGATATTTCTCTAAGAACTCGCGAAACTTTTCGCTCCAGCACCTGGGTGCTTGTTTCAAGCCGCACAACGACTTGTTCAGTTTACACACGAACCACGTTTTTCTTCTTTCTTGATGTTGAGTCCCTTCGGTATTTCCATGTAGATCTCTTCCTTCAGCTCGCCGTGAAGAAAGGCTGTTTTCACATCGAATTGTGTGAGCTCCAAGTCCTGTTCAGCCACCATGGCCAATAGAACTCTCAACGAGTCGTATCTCACGACTGGCGAGAACCTCTTTTTGTTGAAATCCTCCTGCACAAAGTCTCGCTTTGTACCGGTATACGTCGCCTGACGTGTCTGGTTGATTTTGATCTTCTTCTCGATCTTCCTGGCGTTCTTCTTCCGGTTGCTGCTCGACGGGTTCTGCCACATCTTCATTTTCGTCCACTGGAAGGATGTATTCGAATTCATCCCCCTTTTCTGCCCCAAGTTGCGACTTCTCGTTGAATGTGACGTCTCTCGATACACATATTTTCTTATTCTGTGGATTGTACAAACGGTAATTCATCGAGTCGTTCTGATATCCAACTAAGATCAACTTTGTGGCCTTCGGATATAATTTCTTGCGAAATTGTTTGTCGATATGCATGTACGCATCCGATCCGAACACTCGAAAATGAGACACATCTGGTGTTTTTCCAAACTAGATCTCGTATGGCGTTTTTTCTTTACCGGTAGCCAGAACTCTGTTGAGCACGGTCACTGCTGTGCCGACTGCTTCCGCCCATAGCGACAGAGGAAGTTTCTTTGCCGTTATCATCGTGCGCGCACTCTCGATGATCGTTCTGTTGTCGCGCTCGGCTTTCCAGTTCTGCTGGGGAGTGTAAGGTGCCGTGTTTACCAGCTCGATACCACGAGCCTCGAGATATCGCTGCATTTCACGGTTGCAATACTCTCGACCGTTGTCCGTACGTAACACCTTCATCGGCTTGCCGAATTTGATGTCGATCAACTTTTCGTATTTCCTGAAAATGTCGAAAACATCAGATTTGTGTTTCATGAAGTAAACATACCGAAATCCTGATGTGTCGTCCTTGAAGGTCATGCAGAATCTTGCACCACCGATCGACTCTGTTGAGAATGGTCCGCATACGTCCGAATGTATGTATTAAATTTAAAGTTTCAGAGCGCTAGCTATAATCGTTTGAACGCTAGAGCGGGCACAGACACACACACAATACACACACAGACGTCATTCCGAAAATAGTCAGACCACAAAAGAAAAATAATCGAGATAACCGTTTTCTCTCTATCGTTCTCTGACTTCGATAATCGGGTGTTATGCAGGCTGCTTGCCTGGGCCCATAACCTGTTGATATATACCGGTAACGCAAACGCAAGTAGTGCGCTCCGGCGGCTTAAGTTAATACCAAGTTTTTGCTCACGCATGTGCAGTGAGCCTATCGACGTGCGATAACTTTACTTCTCAACAAAATGATTTATTTCAGATTTAATATCTAGTAATTTGTAAAACTAAAACTTCAAAGAAATCTTTTGCACGAAGATTTTTTACCTATTACCGCAGGATAATAAAACTCCAGTTTAGTAAATTTCAATACAAATTATAAATTCGAAGAAAATATAATTATAGATACACAATAGTATTTTTTAGGCGACCGACACGAAAAATTGAAATTTCAGTCGTCAAACGCGGACGAAAAGTAATCGTTTTTCGTCCGCTTTCATTTTTCGTCCGCAATAGGGTGGCGCCATCTACCGACAGTTACCGAATTGTATAAAAATAACCACATTGCCGTCAGTGTCAAACTGTACATCTTGTTTACATTAGTAAATACGTGTTGGTGATAGACTTTTTAACTGATTATTGGGTAATTATTGTTTATAAAGCCGAAATAACTTCGAATGTAGACAAAGAAAACATAAACATGTCTGAAGGTGTCACAAATATGTACAATTGTTCAGTTGTCATAAATGACTATGTCAATAAATTATAAGTAAATGTTGCAACAAATTTGAAAATTATATGAGGGTCGCCTAAAAAATGTTGTGTGCACCACGGCCAAAAAGTGTTTTTTCGTCCTCGTTTGCGTAAAGAAAACTCGGACGAAAAAACAGTACTTTTTGGCCTTGGTACACAAAATACTATTGTGTATCTAGGCCAAAAAGTAGTTTTTTCGTCCGAGTTTTCTTTACGACCGAGGCGGAGCCGAGGTCGGAAAGCAAACGAGGACGAAAAAACACTTTTTGGCCGTGGTGCACACAAAATTTTTTAGGCGACCCTCATAAAATTTTCAAATTTATTGCAACATTTACTTATAATTTATTGACATAGTCATTTATGACAACTGAACAATTGTACATATTTGTGACACCTTCAGACATGTTTATGTTTTCTTTGTCTACATTCGAAGTTATTTCGGCTCTATAAACAATAATTACCCAATAATCAGTTAAAAAGTCTATCACCAACACGTATTTACTAATGTAAACAAGGTGTACAGTTTGACACTGATGGCAATGTGGTTATTTTTATACAATTTCGGTAACTGTCGGTACTGACGGCAATGTGGTTATTTTTATACAATTTCGGTAACTGTCGGTAGATGGCGCCACCCTATTGCGGACGAAAAATGAAAGCGGACGAGAAACGGTTACTTTTCGTCCGCGTTTGACGACTGAAATTTCAATTTTTCGTGTCGGTCGCCTAAAATAGTATTTTTTAGGCGACCGACACGAAAAATTGAAATTTCAGTCGTCAAACGCGGACGAAAAGTAATCGTTTTTCGTCCGCTTTCATTTTTCGTCCGCAATATGGTGGCGCCATCTACCGACAGTTACCGAAATTGTATAAAAATAACCACATTGCCGTCAGTGTCAAACTGTACATCTTGTTTACAGCTCCACTTAGCAAACATGAGAGTCGGAAAATATGCGAACTACAAAAATTTTATTTAAAATATTTTAAGCGGTAAAATATTCAACCAATCACGCTAAAGTATACTGGTTTGGTACATTCTGAATCAGAAGTCAAGGAAATAAAATCTGCACTAGACAGTAGTTAACAGATTTTATGTTATGTATTTTTTTATATGCTTATTTTATAATAGCATAGTAATTTCTTCATTTCGTCATTAAGCTTTAAATTGTGACAAAACTTGATGGCAACACTACCTTTTAAATTTGCCGCCAAAATACTTTTTAATCTGAATGTACGTTGAAAAGCAGTACCGCTCTCGCCACGCCCCCTCAGCTCTCATGTTTGCTAAGGCGAGCAGTACATTAGTAAATACGTGTTGGTGATAGACTTTTTAACTGATTATTGGGTAATTATTGTTTATAAAGCCGAAATAACTTCGAATGTAGACAAAGAAAACATAAACATGTCTGAAGGTGTCACAAATATGTACAATTGTTCAGTTGTCATAAATGACTATGTCAATAAATTATAAGTAAATGTTGCAACAAATTTGAAAATTATATGAGGGTCGCCTAAAAAATTTTGTGTGCACCACGGCCAAGAAGTGTTTTTTCGTCCTCGTTTTGCTTTCCGACCTCGGCTACGCCTCGGTCGTAAAGAAAACTCGGACGAAAAAACAGTACTTTTTGGCCTTGGTACACAAAATACTATTGTGTATCTAGGCCAAAAAGTACTGTTTTTTCGTCCGAGTTTTCTTTACGACCGAGGCGTAGCCGAGGTCGGAAAGCAAACGAGGACGAAAAAACACTTTTTGGCCGTGGTGCACACAAAATTTTTTAGGCGACCCTCATAAATTTATTGCAACATTTACTTACAATTTATTGACATAGTCATTTATGACAACTGAACAATTGTACATATTTGTGACACCTTCAGACATGTTTATGTTTTCTTTGTCTACATTCGAAGTTATTTCGGCTTTATAAACAATAATTACCCAATAATCAGTTAAAAAGTCTATCACCAACACGTATTTACTAATGTAAACAAGATGTACAGTTTGACACTGACGGCAATGTGGTTATTTTTATACAATTTCGGTAACTGTCGTAGATGGCGCCACCCTATTGCGGACGAAAAATGAAAGCGGACGAAAAACGATTACTTTTCGTCCGCGTTTGACGACTGAAATTTCAATTTTTCGTGTCGGTCGCCTAAAAAATACTATTATTTGTACATGTAAGTAAACGCTATATAAAGATCTACTCACTTGTATTATTATTATTACATGTTCAATCAAGAGTTTGTGCAGTACAATTACATACTATACAACATATTAAAGTTCATATAAATTCTTGAAAAAAAGGTGTGTTACCAAAATTTCTTTTGAAATTAAAACTGTTATATCTGTTTACAATTACATTTTATATTTTTTTATAACTTGACACGTAAAAAAGTAATGCGTATTTGTAACAAATACGCACTACCCATAGGATGGAAATGGTAAGAGATTTTTTATCTACATTAGCCATTCCAAATCGTAACGGATATAGGTATATAATAAATACTTACTGCCTTCGCATCGTTAATAGCCTCCTTTAAAGGTTTTTGCACAAAGTTCACGAAACCAAATTTGTGTTTCTTTATGTAAAGGCATAAAAATGCCTGGCAGCCAACTGTATCGTCTTCTTCATCTAAAAATAGAAAAGCTATGTTAGTGATATCATTGTATAATTGAAGATGCAGATATGAAATGTTTATGAAGTGTATATGAAGTTTCTTGAAAATTGCTAAACAATAATTTGTATTGTCTTTGTTTGTTTGGTACTATTTTCATTAACTGCTTGTTTATAGTTCATTGTATTTGCAACAAAATACTTTTTTTATTTTTCATTCTTTTCTTAACCTTATCAACTGTTAACTTGCTTGATTGGAAGGTGTTCAACATTTTGCTGTGTGTACTATGAATTCCACCTATAATTGGATCACTGATAATGGAAGTTCGGCTATAATCTATTATAATAGATTTTCGCCTATAATGGGTTATAAATCATTCTGGTTCGTTATAAGCGGACTTGTCCGGTACATCATCCAAATACAACATGTGTTATCCCATTATACACTCACCCATAAAATTGTAACCAGGCATTTTTCTTTATCGTTTAACATTTTTGATCAATTTTATTAAAATTTTAAAGCAATAATATGGTTTCTTATGGTTTGGGAATGCATTGGAAGTTTGTACCGACTTGTCAACGTATGTGGTGGTCTGATGAGTTCAATATAGGGCGAAACCGCTGTTATAACCATAATACATTCTCTACATTTATTTTCAACCAAGCGATCTTTATTGCCGACGGCTGCGAAATAGTTGCAAGTTGGTCCGATGAAGGCATTGCACTTACATAGCAGGCGAATGTTGGATATTGATGTCTAGATAGCGTCAATACTCACACACAAACTCCGAACATTAAAAATTTAGAATATGTTTTAAAAAGATTGATAAAAATTAGGGTAAATAAGTCTACATTTTTCCAAGCTGAAATAAATTATTTAGGACACACTATTGATAAATACGGTTTGCATACAAATACAAATTAATTGCGTGCAATATCGGAAATAGATAATAATAATAATTTATTATCCAACAGTAGAACAAATACTACAGATTACAGGATAATATTATAATTAACTTATATTGTATGTACAAGCTAACTATGACAGTAGAAAAATAATTAGAAGAAACTATATATATATATATATATATATATATATATATATATATATATATATAGATATAATATAAACACATAACAAATTACCTTACATTGTATTATAACTAATGTGAGAAACTTCCTACGCTGAAATGAGCCCGTAAGGAATTTAAGGTGATATTAAACAAATCAATTTCCTGACAAAAACTATTTACACTTCTACACATAGAAAACATGGGTGAATGATCATGATGGCGAGTGTTTGCTTGACCTATATAGAAAAAAGGAGAACCACGACTGCTAAGTCTTGGTACAAGGAAACTAAACAAACTCAACAAATAAGGATCGCGAATATAACTATGCAGTATTTTATAAGCAAACAATATTTCAGAAACGGTCCTACGCACTTTCAGTGATTGAAATCCGAACTCCGCTAATAGAGCGTTATAATCGTAACCATGTTGTAAATAAATACCATATTTTCGGTAATATAAAGTTTTTAAAAACTTTTTCTGAACACTTTCCAAAGCACCACTATAATTTAAGTACCCAGGATTCCACACTACAGCACAGTATTCAAGTTTAGACCTAACAAAAGCATTAAATAGAGTAATCACTGATTCATTTTCAACAAATGTCTTAGTGTTCCTGGTCAAGAATCCTAACATCCCAAACGACTGTCTGCAAACTTCCCGTATATGAAAATTGAAAGTCAATTCTTCATCAAAGTACACACCAAGATCTTTGTGAACTTCTTTACGTTGCAAAGTCTCATTATCAATTTTGTATGAGTATTGAATGGAGGTTTTCTTTCTTGAGAAAGATACGACTGCACATTTGTTGATATTCAGAGTCAGAGAGTTGGACTTACTCCATTCGTACAAGGAGTCCAAATCCTTTTGCAAAGCAACGCAGTCATTATTGCAAGTTATTTTCTTATATATTTTAAGGTCATCAGCGAACATCATACATTCCGATGAAATACAATCCACAACATCATCTGCGAAAATCAGAAACAGCAGAGGTCCAAGAATGGAACCTTGTGGTACTCCACTGACAGACATGTATTCGTATGATTTAAAACCTCGATACTGCACAAAATTCTTTCTATGCTTTAAATACGACCTGAATACTTCAATCAAGTCATGTCCAACGCCTATTTTATCTAATTTTACCAGAATCAATTTGTGCTGAACCTGATCAAACGCCTTCGAGAAGTCTGTGTAGATTGTATCAACTTGACAACGATTATCCATAGAATCAGATACATATTGAACAAATGAGCACAGGTTAGTTGCAGTAGACTTTCCTTTTACAAATCCATGTTGCCGAGTTGACAACTTATTCTCAACAAAGTAATATAATGGTTTAAACATCATTAGCTCAAAAACCTTTGAGAAGTTGGACACTATTGAAATAGGACGGTAATTGACAAACTCATTTTTATTACCCGATTTAAAAACAGGTGTTACTCGTGATATTTTCCAACAGTCCGGAAATATACGATTCTGTAAAATTAGGTTGCATATGTGCAACATCGGCAACTGCATAACATGTTTGCAATCTTTTATAAGATGATAAATATATAAAATATATCATGTGGATAATGATGACGATGTCTATTATGCGGAACATAATAAATATAAGAATAAATAAAAAGCTTTTATATTCTTCAATTTCTTGCTATAGACGAAAATTACTGTGCAACAACTAATAAAAGTAGCAAACTGAAAATGATACCCAATTTGATCCAAAAGCGGGAATTTCAATCACACCACTGCAGCAGTTGATAGACAACAGTTGACTTACTATCAACATATTCAGATAGGGAAATTCCAACACTATCAACAAAATGAAATTTTGAATAAAATCATATTCAATGTCACACAATGAAATATAAATAAGATTATCACGTTTATCTGACGGGTCATCCATATTTATTATAAAGATTTGCTCACTAATGGGATCATTCACCATATTTTACTTTGGCTTCTAATATTTATTCGTAATTTTCGTAAATAAACCTATGGAACTACTGGCAAGCAGTTGCTGTACGCTACATGTTATGCACAAACACGTTTTAATAGTATTTTTCTACAGACGTGAAAAAATGTTGACATTTTTACATTGATATTAGTGTGCAAAATGTCACATTGGAGTTGTTCCTTGACAACGTGTGCAAAGTATGTATTTCACGCACTAGGGCGAAAAGTAGTATTTCGCGCACGATGAACACCAACTGTTTGTACGCATTTTCATATTGTGGTTTTGATTTTTCGGGTAATAGGTTAACAATTACATTATTAGCCAATTCAGTAATATCAAACGGTATATCTTCTTCCATTTCAGTCATTTAAAAATAGGTTTTCTAAAAATGACACCGATCAAACTTGTTTAGGAAAAGATATCTGACAAAAGGCAATATTTGTAAAATTTTGTTTCCATAGTAACAAAGAAACTAAATACGATAGAATTAAATCTTTGTTCGAATTTCATTATGATTTTACTTAATAGTGTAGAAAAAATATTGTATACAACTCGTGCGCGAAATTTCTTTGGTGCTTTCGAATGATTCATTCTCAAGCATCAAAGTATAATTTCGCGCAGTAGGTACATAAATAATCATTGTGTTTGACTCGACCGTAATCAGCTGTTTTATTACATAAAATATAGGACATAAAGTGGTATTTTATCGGACTAGTCCATAATGATAAAATTGTTTGGACTCCTGTCAATGTAAAATTATTTCAAAATATGTGTTCTTTAAACACCACATACGGTAATCTCTGTAAACACACAGATATTTCGATTTGATTGCCAAAAGCATGAAGCGCCATTTCCTTTACGTTGTCCGAATGGATCTAAATCCATTTTTAAGTCAGAATCGATAAATTAATAATCATTAGCAGTTTCACACACTTGTCAAAATATATTTCTCGTCGACAACTACGTAACTATGACAATGGCGAATGCATACCTACCTACTTTGTAGGTAGGTATGATGTAGATTATTAAAGATTCTCACAAATAAGAATTGAAGAAAACATCTTTCATTGCGAGTCAAACATAAAGCTATGTATGCAACTCGTACATAATCTAGCTTTTTGGACTTTTGGGCCCTATTTATCAGACTCGCTCGTCCATAACTCATAGGGCTCGTCCAATAAAGACCTGTATTATGTACTTGTTTCATAAATAGCCATTATTAGTACGAAAATAAATAGTCTAAATTCTAAAACTATATATAATGTGAAACAAATGCATACCGTAAAACAGGATGCTTTTATCACTCAATTTTAGATTAATGCAACATGCCTATGAAGTCATACCTGATAAAGTTGTGTCGAGTTGTTCAAAGCCACGAATCATTTCGTCCGTGATAGGCTCCGCCATTGTGCCTATTTTAGAAATATAAATAATTAATAAACAATGCACATATAAAAAGTAATTTGGTTTTGCATATTCAGTTTAAAAGCGAGCGAGGTATAACCGAGTCGTCTGTAGATATGACGTTCTCGACTAACAAAATACTCATTTGATATATTTGTTTATATGTTTTCACAGATAGTTCACATAACGAAGCTACCCGATTATAACCGAATCTAAAACTACTACCACTGCAAAATTAACAGTTTACGATGCTACGATTTTCAATTAGTGCAGGTGGTTTTATTAGGTAAACAATAATCAACTAGAACCTCTTAGCTTCTATTCAAAATGCGTGACTAATATTCAGATTTCTTCTACACGTATGACAAAGAGCATCTTGCAATTTATCAGTCGATCAAACACAATCGGTGCATTATATTGCGCAATTTTCAACCGACATTTGTCACACATCCGGCAAAGACAACATACGAGGGGAGATCATTATTTAGCGTCCCTAGCGTAATAGGTGTTGAGTGACGTTGAATCAATTTGATATATTAAAGTATTAGTCATTTGTTATTATGTTGGTTCAATTGTACTTTTGTCACTTGTTACCTGTTCAAATAATTTAGAATTTAAGTAGACAAGTTTAGAGAAATTCTAAAAATTGAAAAATCTGAGTGCAGAATTAAAATCCTTGCAAAAGAAAGAGTTGTCGCCAAGAGAAATTCATAACGACATGGTTTGGTGAGCGTGCTGTTTCTTGCCAAGTGGTGAAAAATATGTCTCGTGAATTTAAACTGGGAAGACAAAAGTGTGGTAATGACGATAGACGATAAACAGATAGACGACTGACCATTCGCCCATGGGTTCACCACTTCGATCGCCACCCCGCAAATTTCGTGTTTTGCCATTCGCTCGTGGCACACAATAGCCACAATTTTTTGGGACGCATACGGAATTTTAATGACTGATTTTTTGGAACGTGGAGATACAATACCAGGCTCCTACTATGCCAACTTAATTTCAAGATTGCGCGATTGTGCCAATGAAAAAAGACGGGGAAAATTGAGAAAATGAATTCTATTTCATCAAGGCAACGATCCTGTCCACAAAATCCATGTTGCCATGAGCGCTATTCTGAACGCAGGATATGAATTGTTTGAACATATTCGCATATTCACCAGACCTGACCCCTAGTGATTTCTTTTTATTTGCAAAATTAAAAGAATATCTTCGGAGGACCAGATATTACGACGATAATGAAGTGATGACGGCGGTAAACGACTGGTTGGAAGAGCACCTGATTTTTTTCCATCGGAATCAAAGGTTTGGAGCATCGTTGGACCAAATGCATCGACGTTCAGGGAGATTATGTAGAAAAATAAACTGTTTGATATTTCTTCAATTTGTTTCTTTTTATGTTAACTACTGATCTCCTCTCCTAATAGCTGACATTCTATCTCGAATTGAAAGGATACCGGGGAATCAAATCAACTTTGACAAATGCTCCATTCTTCAAAAACCGCGAACATTGAATCTAGAGATAGAAAATCTTCACTGCAACTGTGGCAAATGCAAATGCAATAACTCTGGTGTAATAATATACTACGATTTCTCATCCAGTAAAATCAGACCTTACATCCTATTGCAAAAAGATAGTTTCCAGCTTGTTAATGATCTTTCCCACCCGGCCAAACGTGCCACGAATAAATTAATTACTCAGCGATGTGTTTGGCCAGAAATGGACTTCATCTTGCATGCCATGTCAAAAGTGTAAAATTTGAAGGCTAAGGTTTGAACAATTTGTGGTTCCGAATCAGAGTTTCAAACACGTTAATATTAATCCAGTTAAAGGCCATAACGGCCGCAAGCAAATAGTAGGCATTGATTGTTTAGAGATGGCATTAACATCAGAAGAAACTAAACAAAGAAAGTTCCCAAAACAAATCAAATCCAAAGAAAAAAATCTGCAGTGGTCCGAACTGAACATTCTTATACTTACTTATGTTCCAGAGAAGCTCAACCCACCCATACTGAAAGGTGAAATGATATCATTGGCGGAGGAAGCAAAATATCTAGGGGTGACACTAGATAGAAAGCTCAACTGGAACTCGCATATGGAAAAAATGGCACAAAAGGCTAGACAAGCACTTTGGATGTGCCGAAGAATCTGTGGAAAAACGTGGGGATTAGTCCCCAAGCAAATGTACTGGCTGTACGTGGTGGTTATTAGACCAATCATTACGTATGGCTGTATTGTCTGGTGGACGGCCTCCTCACGAAAGACAGCCAGAGTAAAACTGGCAAGACTGCAGACAATGGCCAGCATATCGGTAACTGGGGCGCTAAGCACCACGCCGTCAGTGGCCATGGAAGTGCTACTGGATGTTCCTCCTTTGCATATTTTGCTGCAAAGTGAGGCCAGGAAGGCACCACATCGATTTCACAATGCGGAGATGCAAAGGCCGCAGACATTGGCCTTCATGCGGAACAGGCTGTCGACCGACATAGAAGCGGATGACATCCTGGGTATGAGGGCTGATACAATGTCTACAATATACATCTTCGGACTGCCTTACAAAGTCATAGTTCCCACTAGAGACGAATGGGAGCGTAATCAAGTTGCCCTGTTACAGGCAGATTCGAGCTGGTTTATGGATGGCTGTAGGACAACTGAAGGAGCAGGAGCTGGAGTGTTCTGCCGCAAACCAAGAACTGGATTAGAATTCAGTCTTGGCAAGCATGCATCGATTCAACAGTCAGAAGTCTATCCCATTGAAATGTGCGCAAGAGAGCTATTAAAAAGCTCTCGGCAGCACAGGCCGATAAAAAAAATTTCTGATAGCAGAACAGCACTGCAAGTCCTTGCTGACAATCAATGTACGTTGATGTCGGCCAGGGACTGCCACGCAGTGCTCTCTCAATTAGGGAGAGTCAACAAGGTTAGACTGGTCTGGATACCCGGACACGCTGGAATAGAGGAAAACGAAACCGCCGATTCCCTGGCAAAGAGCCCTAGCCAGAAGCTCGAATAAAAGCTGGATGGAGCACAAGTTACTGGAATACTGGCAGGAGTGCCAGGGAATGAGACATTCCAAGATAGTACTGAAGGGCCCATATACTGCACGTACCAGGATACTGTTAGACTTGGGTAGGAAAGACCTGCGAACTCTGACAGCTCTGGCTACTGGGCATCATATGCATAGGCTGGGAGTGGCTGAGGCCACTGAGTGCAGACTATGCTGTGAAACTGAAGAAAAAACAAAGCACGTTATGTGTGCCTGCCCCACCGGGGACAAAATCAGGTTCACAGTCTTTGGTAAGACAAAACTGGAGCTGGGAGAACTTGACAGAATCTCACCCACTAAAATCCTCCTTTATTTAAAGAGAATGGGAATGGAGGGTGAACTATAATTAGTTGTGAGCCACAATAGACTCTTGCGGTCGCGGTGGAGGGGCGATAAACGCCCCACTCATTATAACTAAACTAAAATGTTCCATTTTTCAAAAGAACTTTTCAAATAAAATTTGTTTAAAATATCAATATTGTTTTCTGGATATGGAAAAGTGTGATAAGAGTAAACTATCACTTCCTGTTGAGATATTGCTATATGCGTTAAATATAAATAGGACATTTTCTTCCTTGCTATATACAAATCTTAAGTTTAAAGTTTTATAGCTCTAGCTTTAATCGTTTGGGAGGTAGAGCGCGCACAGGCGCACACACACAGACACACACTCAAACAGACGTCATTCCGAAAATAGTCAGAATCGATTCAGGGGACCTCAAAACGTGTATATCTGTTAAAATCTCGTGATTACTATACTTTCTTATACATAAAGTATAAGAAAATAAAAATCCTACTACATCTGCTTTTCGATTCAAGCAGATTTAGTACGTATGTTAAAATTACATATTGTTTGAAGCATGTGCATTTTTGGAAAGAACTATTCAAATAAAAGTTGTTGAAAATTTCAATAAGTTGAAACAAACTTACCCTTACCACACAGTATTTATTCACACTAGATGTACATTTCGACAACTTAGTTGTCATCTTCAGCAGTGTACTGTGTGGTAAGGGTAAGTTTGTTTCAATTTATTTGCCAACCACAGTCTCCAAATTACTAATCTTTTATAAAAACAAAACACATATTTCAGCTAAAATCTTTATTTGGAGAATTTTCATAATAATTGTATTACAATACATTATAATACAATAGTTTCTTATACGTAAAGTATAAGAAAGGAAAAAATTGCCTATTTCAATCATGTATTATAATAAAATGTGGTATATTTCTATACAGAACATATAATTGCTCGAGAATATGTAAGTATATTTTTTCTCGAGTTTATTTTATAAGTTATTGTAGTTATCGCTGTATATAAAGGTCACTTATATATAAACAGTGCCTATTTCGTATTACATACATACATAAGTTCTGAAGTAGTCTGGCTAATATTTCAAGAAAGTTTGTAACTTTTAACAAATAAGTATCAATAAATGTAATTCATGAAATATGATAAAATTATGAGGGGCTACTCTGCAAAGGCGAATACATATTGAAGTAAACAATCAGGTGCCAACATGAAATACTATCGATGCGCAATTATTTTAAGGCAATAGTCATTTTAATAGCAAAGTGATATACATTTAATAAATTAATATTCAGAGTTGAATTATTAAAAATTAGTTAAAATGAAGAAACATTCTGTTTCTTGTAATCTCAGCCCTTCAATCTGTAACGATCAGGCGTTGGGTTGCCGTAGCAGTGAGGCGTCAAATCTGAAATAAATCTCCCTGATAAGCAAGGAATTGTTGCAATTGAAATAAAACTCAGTTTGGTCACAAAGGTGCTGGATGGTTAGAATGTTATGGTAGGTGCAGTCCCGGGAGGGACACTGGTTGCGATCGAAAGATAAACTGTGATGGCTATATGTAGTACTGAGCCTAGGCCCAGACCTCCTTCTTGTAGTCTTCTTCGATTGTGTGTGTCGCTCTTCGGCGACATTCGCCAGCTTCTCGGCGTGGATTGCTTATCTGAAATAAAAGAAACAGGAAAACTTAAATTTGTTAGTTTGTGTCTAATTCGGATTTTTCGATACTTATAATACCAGTCTTCTAATGTTCCAGAAGTATCATCTTCGGCCGTTTGTGGCCATGAATGTACTTTTTCGTTGTAGTCTTGCATCTCCCAGATCAATGGATTGGGGTGGTCCTCCATGATCGCATAGAACCGAACTGTGCTTTCTCTGATGTATTTCTTGATCGATGGGATGTCCGCTTTGCGGTGCAGGGCATCGTTATGGTCGTACCATGATCCCCCAAACGCTGCCTTTAGTGCCTTGTTCTAAATGACCAGGAGTTTCTTCACATGCGTCAATCCAAGTCAGTCAATAGTCCAGGACAACTTGCAAGTACCTCGCCTCGTTCTTGCATGGTATCGGCCATCTGAACATGATAACATTCTCCGGTGTGGGCCGGCGGTGCTTCGTCTATTGACGAAGCACAGCAATCCTATTGAATTGTCTTGCCTTGTCGGGGAGTGCTTTTAGCGCCCTGTTGCCCACGCCATCAAGTCCTGGAGCTTTTCTTATCTTCCTTTTTTTGATCAGCTGGTACGATGTACGAGTCATCGTCAGAGCACAGCAGCCGTGCGACGTTCCTTTCAATGTGTCCGATGTGAAAAACATCTGCATTGTGGAAGTTCAGGCTGCACTGTCGCTCCAAGTTTCATATGCACAACTCATATATATATATACACGAAAGATGGTCTAATCTTACACCTCAATGGTGTAGTGAACATTAATTAATACAGGTCCATGAAGATTAACTGGTGGATCGCTAGACAATATTGTTTCTGGGTTATTACCCTTCGTCAGTAGCGATTACCAAGAACCTTAGTTGTTGAAATACCTTTACATGTAGTGGCCATCAAAACTTCTTGGCGCGAGCCAATCACTCCTAACGAACCACTGACAACAGAACTCTGACGAGACGATACCTTGTCTAACACCTTGCGGAGACTAAACAAGAGACGACTGTCAAACGTCCAGGTTCTTGGTAATCGCTACTGACGAAGGGTAATAACCCAGAAACAATATTGTCTAGCGATCCACCAGTTAATCTTCATGGACCTGTATTAATTAATGTTCACTACACCATTGAGGTGTAAGATTAGACCATCTTTCGTGTAAATTTTACATTTTGCTGATGTTGTCAGATTTGACAACATACATTTTTAATTTGAATTGTTTTTGAACTTAATTGCAGCAATCCTTTTATATGTTGACACTGGACGTTTGACAGTCGTCTCTTGTTTAGTCTCCGCAAGGTGTTAGACAAGGTATCGTCTCGTCAGAGTTCTGTTGTCAGTGGTTCGTTAGGAGTGATTGGCTCGCGCCAAGAAGTTTTGATGGCCACTACATGTAAAGGTATTTCAACAACTAAGGTTCTTGGTAATCGCTACTGACGAAGGGTAATAACCCAGAAACAATATTGTCTAGCGATCCACCAGTTAATCTTCATGGACATGTATTAATTAATGTTCACTACACCATTGAGGTGTAAGATTAGACCATCTTTCGTGTAAATTTTACATTTTGCTGTCAGATTTGACAAGATACATTTTTAATTTAATATATATATATATATATATATATATATATATATATATATATATATATATATATATATATATATATATTGTCCAGTTCTGAGACAGAAACAGTGAGAAATTCGTTTTTTAAAACATGAATTTGGCATAAAATATTGGCATACAGCGTTTCCTTTAACGAAAATGCATCATTTGTCAACATATCAAATGGAAATGATTCTTTTTATTATTAACATCAAAAAATATAAGTATACAACCAAGGTTTACTGAATCATCTTATAGTTCGATGTCGATTATATGGGGTTTTATTTAAAGAGACTCCTATATTTTAGAAAGGGTTTTATTCTAATTATTTACAAATTGAGCTATATTATTTACAATTCTTTCAAATAAAATATTACATCGAGTTTCTATTAATGGTAGAAGAATCAAACTTAAGTTTGGACGGTGTTACAATAATTAGAATTATGAATCTAACAGCTAAGACAATATCTGTGGATGATATTGATTCTTTCATGATTTCCTTTATAGAAAGTCTAAACTTGCTGTAACCGTATTGCCCTGGTTATCTTACTATTTCATTGTGTCACAACATGTATAAAATAAACAGTGATTGTTTTAGTTTATTTGGGAAATTAGATAATACACATTATTCTTCTTGAATAAAGTAAGAGAGAAAATAAATGAAATTGTAGTTGAAGTACTTTTCAAATTTTTATGAATTATGAACTGACATTGTTCATAATAAATTAATTTGATTATTAATGTCGAATTATTCAGTCAAAAATTATTTAAATTTTTGATAAAAATTACATTCTCAGTGGAAAAATAATGTAAGCAACACGTGAAGTAACCAGTCTCGAACTCCATTGCTAGCCATTGACTAGCGCACGGGTAACAGTTCTGGACTGGTAAGTGCTAGTTTCTCTCTTGTTCCATTGTTGCATAAATAACTGTTTGAGAATGGTGTAATAATGTCTAGATCAATTAGTAGTCTGGTCTGGGCGTATAGAAATTATTTACAGTTTCTATAAAGGAGATCATTCTTGTCATGATTTTACAAATATTCATTACAATTAAAAATGTAGTTTGATGTATTTCAGACTAGAACACAAAACTATATTACGTTAAGACAATTACGTTATTTTAATTTAGTACAGTATAAATTAGAATAAATATGTAATATACAATTGCATATGTAATTTTTACATTTTCATACACGCGAGTATATATATATTTGTAACTACTATATTCTAGTCACCAAAGAGCATCTGCAGATATCTTTCCGGGTATTGGACTTGTCTGAAACGGTGTTATTTCTTAGATTGTAATTGACTTGTCTTCTTAGAATGTGCTAATGTGATGATATGTACTTGTTTTTATTGCTTTATTTCTTAACAAAATTATTGATAGTAGGCAACAGTTCTTAATAAACCCGATTCTGCGGACGCTCATGGTTTACTAAATTCTTACTCTAACCACAATATTTTAATCACTACCTACAACTTGTTTATATCAATTGATGTATCACAATATAGTGGTTTTACAATAATAATATACAATAAAGTATAAAAACTGATCTGGCTTAACGATTTTAAACGTTTACAATTTTTCACATTACAAAGATTTTACATATTCATTACAAATTATTTGAATTGGCATGTAATGTTATTTATTACAATTATCTAAACTATTTATATACTTTCTTTGTTGACATTGAAGAATATCAGGAGCAGTTTTTCTAAAAATTAATTTGTTAAGCTGTTATAAAAAATAGTGCTAACTCTTTCATTAATATAACGGCTACAACTTAGTTGCAGATCGACACACAGTTGAAGTGTGGAATTATTGCAGTAATGCCTTAAACATATATTTTATGAATAAATTTGGTACAACAATTTAAATTAAGAAATCATAAATAATTAATTTCTTAGTGGTTTTGTTCACCATTTTTAATTGGGTAACTGCAACTGAAGGATGATACCATCAATATTTTTAACGTCAACAAAAGTATGATTGGCATTGGTGAAAAGCCTTTTCTTATCTTACTTATCTGAAAAGTATAGGGAAAACAACTTGAGAAACATGTCTGTTGCATACGCTTGTTATCACAGACGATTTAAGTGCAAAGCACTAAATTACTAATAATGATTTCAAATGGATGCGTGAGGTACAATAGAGTAGCCACCACAATCAGTAGTCTGGGTGAATAAGACTTTTTTTTAGAATTGCAAGAAAACGAGAACGAATTAAGTAAATGGCAAATAGTAACATGTGTGGATTGATTAAAAAAAAAAATGTTAATTAAAAACACCAAGTGTCGTCCTAAAATATGATCACAAAGTATCTTTTATTTATATCTATAGTGCTGTACCAATTGAATGCTTTTCATATTCATATTTAAGTCATTCCAGTAATTCTTCTGTATACCGAGTAAAAATAATATATATATCTCCTATAACGCCATTTAATTTAAGTGTAAGTGGCATTAATTCATAACTTTTTATCAGAAATTTTAACCAGTAGTTCATAAACGTCTACATAATAGAGAGTATTTTACTTTCAGGTACAAATACAAAGCAACCCAAAAACTTTTAACACGGCTAGTTGACGTTGAACGATTTGTATTACGCAGTTTCCAATGTGAAATCCACATAATGCATATGGTATGGTTTCACCATATGATATAGTGTAAAAAAGTCAAAACATGTCTGTAATATCCGCACATTGTTCCATTTTGTTCGCAGAGTATGGTTGAGCCTTGTGTATTAAAATAATATGCATGTGAAAAACTAATGTTGAAATCTGATTTTTCCTCGGAAACTGTATGAAACAAACCGGTATATTTGTCTCTTGCTTCTATGCATTGCACTTTTAGATCTAAAACCTTACAGATCAGTATCTGAATAAATATGTGGTGCATCTGTTATGTTACAGATCCGTAAGTAGAATGCAGAGAACAACTACTTAACTTACGTATAATAAGCATCATATTGACCTGGCACTAACCAAATCGCAACAGGTATACAGATAAAAATGAAACTATCGTGTTTTCTGAAGCGCAACTTATTAGGAAAATAATACGTGATACACGTATCTGAACACAATTTAAATTATTCTTAATTACCTAGTTTAAATACGCAGACATAACATTCATTCAAAGATTCATACTCTACGAAGGGCATAAGTTTTCGTCTGGTGAATTCAGCTTAATAGTAACGTTGAGATTGATGCCGTTATTAACACAAGTAACGAATACGACAGTTCTTTGGCGGACGATGGAAAACCACACTCCATAGGACCATATGCTTTGCAGTATGACTGAAACAAAATATGTACTTTTAATATGCGTTTGTTAGAATTGTAACAAAAAACATTCACAATAAATATAAAGATACTCAATTGCCAGTTATTGGAAATATATACATGTATGTGTGAATTACGACACAGTAAGTTTTTTTAAACCCTTAAGGTCCGATTAATAACGAGCGTTGTATGCAATTTAATATTGAGATCAACAAATTCATCAATTATGGATCTACCTAGCTTTGAAAATATTCTAAGTTGGCATTAATTTTTATTTCATGAATTAGATTTTTAATAAATACTTCCAAAATATGTAAATTACCTAGAGTAAACCTTTCTACATTCTATGGACATTAGAATGATGTTTTCCTAAAATTTCTGGTCCATATTCAATCAGTTCTTTACATGCAAATATTTCGATAAACTAAACAAAACTTGTCTAGATTTGATGTAGATGAACACATAATATTGAACTAAAAAAAATCGGTGCCATTTTTCGAAAAACTTTTGAAGTAAAAGTTGTCCGTTAAAATTTCGAGGTCGAACATTTTCATGATTATGTATAAGGAAGTATAGTAGTTTTGAGGTGCCCTCAATCGATTTCGCGCGCGCATATGTGTATATGCGCGTGCGCGCGTGAAATATAGAAATTATAAACGAGTTCTATTTGAAAAGTTCTATCGAAAAATGTAGTATAAGTATAAGAAAGTTCGGTGTGGACCACTGTAGATTTTCTTATACATAAAGTTTAAGAAAATAAAATGTAACAAATCACACAAATTGAAGAAGTTATACATATTTAGACCTAATTGACCCAGTTTTGTAATAACGTAAGCGTTTGTCAGATCTGTAGTGTGTTCAGTTTATTACTGCTTAAAAATATAGGACAATACCTTAAACAAATTATTTTCATACTGACGAATTGATTTTTATAATTTTGTTTAATAATAATTAATTTTAACATCTAAATTTTCATTGAAATAATTTCAATATGATCTCATTGCAATGTGAATAAGTTTTCTAATCACGAGGGTATATCGCAATTATATTACTATTTACGCCTTTACAAAAATAGAGTAAATGGAGCAGGGAAAATAATCCAGAAAACAGAATATTGCATTTTTTAACTCGCTGTTCAAAATTAAACACTTAGTAAAATTTAATTTTGCTATATTGGTTGAGGTAAACATAATTAGAGAATTCCATGAACTGTACCCCGCTTTCGTACGATATCTAATTACTGAGACTACGTCCAGTTGAAGTTTCGCATTTTTTTGTGAACGGTGCAGGAGAAAAAATCGCTACAATCTGCTACAAATCGCTATAATCCGGTACTTTGTTGCATATCTTTAATTATTGCTTTTAAACGTATGGACAGAAAAAAACTTAGGTTGCTGGTTGTAACAATGTTTATTTCAGTTTATTTTTCGTCAAGTCGTTTGTTTGATATAGGCCTTCGCCTAATACGAGGAAACGTGGTGCAGAGTGAGAGTCGGAAATGAACTTACGGACGGATTTAGAACAACTAGAGCACTGCGTCAGGGGTGCCCGCTCAGCGCACAACTATTTAACCTGTATATTGCGCAACTGGAGGAGGTAATGAAGAAATGACAAGATGGGGGAGTGAAGATAGGTAAGGAGAATATCTAGTCACTGGCCTTTGCGGATGACGTAGCAATACTGGCAGAGACGGAAAAAGGTTTATAAGAGATGGCAGAGGCTGAAGTGTTTCTAGATAAGAGAGGACTAGAACTGAATACGCAGAATACAAAGGTGATGGTATTCAGGAAAGGAGGGGGGAAAAGAAATGCAAGTGAGATGGAAAGGAGAGGAAATTCAGCAGGTGAAGGAATGGTCCTACCTAGGATACATGATGAGCGAAGGCAACTGCAGTGAGGGGCACATAAAACACATATGCAAGAAGGCAAAGAAGGCGGAGGAGGGGTTGAGGGGCAGTTAGTGGGGAAAGAGGAAAGGGAAATTCGATGAGTCAATGAGGATATGAAACGTGTGTGTCAGGAGCATACTGATGTACGGAGTAGAAATTTGGGGGGCGAAGTAGCAGAAAATGATAGAAGGGCCCATATAGGTCAACTAAAAAGGGCATCATACCTGGAAAGGGCGACGCCCGACAATATAGTGAAACAAGAGACGGGGACCGAGAGGATAGCGGTAGAGGCGGGGAGGAGGGTGATAAGGTACGAGATGGCAGTGGAGGGAGGGAGGGAGAGCAGTCTGGGGATAAAGGTGGTGGAGGAGCTAGAGAAGAGGGATAGAACGGGAAGAGGGCTATCAAGTGGGAAATAGCAAGAAGGCGGGAATGTCGGTGAAGGAGGTAGAAAGGAGGAGAGAGGAAGGGAGATTAGAGAAAGAGCTGAATGAGACCAGGAAGGAGGAGAAGGGGGACAAGAGTGCAATAGAGATACCGAAATTGTTAATATGTACATACCATATTATATGTAAATTGTAAAGAGGTATGCCAAATAAAGGTTGTTTTATATATATATATTACTTTGGCAATAGTATTCGATTAGACCACTGGACAATTAGGATTCAAAGTACAGGTTCTTCATTAGTGAGATTTAGATAACCAAATTGTTAAGATACAAACAACGCCGAGGCATGACCAATACTAACCTCCATCATGGTATTTGACATTCTATCCAAAAATGCTCTGCTGAATTCTGCAGCTTCCTCGCCACATGCTCTTCCCATGGTACGCGTCGAACATTGTATATACTCTTGAAATGAACTGTAAAAACAAATGTCATTGTAAGTACAATTATCGTCAAAAAAAATCTGGTACACGTATGTTTCGCCAATGTAAACTCTACTTTTAGAATAATACGTTAGTAAGGGGTGCATTTAAATTAACTGCCACATTGTTCGCCGTCATCGAATGTCGAAACATGCATGACACAGTTGAATGCAAAAAAAGTAGACACGAAATGTTCGGCTGCTTGAACAAACTTGCTTGATATTAGCAATGTCATGTAAACGTCAGTATTATCATTTCAGTGACATTTTAATGAACTGGTGAGCCGTAAGCGTAGGTAGAGTAGTTTCAGTCTAAGAAATACACAATGACTCATGGGCAATATTAAGCGGGGGGCGTTTATTTAAATATGGAATATTATTGTTGGTAAAAGTAATTGGCAAAGTAATAGAGAGTAAAATAAATGAAAGTTATCTGTTAATATATACTTATACACATAAATATATGCGACGTATTCACTGCACACGCTATTACGAGCAATTGTCACGCCATTGTGATTAGCGCCTCCCCCTTTATTAGTCATAATAGACTCGCTCGACCAGTTTTCGACTTCTGCGCATTTTAATTGATGTGTATTTCTTAGACTGAAACTACTCTACCCCCAACTAGAGCCCCGAACCACCGTTACTGAATAAATAAATCAAATATCACGTAGATTAAGAAAACTTACTGAGAAAATTCAAGTTTTATTGGAATAAAGAAACTTCGTTTTAAAATGCATGTTAACTTTGAAAGATTGTCAAATTTGGAAGGAAAAGCCACATTTATATCACAACAATTTGAGGAAAATCAATTACAGGAAACTTTTTTTTGTCTACTTTTTTTGCATTCGACTGTACGTTTTACACAATACGAAAATCTTAAAATATTGCCATATAGTAGATCTATGTAGGTGTACCCGATCTTTTTGGATGACGACCGTACATATAAAATTGCACACGCAACTACTACTAGTTAACATAAATTTTGTCTTTTTTGCGTTTTCAACGACTAGGACATTGTTACTAAATTAATTCAATTTAAATAAACATAACCATAGTGGCGACACATTATAAATAAAATAAGTTTCTTTATTATCGTATTATGTCCCCATATTTCATTTAAGTATGCAACGAATTTTAATGCTAAGAGAAATAAACTCATTATACGCGGCATGCCTGTGTACGTCATTTCCAAGCATAATTTAATTACACTATAAAGTAGTGCGCTTGGACTCTGGTAGATGTCATATTTTATTATTTCCAGACAGGTGGATTCTAGTACGAAAATTCGCACTAACTCTTAAATATACAAATTTTAATGCCGCGAATATTAAATTGCAATAATGCCGTAGTTGACATAATTTAACATTTATTATAAAGGGAAAAAGCTGGTTATAGTTATAGTAAATATACCAAACAGTTTGATGAACGTAATCACAGCTACAATAGAAAGCAAACCACAAACAGGAATGTCGGTGTTATAAACATTATTAACTCCACCACACGAGGTTAGGTATTGCGTTGCGTGACCGTCACAAGAAGCCAAATCATCCGTAATTGAACTTACATAATAAGATTATTGTGAAAACCCTCAAAAGACGAATTTTACGAAAATTATTTATATTATACATTTTAGTTTCTAAAATGTGTATAATTTTCATATTTTGGCCTCCTAAGAATATGGATGTATTTACATAACTATTAAAAAATGTTCGTTTATAAAATGTTTTTATTTGCCTTCAAGATAATAAAATATGCACATAAAAACTATATTATTTTGTGTAATTCCAAGCTCTGCGTTTGCTTTGTTTAGTTTTATTTCAGAGCTATTTTGCTATCCGTTGGACCAGTTAGTTGTTAGCTTCTGCGTATACGTCTGACGATTACATTAGATTTTCTGTACGTGAGATAATTTGATTTAGTACAATCCTAGCACATTCGCACAATGAACGTATTCTCATTTTTGCATTAGGGGTTCTAACAAATGTGAGCGAGCGGTTTCTTTTCACGCGTTCCTGGAAACGAATAAGTTTTTGATAATACATTTACTTGCTTTAGGTGCAATTTTTCATACATATACATACACAATGTCATATATATTTAAACGATAAATTGAATCCATAATACTGGTCATTTGAATGGATGTGAAAGTAATAATATATTTAATATAAAGTATTACAGCTAAGTTTAGTCTAATGTAATAACGGTCATTGGGACAGCGTGATGTAGGTCAGGGATTCCCAACGGGGTCGATGAAATTTTGAAAGGGATCGATAGTATTTGAGTCTATTGGGGGTCGATGGAAAAACAATGCGTTTTCTCATTGCAAGAACAACTGATTGAACGAAAGGAGAATATGGTATCTAAAATCAATGTTTAAATAGGTGGTAATGTTCTAAGTGGTAATGTTCTAGTCAAACGGATATAAACAAACCATTATCACTTTCTCCACCAGCATTACAAATATATGGAGTCGACAAAATCAAAGAACGCATGATACTCAGTAGATTTCAGAAAATTCGATCACTTATTCAACTTCAACGCTAACAGCAAGTGTTTGCTTAAAGACTCGCCGCATCGCGACAGGCTTAATAACATTTACACCCCCTTTGTGCATCGTTTCACGAGCACGAGAGTTTCTACCTTAGACTTTTGAATGCACAATTTACAGAAATTAACTACACAAGGCACTACATGAAGCACTTACCAATGAAACCCCATAAATGGGGTTTTAAGTTATTTGTGCTGTGTCGGCTTTGCTTATAGATTTAAGGTGTATTCTGACCAAGGAAACAGCGATTCCAGAATAGGTAATGAACCTGATTTAGGGGCATTTTATTTTGATAATAACTACACTACAATAAATTATTGGCACATCTTGTCCATCATGGAATTTATAGCTAAGGTACTGTTCGCAGAACAGTACGTTAACAGAAAGCTACCAAGTTAACAAAAAATTAAACACCAAGGACGGGGAACATCATATGAGTTTGTTGGAACCTCTGTACCCGTTCATTCCTATTAATTCTCTGGTATGGAAGGACAACGAGTTGGTAACAACGGTATCAATTTTTGTTGGCCAACAACCAGGTTATAAAAAACATACAATCAACACATGGGTGGCGTTGATAGTGTTATCATTTTATAGATATGTCACTTCCCAACAGCTGGATTCTGTATAAAATTATGTATCACCAGTTATATGATTTTAGAAAAGAAGTTTCTATCTGCCTGCTGAACGTTATCGAACAAAATAAAAAGGGACAAAATCAAATTTGAATTGAAGAACAAATAAAAAAAAAATTAAAATACGAGGACCTCGACATGCTCCTCAACAGTATATATGGTTACATCAAATTGCTCACTAGATGCATTGGGCAGAATCTGTTGTAATCGTTGTGAAAGATCGAAAAAACGCTGACTATTTGCGATAAATATGCGTCAATTTCTGTTGCAATGTGAAAAAAATATTTCAAAATTTAATAACATTATATGCAATAATGCATGTTGCTATTTTCTGACAACATATATATGTTATTTGAATAAAATAAAGTTATGGAATTGTTTCCCGTTCGTTAACATTTTTAATTTTCATGAAATTTTAGATTTAGTGTTTTTGGGCAATTCTGAACAATTATTACTAGTAAAAATTTTCGGTAAAAAAATCCCTAAAGTGATTTCTTGATTTTTTCCATTTATTCTGCCATCGCAAGTTGCTTTGCATTTAAAGAAGACAATTGATTTTTTTGGATTAAATAGAGAAATAAGTATTCCACATTTGTTGAAAAAATTACTAAAATTGGACTAACAATAAAAAAGATATGAGGGTGTTACACTCTTAAGTGAAACACACTGTATATATATGTATATATATATATAATAATTGAAAAATTCACTAGAATAACTTTATAATGACTCTTTAGAAATTCATGTATTTAAGAGTTAAGATTGCTATTGCTTACGCTTCCAAGTGGAGAAAAGGTTGGGAAACCTCGATGTAGGTTATTGGCACAAAATACAATACATTAATAAGCAATTTTAACAAAACTTCCTGAACAATGTAGTATATGAACAATTGCTAAATAAAACCTGTAAAGTTATTTGATAAGGAACGCATAATACATTCCAATACTCTCGGTAATTGTGTAAGCAGGCGTGACTAAAATGATTGATATCCTATGAAGGCATGAAGTGGTAGAATCATTGGATCCGTCAAATTTTCAGCTAATCGATAACGATTCAGTAATGAAAATAGAATAATAGACAATTGGTATATGTGTGCACTATATTCTAATTTCTGAAGCGAAGTAACATTTATTGGTACGCATATAGCGATTATTCGGTCTTGAAGTACGCAACTGTAAACTGTTGAAGTCAATGTTTTTATGTAAAATGCCAAAGCTTTTGCATCATACCCCAACAAATACTATAAAAATATTAATATGTACAGCTACGAATAAAAGGTGGCAATACAGTCCACTAGCTTTAACAAATTTGGGGACACGAATAATTAAATTTGAATAATTTTATCATAATTTTTTCACAACAAAATCGAACAGCCTATATAACCTGATTTTAGGTACCTGTGTACCAAGTCAAAAATTAAAAAAATGTTTTTTTAACCAGTGCTCGACAATCAGTTGAAATTGTATTGAAAAAAATTTAAAATATTAAAAAAAATAATTTAAATACATAATTTAAAAAATATATAATACGTGAAATCTCTTAAGTAACCGTAAATAGGTATTACGATTACATAAGACATTTTTCCACGGAAACGACGTGCTCAATGTCCATCGTACACTAATCGATGTAAAAAGAAAAAAGTAGTCTTCAAAAATCGCAAACTAAGCATATTTGAGAATGCATTCTCTTCATGCATATTCAATTCGAATAGCCCGAACAAAATCTTAATATCGTTTGGCCTAATTGCATTGGTTGAAAATGCAACTAAATTATTCTAAAAACTTAAATGAAAGAGTGTTGGTGACATCAATTATTCGTTAAAGCGCAGGACACACGTGCTACATTTGTTTTAGCAACCAGTGGTGAACTGGATGGAAATATGGGGAGAAAAATCTATCGATTTATTGCTACAATTACTGCACTTAACGTATTCCATGATATTCGAAATAAAAGGATCTGCACTTAATCACTGTTTATGTAAAATCATAGTGTTGAAAGTATAATTGTTTAGTAAGAATTCTAGATCACATTTAGCACCAATTATTAAATTTGTTTATCTTTATAACAATTTTATTGAAAAGATAATTTCCATGACGATTACAACTTTGAATTATCAATGAAAAAGTTTGATCTGTATTCAGAACTCTTTCGGTAAACTGATTTGAATGCAATATATATTATTCAATAAGAAGTAATGATGGCCATTATTAGAGGGTAAGTTTACGATCATGATAAACATTGCGAGTTGAAAACAATACTTTTTATGACTATTAAATTAGAAGGCGATAATTCAAAATTATGAAGCGCCCCTTATCAAACCATGAGTCATGAAAATCAAATTTTGTGATTGGTTACAAAGTGTTGAGTAATGAGTTATTATTATATTCGTATTATGCCGAAAATTTCACAAAACAGCATTGTTTGGATAATTACCAACTATACAACGTAACATATACACGAAATGTATTGCTCAAACAAGTTTTAACTATTTAGAAGTGTTGCGATAGCCATGTGTTTATATACAGCAAACACAATGTCAAAGTATGAATATTAAATATTCAAATTTCAAACATAAAAATTAAAAGCGTGAAATAAAATTATTTAACAGGCAAATAAATTTAAGAACACGAATAAAATTATATAAGTTGGCATTATTCGGAATAGTTGTAGCAAATAGCCACAATTGCATTTTTGTTGTTATAGTCAAGAAAAGTTACATCTTGATACATGCAATTTTTATATAAGTGTTGTTTTAAAAACATAAGGGGTCATACATTGGCTGAACTAATATATACGTTAGAATATCGGCAATGTAAGCATATTTCTACTAAACTTGCAATTTTTAATTTTATAATACCTAACGTCATATTGCTTATAGTTATAAAAATAAGAGATAATGGATCCATTGATAAAATGAGGTATAGATGAAGACGGGGCCTTTTAAGGCACGATGATAATGGGGTATTTAAATTTTTTATTATGCATATCCGTTTTTAAGAGCGTATTAAAAAGAATTAAAAGTTCGTAAAAAAGCTGTCGCGAGGTTATCTACGAAATGATGTATTTTCAGTTTAGAACGTAAAAAAGCGTCCTATCTAACTGTTAACACCCGAGTGATCGAGCTTAGTGTAACCTACCACAACCTTTATTAGTATTACCATTATGCACTGTCAATTAGGTGTGCATTTAATAGAAAATAATGGCGTGAATTCAACGGTTTAATGCAAATACTACACTCACTTTCATATGAAATACACCACCCACTAAGAATTAGAATACAATTTTGAAACTTCGGTAAAATAATGCTTTATTATCATCAACTAAGGAACGATGAAAGTTTCCGCCGAAAAAACTCAACTGTTATGTTTCCTGTACCATTGTTATCTCCAACTTTCAATATTTTCTTCCTAGCACTTAATGAATTTCTGCCCACAAAATGTCAGTTTATTTTATTGTCAATCTGTCAAGTAGACGCCTTGTAATGCCCCCAGTGCGACGTCGTCGAAATTTTGCACATATCAATGACTTTGCTAGGGGCCGAATTATCGGTATGAAAGAGGCGGGTCTCTCATTCCGAGAGATTGGGAGAAGGCTGAATCGGGACAACACTACAGTTGCTCGGATATGGTCTTTATGGTCTGAAGAAGGTATTCAGAGGCGCCGTCCTGCTGGAAGACCCGCCCGAAGAAACAACGCACGTGAAGACGGACTCCTTAGGCGGGTGGCTACCAGGGATCGATTTCAAACAACAAGGTCGATTGCTGTGGATTGGACGAGAGCTTTGAACCGACACTTGTCGATGGCAATTGTTTGCAGAAGAATTTCTTCTTTTGGGCTTCATTCATACAGTTCTTAACTTCGGCTTCCATTAGCACCTCCCCATAAAGCAGCCAAACTTGCATGGTGTCAAGAACGGCAAGGGTGGGTTCATCAATAGAATGACATCGTCTTCAGTGATGAATCAAGGTTTTGTATATGGGTGAATGATGGTCGTAGAAGGGTGGGCGGCATCGAGTGGAAAGTCGGAATTTGGAGTTCGTTCAAAGACGACACACAGCTTTAACACCTGGGGTTATGGTTTGGGGAGCGATATGTGCTGGACGAAGGTCACCCCTTAAGTTCATTTCAGGCACATTAAACGCACGTCGTTACATCGACAATGTTCTGGAACCGGTGCTAGTACCTTTCATGCAGACGTTGCAGAATGCCACTTTCCAACAGGATAATGCAAGACCCCATACTGCTGTGGTTACAAGAACGTTCCTGAAGCAGGTTGGATTGCAGATTTTGCGCTGGCCTCCTGTGAATATGTATGAATTTCGACACCATCTATAGGTTGCATGGAACCAGATACCCCAGGAGGACATCGACCACTTAATATAGAACATGGTTAGAAGAGTTAATGCATGCATAGCTGCGCGTGGAGATGCAACCCATTAATAGCTTTTTCTTGAAAAATTTCAATTTTTGTTATGTTTTTTTTCAACTAAACTTTCATCGTCGATAATAAAGCATTATTTTACCGAAGTTTCAAAATTGTAGTCTAATTCATAATGGGTGGTGGTGTATTTCATATGAAAGTGAGTGTGATATGTATGGCGTTAACGAAATAGGTGCCTTAAATTTATATTGATAATAGTACTCATAACTAGATAACTAAGTTTTTATGAAAGGGTAGTTCGTTTGCGACAGTTTTTTCCAACTATACATTTAATTTTATCAGCTGTGTCTGCAAACTTTTAACTTGTAAGATTTACGCGTTCCTGAGATAGAATGTCGCCATTTTTTGTTTCAAGATGACAGCTATGTTATCATAGTTTATTGTCCAATGTTCCCACTATGCGAATATAAAATTACACTAAATTTTAGCCTAACGACGTACGTGTTTCTGACAGAGAATACCGCAAAATTGTCGAACTTTGAAATTTGCATGTTCCATTCAAAGACATGAGAACTATTTTATGTAGTGTTTTGTCCTAATTCAATTAGCTTTATATACTTTTCGAATTTTACATTTGAATATTCCTGGTAGTGGTTTTTTAAAAAATTAAATTTGTTTACAGTTTTGGCTACAATAGTTTTAACATCTGCTAATGCGTCGCAACAAGTTAAAAGTTTCAAACTGTAATACATTTGAACTCTTGATGATTTGTTGAGTCACATTAAGCAACCAATTTTAAACTTTTATTATTTGAACTATGTTTTATTCATTAAAATCACCTAATTATCATGTTGGGACGTCATATAGCACACGCGCAGAAATCAATTTTATATAAAATACACCACTAAATTATATGCGACTGTGGAAAGTGTAAAATTTTCGTGCTCGGAATTGTCCATGCCTTAGTCATTTTTTTTATATTTTTGCACTTTTTCCCTTTTTAAATATTTTTGTTTAGAATTGAATTCTTGAAACTTTTTATCCCTTGTTTCTTTTGTTTTTTCATTTTTCCTGTTGAAAATCTATTTTTATATTTGTTATAAAACCGTCTGTACTTTATTTGTATTTATTAGTGCAAAATTTACAGTTGGCAAAATTCTCATGATAATTGAAGAACATATTTTTGTTGACTATATTAAAACTCAAAGTTTTGTTGAACTTGTTATTTTTCAGTTTATTTCTCTATTAGACAGATTGTTCTACTGAAGATGAAACATTGCCTGTAAAAATAAATAACTGGTACACATAAAATAAACAATCTGAATCAAGCAACGGTCAATCAAAATAAATTTTAAATGGTCAAGTGGACAATTTTAATTCGTGAAAACAAAATATAAGAATCCCTTTAACAGATTTACAAAAACATATTTTTCAACGACGTCAACGTCCTTAATTGGTGTAGAACTGCATGTCATAAGAGCAGGTTTTTTTTGGCAATTCAATGGCATGTATTTGCCAACATATCTGCAGGCATGAAGTTAGTAAGCAATGCTCTCCCCAAGCCATTGTAAAATATGTCTTTGACAAAATTTAAGTATATCAGTTTTGTATGTCCACCGATTGTGCATTTAATGAAATTACTTGTCCAAGGTTATCAAAGTGCATCTGTTCTACGGAGTACACTATTTGTAGTGCATTTATTTTACAGAATACAATATTGGAATAGTATTTTACATTTAAATAGAATGCTTTTAAAAGCGATGCCTTTAAATAAATATTAACAAAACAATTAGTTTTTGTCATTGCGGTTTCCGTCAAATCATGCTACCTGACGTCAGCGAGTACCAGCTGTGACGTTTAACTGAGCAGTTTTTATTTTTTTTTAATATTTGCAGTTGTGACAATTGACATAAATATTTAAGGTTAAGTAATGATTTGTAACTTTTTGGGGATATTTGTTCTTAAAAAAAAATTGTGGGAAAATAATAATTTATTTAGTGTAAATCTGTCTTGTTCCCGTCAACATTATGTGCTGCCAAACGGATGACACTGAACTGCCAACATATTTGCAGACATGAAGTTCGTAAGCAATTCTCCCCGAAGCCGTTGTAAAATACGTTTTTGACAAAATTTTAGTATAACAGATTTATGAAAGTATTAGTTGTCCAAGGTTAACAAAGTGCAAAATGTGTTCCACAGAGTACACAATTTGTAGTGCATTTATTCTACAGAATACAATATTTGAATAGTATTATGCATTTAACTGTAATGCTTTTAAAAGCTATGCCTTTAAATAAATATTCCCCAAACAATTAGTTTTTGCCGTTGAAGTTTCCGTAAAATCATGATACCTGACGCTCGCGAGTACCAAGCGTAACGTTTAACTGACTGCAGTTTTTTTTTTTATTTACGGATATGACAATGGACTTATTGTGCGATTGACATAAGCATTTATACTATGTAATTAATCAGTTGATTGAAAACTTTCTTACCGAATATTTTTCGAACGTGACGTTTATCTGACGAAATAAAACTTGAACTTGAATGCAGACACCCAACATATACCGATAAAAGATCGTGTTAGGATCGTTAATTGTTGACGAACTGCATGTCGGCAAAAGCACAGTATAGTATGCTATAGTAGTATAGTAAACTATATAGTATAGTGTGCTTTTTGCATGTATGTATTTTGCAATAAATGTGTGATTCGAGTGCACGATCACTCCAATGTTTCACTACAGTGAGTAATGAAAACTCGTTGCGTAATAATTTATTACCCATACCCGCAAATAATGGTTCAATTAAAACTTCCATATTAATGTGTCGCTAAAAAAGTTATCACATTAAAATATCCTCAAGTTTATTTCCGTAAATTACGTACAAATTATTTCGCCAACACTGTTTATAATTGAAAGAAGTTTTACTACACATTCTTGCTTATGCAGTACTATTACGTGAAATTTTTCATGGAAGTGTATTTAAAATCTTGTATTGTTTTCCATAGCGCTGAATGTTGGTATAAAAATGTCGCCACCATTGTACATTATTTATTTTTATTAATTAATTTGTGACTATATCTCTAAAATACTAAGGTAGTAACTATAATAAAACAATATTTAAAACTAAAAGAGCAATTTTTGAACGAAAAGGCAGAGAATATCTAAACGCCCGACAGTAAGTAATTATTTTTGATTACACCTACCAGCAAACACTTTTCAGCCTAACATCTGCAACTTCTCTCCTTTTCTTCAATGTTCCCGCCGCCTGTTCCACTTCAGCTTGAACGTCGGGCTGAGATTGAATTTCTTTCATGGCTCTGGCGTACCTCGTTACACAAACTTCGTTTTCATTGGCAACACTTTTCATACAGGGAGCGTGTTTTAAGTATTCTGCAAAGAATATAATGCTTCAAGTCTTGCTCAATAACTTAAAAAATGAAAATATTCTCTAATTGCATTTTAAATAAATTGAGATTTTGAGGAGGAAGACAACTGGAATTAAAATTTACTGAACTGCTAAGGACATATCCTTTGTCTTCAGTCGCTCAATTTATTAAAAAAAACAGTATTTCTACTTATCCAAAAATTTTAATTTGAAGGATTTTTCTATTTAAATCTAATATTATGTGCCAGGAACATAATACATTTTAAATTTGTTCAGCACAGCTGCATAAATATTTGACCAATGTTAGATTTATATTACAGGCCGTACGTCAAGGTGTTAAGGACGAATACAAAAAAATGAAGGAAATACAAGGCTTATATATATATATATATATATATATATATATATAGAGAGAGAGAGATTGTTTACTGGATAAAACTCCATCTGACTCTTTCTTTAACAGTGCACGTAATAAAATTGTGTTCTTTATTGAGAGCGTATGGTCATGTCTCTGTAATTTGTTAAACACTCGACATATTTATGTCAATAAGGACTTTCAATTTTCAAAATTATGCTGAAATAAATGTTAATTAATTAGGACTCTTACCTTGTTGATAGGTTCCGTTAGCGCAAAGCTCGTGTACCATGTGCCCAGTGCCTCTGAATAACTTTTCAAAATGTTTATGACGGTTTAACGGCATGCAGCTCCTGGTATATTGGTGAATGCATTTAATAGCTTGTTTTAAGTCCCTGAAAAAATAACGTAATGATTTAGATTGTAGAGAGCGGAATTAATAAAAATCACTACACTGAATGTGATTCAGTATAACGAGGGCTATATTTTTAGTTTTCATATTTGTAAAAGCGCAATGAAATTTCGTACCCGCGCGTTCACAATGGAGAGCAGTAAATGCATAAAAAGCACTCATTAGTTTAAAGATAACCCGCTGCTGACTCGGCGGCAAATAAGAGTGGCGTTTGTTTATAATGTCCTGCCACGCATGCAAAATTATAATAATATTCATAAAAGTTACCTTTTTTAAAATGCGATATTAACCACACACACGGACTAGCATATTTTTATGGCGAATACGCAATGATGCAATTATGACTACCAAAATTTTATTTATCGTTAATTTGGAATATACTAAACATGAATAAAATAATAATAATAGTAATTATTGTAGATATGTTGGTAGTAGTAATCATTAATATCAATATCAATAAAAAAGTTTGAAGTAAAACACAGTGCCAATATATTTTGATAACTTATTAAAAAGTGTAAACATGTAAATAGGTTTGATTTATGGACACATTATTTCCAATTATTTTCTATTACATTTCCACTGTATAGAACAAAATAAATCATTTTATACAGTTGTGAGAGATGAGTTGTATCCCAGGAAACATGCTGGTGTTTCCTGGAACACATGGAAGTCGTAAAGTAGGTAAAGACTAATTAATGATTATGAGACTTTAGTTATTGAAGACGTCTGGGATGGTTTTTGTCGTGATTAGTTGTAATGAAGATATGAATAGTTTTTAACTACAGTATTTAACGGTCTTTAGTTTCAGAAAATACTTTTCAGCTTCAGATTTATAAACAGCGATATAATGAGGTGGATTTATTTAAGATTTGATATTAATCGATACAGCTCCCCACTTGTAAGATTTTGTCTTATCGTTATTGGATTTTGTCTCAAAGGTCTCAAGGTCTATATTTTTCTGCAACTTCCTTTATTCTTTGTAATGTTCCATTTTGGTCTTCCTTTCCCATCTCCGTCTTCCCATTCCCTGTACATATTCATAACATTTCAGTTGTTTTCATTCAATTGTTTGGCCAACTGACTTTTGATCTAAGTTATCAATTATCCCCATGTTCGGTATTTATCTCATGTTATTCCTACTATTTTTCTAATTTCTGATGCTTTTCGTTTACTTTCTTAGTTATTACTAGCCAGGTTTCACTTCCATATATCATGGTTGGAACTACAACTGTGTTATATATTCTCGTTTTTGTTTCATGCACTGATCGTTTTTCTTTCCCAGTATAGTTTTATTTATCTGATAATAAATGTGTGTAGGTTTTCTTGTTCGGCTTACGGTGTATGTGACACTTTTCCGCCGTGGGTAATTTTTGTTCCTAAGTATTCAATTGTTGTGAGTTCTTCTTTGTCTACTCAACATATAATGGTTTGTTGATCTGTTGCTTCGTTTATTTTCATTCACTTACAAAATAATTTGGTTCGTGTGTTTGTAACCAATACTAATACTCCAACTGCCTCCCTGGTTAATCTGTGTATTTCTTATCTGGACCCTCTTGAAAACCCTTTTATAGACACTTTGAATGATCTATTTAAGCGCTTCCGTTAAAGGCAATTATTGCAGACAACTAGGTAAACTAAGTTTTATGCATGAGTAGTTTTTTTCCAATGATTTAACATGCAAAATCCGTGATTTGAAATTTGCATCTTTGTTTTTTGCAATTTTTTTCAAATTTTTCGTTTGTTTTTCACAAATTTAAAGTTGTTAATATTTTATTTTATGAAATTTTTTTGAATTAGATTTTTATATTTGTTGACGTATCCAATTGACTTGCTTGTTCCCTAATTGTTTTTTTTATTTTTTTGATGTTTCAGTTTATGTTATATAATTTTTTACTTTTGAAATTTGCATTTTTATATTTTATATTATATATTGTATTTTATATTAACATTTCTTTGACTTTTTTAATTAATAATTAAATTATGTTTGTGAGTGGTCCTTTTTTGTTGTAGTTTTTTTCGATGATTTAATCTTTGAATTAAGCTTTATCTCTAATGTGTCACGTAACAGTTTGAAACTGCAATTAATTTGAAGTTTGACACTTTTCACCTCAGTAGAAATTTGCTGACAATACTACCAACTCTATTATGTGCTAACACAACCCAGCCCAACCTATCCCAGCCCAACTTGATGGGTTGGGTAAAAAGTAAAAATTACCGAAACTTCATTTTGTTTAATATTAAAGTTGACAGCATTTAAAAAACAAATTGAAAAATACTCAAAATGTCAAAATTTTCGGAAATATAAAAATCATCTAAATCTTAAAAATATCAAACATCGAATATAAAATATGTCGAAAAACTTAAATAACGCAAAAAAAAAAACGTAAAACTTCACGAAATGATCTAAAAGTTTGATAAATGACAAACGTTATGTTTTCAAATCTGCCAATAAAAAGGTAAACACGATTGGCTACATTTGTTTGTTTTAAGTTCAATTCTTTCATGCTTTTGTGTTCTCTTTTACTTTAGCTTTCACTTCGTTATTCCACAATCTACTACATTTTCTAGTCCGGTTAATTTTTTCCTTTCCGCATATTTCTTCCGTTATTTTTAATAAAATTTCCTTAACCTGTTTTCATATGTCTCCACCTCTAGTTTTCGCTTGGTTCTATTTATTTACAATACCTTGGTCTACCTTATCGTTTTTGGGCTTCTTATATTTATTTTTATATATTGTTTTCTTTTTTGTGTATTTTCTTACATTTCCCTTACTATCAGTCTATGATTCAGCTCATTTTCAACCCATACGTCTTTTATTTTATTTTCAATGGCATGGTGTAGGTTATAAAGTATGTAGTATAAAGTATGTTTTTGTAGAGTAATTAAATTATAAATAGTACATCGTATTACTAATATCGTCATTTTTATCTGACTTTATTCCTCTCATGTATTTATCATGTAATTTTTAACTGGATTTGTTTCGAATGATATTTTATGTATTTAAAATCACTGCACTCCACATGAGGGCAGTGATACAATACAATACATTATTGATAGACACTTTTTATATTTATATTCTGATTTATTTTCGGTCCTTAAGCCCGATATACATTCAATGTGCCCTGTGAATAATTGGGTTGAATTAAATTTAATTTTCTACTTTTATTACGTAATTAGAGAAAAAGTTCCTTTGGAAAATATTGTACACAAACTCGAACAGGAAAAGTAGTGTCAATAGCTTCGGATGATCCGCTTTCCATGAGCTCGGTGTTTTGCATTAGGATCAGAAGGGTGCTCATGCATTTCTTCAAAATTTATTTGCAAGGAATATTTATTACGAACAGCTCGGCGTGTGCACGAACGCAATAATGACAACAATATATTTTTTGTAACCCAGCTTGAAACTGCATTTGAGAACACATATATGATCAATAACTTCACGGGAAAATTGCTCAAATCCAATAAGGGAACAAGACATATTGCGACCCGTTCACTTTATCCTTGCCGGTACGTAGACGTCTTATGTTTATTTCAAAAGAAAAAGTTCTGTAATATACGCTAATAAATATTTAGAGATTTATGCAATAAGTTCAAAATTAATAAAATTGGACCTGCATTAAAAGTGCTGGGCAACTTGTCACAATAAACTTGATTATGTGGGTTGGCTTTGTCATACTAAAGTCATTAAACCATTGAATTAAATGTCACTGTTGCATTCGTACAAAAAGAATGGACACTGAGTTTAACCCACAGCTATGGAGTTTTAATACTAATTTACTTGTATAATGTTCTAGTTTCTTCCAGCGTTTGTATTGCTTTGATTCATTTAGAAGTTTACCTTCAATATTTGCGATATTGAATAATTTATTTTTATGTAATACAATTATAAAAATGAATTACATCTATTAATTTATCATTTTTACTGCAAAGCAATTCTGTACACAAGTAAATTATGCGGCTGTAGTAAACTAGAATCAAACATAAATGTATCTGTTATACAACTCACGAGGCGTATCCCATAATTCGACTCGAATGAATTAAACAACTATTTCTAACTTCTCTGCAGCCGACGCAGATAAAGGAGAAACATTTCTATAATTTCCGCACTATGTAGAATATTATATCCTCAAGGCATCATAAACTACACACATGGAAACAAATAAATAGATGATTCCATGGTACAGTAATATTATTATTAATATTTCATCTGGCTTCGTCCTGCATAAATCGAGTAATCACCCACATTTACTTTGCGGTTAATTCAAATTTAATTGAGTACTCCCAGAAATTATATTTAGATGCGATTTATGATGCAAATTGACTTGAATATAAAATGTAATTTTCAAGAAAAAATAACTCTTTTATTTTATTTATTATGTTATTATATGTGTTTTTGAATTTAATCTTTATTGTAATTTAGCTTCTTTACAAAAATGAAATTTAGGTAACGAACGCAGCCGAAATTGCAGCTATAGAACTTAATACTCGTCTGGGTCTTATATATATTCGCCAATTCGATTCAATATGAAGAACATGTTTGAAGTTTCTGCAAAGGGGTTAATTGAACGAAATAAAATTAATTGAAATACACTTGGCTTCTTTTTGTATATAAAAAAGCATAAACGTAACTGTATTTCTATATTTTGCATAATTACAATAATTTGAATCAAAAAATGATCAATAACAGTGAGAATGCAAATAATGTTCTTAATGATATGTCACTTTTACGATCTCTCAATTATTACAGTGGAGCTGACACGTCTGACGGAAAAACAATTTAATGTCGTATTTACAGAATTACTTACGGGCATATGCTATCAAGGTCGGCTTTGCTCGAGACAAATGTCAATCCGGAACCGGTTAAGTGCTTCAAAGTGCCAGTGCAACGATCTAGTTGTGCCGAAGCGCAATGATCGTTTGCTTTCACCCTCGTTATTACTGAAACAGTAAGAAAAGTTTGATTGGTACAAAAAACAAAAATTGAGAAATATAGACACGAAATCAAATATCAGGGTGATTATTTATTAACGAATAACGCTCCAAATAAATGACCCTTCATAAATATGCATTTATGTAATTTATTGTAAAATCTACATGTATTAAAAACTCCGAGAAAATAGTTACATTACATTACATATTAAAAAATCCGTAGTGGTCCGCACTGAAATCCCTTATACTTAGTTATACTCCAATTTTTCGAAAAAACTTTTCAAATGAAAGTTATTTAAAATTTCAATATCTTCGAGATAAGGAAAACGGCAGTAACCTATCACTTCCGGTTGAGAGATTGATTTCAAAATAGGACGTTTTCTTTCTTGCTATATACACAATTTAAGTTTAACGTTTCATCGCTCATTCCGAAAATTGTCACGATTACTTATATTATATATAAGGAAATAAATGAATTCAAACACATTAAATATCATATTAATCCATTTAAAGTGAGGAAATATATATATAAAAAATCAACGCCGTTAAATAATTCGATCTATTTAATTGAAACATAATATGAATTTCTAAATCAAATTGTTAACTCAATATTTGAAATTGAGAAGTTTAGATAGCGACGATCATAATTAAGTATAAAAATGTATCAAAACTTGTTACTGTCATTTTTTTCTTTTCCAAGATTAACTACGTATGTGCAGGATGCCTTTAACATCTTTTGTTAGGTAAGCAACACAGTAACTAAACAAGTAAAATTCTCCAGGTCATTTAATAATACAGCATTTTGCGCTATAAGTGCACTTTTGTGTAACACCTATTGAAATGCAGAAATTCATTTCATCTAAAAGCTCCCAGAGGAAAATTGTTGTTACTTTGATATTGTTAACATGTAGACGACTCTCGACATTCTTTAAACTGTCCTTTGGAAATACGATGTCTCAAAACGTATGCATTCAATACATTTACGGAGTATTTTTAGAAAAATTGAAAATCCATACATTTCATTCCTGATAATATATTCCACAAAGTGTTAAAAGTAACAAATTTTTCATCCTTATGGGCGAATAAATATCAAACGTCGCGCAAATGTATCCTGGACAAATGTGAAAACCGACAGAACAAAAAAAAATTAGTTCGAAGAAACGAATCAAGGATAAGCGAATATACCAGGTTCGATTTTAAATTTCATTATCCTAAAATAACCTTTTAATCTGAGCAGAGTGGAAAGAAATGTAAAATTGCATGAAACGTTATCCGAAGTTCAACATTTCGCCTTAAAAAACAATCACGAAGCCGCATTATAATTGAAATGAAATAAGGAACTGGAAAATCTTACGACTTTTAATGAAAAATTTTCCGTTATCAACTGGCGTTTCAGAGATATTATCTCGCGTCCGCCATGTTTCGGGATTTCGACCTTAATTGAAACGACATAGGGACTGAAATACGTGAGTTATCCGCACAATCAAAAAGTTCACCGTTGAAAATGTAACCTCAAACTTTTCTTGATAAAAATCAAGAGGCTATTAAAGTTAGGATAGGTCTTGAATTTACTACAAGTAACCCAAGAATTTCTTTCAATAACTTTTGAAATAAAATTCTCTCTCCCGGCGAACTTTCCGGCGAAATATTAGATCTGGAGGTCGGAATTTACGGTTTGAACGTTTATTCATTGACCGGTGTGTTTTATTAAGCACAAAAATACTTTCAGATGTAAATTTAAACAATCCGCGTCGCGCGAAACAAATAATAAGAAATGGCGCATTTAAGAAAAATCTATATAAACTTATGGACAGAATTAAAGCACCACCGCATTTATTTTGAGTTATTACAAAAAAATACTTTGACAGGTTTTGTTGTTTTGTTAAAATAGCACAATTGGCAATAAAAGCATTTTTGGCAAAAATTGATTTAAAATCGAAAATTGTTGCTTATTAAGACTATTTGTACAGTTGGTTTCAAAAAAATCGAGTACACTTCATAAATCAGTAGGCATGATTTTGAATTTTTTTTACAATGTAAAATTGTCTGTTTGGATTTAGGTTATATTTTATGTCATATTTTGACAACAAATGCATGTAGCTTTCAGAAAATGAAATACGGCATGCATGCATAGGTTCGCTCAAATTTGACATTTTATTTGTTATTGTGACATCGACAGTACTGATTTACTCCACTGAAAAAAACTGTACTCGATTTCATTGAAACCAACTGTATTTAGCCACCAAGTTTTTTGTTATTGATATTATCAGTGCGAGTGTTTATAATATTAGTTTCTAGGTCTTCTACTACCAATTATTGTGCAACACTTGCAGAAATTGGTACTCCCAACGCTAAGCCATCAATTTGTGAGTAAAAATTTTATCAAATCGGAAATATGTGGATTCAAGTGTGAATTATATGGCAATTAGAATTCATTTAATGGTAAATTTGTATAATTTTATTTTATACCATTTATTTTCAATAACTTCTTTAACAATTGTTTTTGATAAGTTGGTTTTCATGCTTCAAGAATCACTGATGTGGTATTGTGATTGATTTACAGTTTTTATACAATTTCTTAGATATTTTGATAATTTTCCATTTTGTAATTGTACTGATACAACAACTGGTGTGGTGGGATATCATTTTTATAAATTTTAGTTTGTGCGTAAATTTGTGGTGGTTATGCGGTATTAATTTTGAGTTGTTTACATATTTCTGATGCTAGGTAATTATTTACTTACCATTTTTTTTAATTAAGTTGTTGTTTTTGTATTGTCTACTAGGGTATCCATTATAACAGTTTTATTATTTTTATCTCGTTTTAATATGGTAATTTGTGGGATATTTTTGATGAATATTTTTGTTTTTATAGTTATAGATTGTGTTTGTAATTTTTGTTCTTATGTCTAATTTATGTTCATTAGGTGATGTATCAATTGCTGCTTGAATATTGGCAATTGATTAAAGAATTAAAGATTAAGAATTAAAAAAGCACTAATAATACCATAAATTTCTTGTTCTCGGGTAATGAACCGCATATTTTCTCAAATACATAACATTACATTTTATTAATTAGTTACACAATTAGTTGTTGCAAATACAACTGATAAGCTTATTGATTCCATTCAAATACACGCGACTAATAATACAAACAATGTATGTAGCAATAACAAATAATTGCATACTGAAGCATAACAATTACTGTTAAAGAATATTGCAGTGATATTTTCATTATGTACACATGTACTTCTTTTTAACGAATATTTATATGTTGACCCAGGCAACGTACAGAAATTCGTGCAAATGTACATTACAAGAAAACATTCGCATTGTTGGGATATCTGACAACTTGGCAAAATCTATATCGAAATGGGGCCCATTTAAACTGAATTTATATAGCGAGTGCGAAATGTTTTATTAAACAATATAATCTTTGCACTCTAAATGAGCAAAGCTTTCGTAGTTTATTAACGACTTATTGTAAATTATTAATTTGTGTAATACGTGAATACAATTTATTTCTAATACTTCATACTCTGTACAAAATACCACAATTTAAATTCAAATGTTTAAACATATTATGCTGCGCAAACAAATCTAGGAAATGTGAGCCATAACTTAAAATGACTTACGTACTTTTCTATTGTTAGACGCAATGAAGTCAAACTAAACGGAATAGACTCGGTACATATGAGCCAATAAGAGTAAGGCGGGGCTAGATATATTTTCAGAGAGCCTTTTGATGAAGCTACTTCACGATAATGAGTATTTTGGTAAACATCGAGGACTTTGTCCCAATTAACTTTCCCAGAAGAATTCATTTTAGTATTTTTATTTATTTAGTATATTTTAACAAACAAAAAATTGATGTATATTTTTCAGAATTTGAAACATCAATAAAAAAATGCGTTTTTAACAAAAATGTGTGTTGCAGCAAATATTTCAGACACGTCCATCATTCATAACAACAAATTCAATTCAACACAAAATACAACATGTATTTTGCGACGTGTTATTATTAATATTGCAGAATGCGCGCTTGTAATACACAAATATAAACAGAAAATAAAAAGAAAACATTACTGCACAAATGGTAATTAATCATTGTAGTCTAAGTAATGGCTTATCTACATGCTTCACTAGAACAATATTTTAAACATGATTGAATTGCTCGTCGTTTTTTATTGGTCGGTACAGTCCGTGACACGTGGCTAATATTTCACCGGGACCCTTGTACGTTAACATCGAAATTGTCGACAATATTTTTGCATTATTTTGTCAGCTCTTTTATATATTCGTTCCGTTTTAATTTAATTTTATCTAGTATATGTAGAAAATGAACAAAAAGTGTATATTTAATTTCCTCGTTAGGAATTAAGACTTGAAAATTATAACGTCGTTTTAACTAACTTCTCCAACAAACTTTTTCCTTAAAGTAAATGAGAAGTTTAAAGTAATCTACCACTGTAATAAATTTGAAATGAAACAATTACATTTCGTCCAAACTAGCTAATAGAAAACACTTCAAATATCCAAGGAAAAGTTCGTAGTTAGTGAGCGGCATTTAACTTTAAAACTTCTAAACGATTCCTGGCACACTCAATCTTAATCTCATATAAAATATGGCATTGAAAATCGAGATCCCTTTGTACATAGGAAAACTTCCGGCTCTAAGTCTTCTTTTTCACGACATTGAAAGAGTTTCAAACTTTACAAATGTTGAGGATTTACTCGGTAATCGGATATATTGTAAGTATTATTATGAATGTCGAGAACGATATTATAACTTTGTCACTTATCTTAAAAATACGACGTGCTACATGTATGTATACAAACTTTACGCCTACAAACATTTTTAACAATTTAGGTCAAACAAAAGCGTTGTTTGAATTACGTTTGCGAAATATTCTTGAAATAAAAATAAAAAGTGAGCCGTTATAATTAATATTTCGTGACTACGTAATAGTATCAACGTGATAATAAAATAAGCGTATACACTTGATGTAATGGATCTAAAAATTTGCATATATATTATTTTACTTCCTTTGTTCTATTTTCTGCGATGCAGTGCCGAAGATTATAGTTCTAGTTAGTTTTAATAAGGACATGCAGTCAAGGTAAAAAAGTCTCATACATTATTCACCGCAGTATACAAATTATTGTAAAAATTAAAAACGAATTTAGTTATAAATTTAGAACTAAAGCCATGCAGTTTCAACGCAATTTATTTACATGTCATTAAATACAAGGAAAAATCGCAATGGTAAACGCCGCAATTCGGAACGATAACGATTTTGGGCGTGCACCTTGTGTTGGGATTAAAACTATTTTTCCCTTTTATCGATAAATAAAATAACCTCGGGCTGTTTATCACACATTCGCACGTTCCGTGTTTCTTCGCCATCCTTGCAGACAGACGATTTTATTCATCTTTTAAATTCATCCTGACATAATTCATATTTCTTCCCAGTTTCCTTGTTTTATGGTCCAATTTGATTTCGGTTTGGCTTATAAGCATCCGAGTTTGTTAAGACATTTCGCTTATAGGATCAAATTTTTAATTTGTCGATAAGCGAATGTGGAATTTATCAACATATTATGGCCTAGTGTTTTTAATTACTGGTATTATTCCTAACGTCTTAATTGTTTCATATATGATGAAACCGTGTGTATTTATATTTTGCAATATAAACAAAAACAAAAGCAATATTGATTGGAGATTTTATAATTATTATTCTAATAATTTTAGTTTCAGCTTGTATAGTTGAATTTGCAAGACTTGACATCAAATAAATGAAGTTCCCCTATGTTTTGCGGATTTCGGACGAGGTTCTGGTCAAGTGTACCCGACTGGTAAATCATTACACTGATTACTTTACAACTGAGAATTAACTTCAGATGAGTTAGAGATAACATCAAAACCAATCGTCCTTGAATGAGTTGATTGGTTCGTTAATTGCCAGATTATAGTTACTCAAGCATTGATACTAACGGAAGATATATTTCACAATTACACCCAAGTAAAATAAGTTTAATATGGCGAAGTTACCACCAGTCATGACTAGAAGTGGCTAGATAAACATTGAATGAAATTTATGTAAAATTTTAAATTAAAGTGACAGCAATCATTTAAGGAATATTATAAAAGAAAATAATGTAATCTCAAAGACCTACACAACATTAAGACATGTGTATTCCGGTGTAAAACCTGAAGTTTCAAAATATCTTTTAAATGAGTTTGCACTTGAACACGACAGGTAAAAAAGGCATTTTCTAGATCTTTAATCAAGAGGTATAAAGGAGAATGTTGTTTTATCGTACATAACATTGTATAACATTTCGAAACTAATAAATATGAGGAAATAACATTTTTTTCCTTTTTTGGGGGATTTTTTTATAAATTGTACTCGTTATTATTATCCTCGCGCACAGTGAACGATCAAACAAATAAATCAAACAGCCTCGATGCAATATACTTTATACAGTATACTGCTGAAGATGACAACTTAGTTGTCGAAATGTACATAAAATAAAATACTGTCTGGTAAGGGCAAGTTTGTTATTATAATATAACAAATAATTATTGCTTACAGAGCTAATTAAATTATTTTTTTAAAATAATCTTGATTCTTATCCTTTCGCCTTTCACGAAGACAAATAACTTATTGTATTGACGTATTTAGGTACACTAATTTTATCGGAAATCATATTGTAATAAATATATAATTTTTTCAAATTCTAATAATTGTTACAGACATCCTTATTCTTAATTAGTCATTTCGTTGTTTGATCTATGAACATAAATAAATTATTTTATAATATATTTATTTTTGTAAACACAGTTAATTTTGATTTTTAAAATGGCACTCCGTTTTGAGACTTATGTCCTTTTCACAAGCACAAAAAATCCGCGGTGGTCCGCACGAAACTTTCTTATACTCAGGTATACTACGTTTTTCGAAAAAACTTTTCAAATGAAAGTTGTTTAAAATATCAATATCTATAATTTATGTAAGAATATTTTTTTCCGTAACGTGTACCGTTTTCGAGATATGGAAAAAGGTGATAAGAGTAAGCCATCACTTCCGGTTGAGAGATTGCGTTCAAAATAGGACGTTTTCCTAGTTGCTACATACAAATGTTAAGTTTAAAGTTTTAGAGCTCTAGCTATAATCGTTTGAACGCTAGAGCGCGCACAGACACACAGACACACACACACAAACACACAGACGTCATTCCGAAAATAGTCAGAAACGATTCAGGGGACCTCAAAACGCGTATATCCGTTAAAATCTCGAGGTCGAAATTTTTCATGATTCCTATACTTACTTATACATAAAGTATAAGTAAGTAATAAAATCTACTTTAGTAGATATTTACTGAATTATGAGTGGAGATTTTATATGCCTGCATGTTGTGTACATAAATTAATAAAATCTTCCTTGGAATTTATTTTAACCTCATTGGTAACTTGTTTTAATTTTAATTAAATGAAACATCAAATTATTGTATATATTATATAAAATATACTATGAAAAACCACAAATAAAAAAATAGAATATAAAATAAATGATAAAGAAATCTAAGTTTTGTGTTCGTGCCATTTGAATTGTTTGTTTCATTCATTTAATTTTGATGATACATTGGATTTAATGGCTCAATCTAAAATTCAAGTTGCGTTGGATTGAATTAGATTTGCATTATTTTTAATAAAACGCGTCAAACCCAACCTAACATCATCATTTTAATAGCGCTTAGTACGCGACTACATGCAATAAAAAAATTGCAAGCAAACAACAAAATTTGTTGTTTTGTTGATTTAACACAAGGCTATTAGAAAATGATTCAGCGATGTGTCATGAATGTTTAAGATCATACGATCATGGAAATATTCGCAATGAATTAAAAATGTTCCACTATAAATTCTGGACTTATTTCTTATGTCAAAAATGTTTGTAATTTTATATAATTATGCGTCCTCCGTTTTATTCGATATTTTATGTTATAATGTAGCGTCGTTTACTATATAAACTTTGTACAATTTCCCTTTTTATTTTTAAATTTTGTAATGCGGAGGAAAGTGCATGCAAAAGTACCCTTTTTCAGCATACAGTAACAAAAACAATTTTGTATTGATTGCTGCCTTGATCAACCAATTCATTTTATCATTAAAATAGATTCTATTAACAAAATTAAAATGTAGCTTTACAATTAATTACTATTCCACTTGGAAGGTTTCTCTTTTAAAATGTTTACTAAAGAATATTCAGTATTTGCAGTGTTAGCTTTACGTACATTTTTTTAGTTACGTAACTAAATGGTTACGTAACGCGATTTGAAAAACACTGAAGGGTAGAAGCAGGTGCAAAATTGTTGTTGTAGGAAATTGGATGTGCATTTCTAAGATCTCGCGACGTATAGATATATCAAGCTGAATGCGAATTTCAGCCTTTATATGTAGTTCGTTACATTTGAGCCAAGTGGAAACTAATTTTTCGGTTAGGATTTTCAATAAAAAGTGTAATTTAAAAAATCATTCAATTAACGTAATTAAATATTCAAGACCCAGTAATAATAAAATAACCAAAAAAATACCATGCCCGAGGACTAGCTAGCATCATTGTAAATGCCAGGTATTCTAGAATGTAATTTATAGAAGAAAATGCCACCTAATTTATTTATAACCATATAGAATTACAGATCGATTTGTATGGGTAGAAGTAAATACTTTTTCCGATTCGTTTACACATTCACTACTACCAACTTCCGTGCATTTGAATCGAGTAAGTCTGTATATGTGATTTATTTATATTTAGTCGTGAGAATTAGTAGTTTGTGTAATCATTGTTTTGGGGCATTGGGTTGGATATTAATCATGCCTCCTTTGTGTCAGTATGTTTTATTGGTTATTTTTTGTTTCGTGGCGGAGTTTGTAATCGTTTTCATTAAATTTGACGTGCAATTATATATCCTGTTTTAAAAATTCCTTTCTGTTTGATTTACATGTGGGCTTGTGGCATGTGGGCCCCGATAAGTTTCCATGATACATTTATTAATTCTAATATTTATTTAATTTGTTTATTTAGTTTGAAAAAAAAACTTTCGAATTGACAATAATACCAAATTAATGTTAAATATTATGTTTTGACATTTGGAAGTGTACTTTAAAACATGCATCCTTGTTGTGTCAAACGTATAACATCAATAGCGTGGTTTGCACTGGGAATAACGACGATGTGAGTTGATAATTATTAACATTTAAAAATGCCTTTCTGGGACGCAATCACTTCGTAAACAATTTTCCCGGAGTAGTTTTCGAGGTAAAGTGGCTGCCAATAACGTCAATGCTGTGCTGCGTTACATTATATTTGACATGTTAGTTTAATATTCGCAAACTATTAAATGCAATGAGATGGCAGCAATTTGTAATTTTTAAACATCAAATGAAGTTGGATTCGATAATTTATTTCTAATGAAGATATTCTTATACGATCGTATTGATTTAGGTGAATAATTGAACTTCAAAACAAAAGTTTAAATATTGTGTGATAACTCATTACCCAACAGTTTTAAATGAACGAATAAGAACGAATATGTCCGTAAGCTTACAATGTAACGTTTATCCAATTTTAAAATATATGGCACATAATGAAACCTTGTAAAGTTGGAAGGAGCAATTACGAATATAATTTAATTTAATCTGTAATAGTTATTTATGTAGCCAGGTACGAAATACTTTATTTTGTGGATGTTTGCGGGACGAGCCAAGTGAGGTTAAGTGTTCTTCATCTTGCAGTTTTCAGTGGACTTATCTAATGATATCACGAACTGTTATCTAGTTTCTCTTTTAATAGTTTTTTTGCATTCCCTTTGCATTTGGGAATTTTTATGAGCGGACCCTTTTCTTGCAGTAGGTCGTTCTGCTACCCTTCTTAATTAAGCCCTACAGGTCGTTTTGTTTTTTGCCTCCTTTCCTATTTTCATCCAGTTTTCTGAGTCTCCAATTCTTCTCCAACCTGTTATACCCTTACATTTCATATAATTTGGCTAGTTGGTCTTCCCATCTCGGCTTCTATTTTGTAATTCTCCTTATCACTGCCATATATTCCGTATGTATATATGAGCTTATATTTTTATTCTCCATGATACATTTATTAATTCTAATATTTATTTAATTTGTTTATTTAGTTTGAAAAAAAAACTTTCGAATTGACAATAATACCAAATTAATGTTAAATATTATGTTTTGACATTTGGAAGTGTACTTTAAAACATGCATCCTTGTTGTGTCAAACGTATAACATCAATAGCGTGGTTTGCACTGGGAATAACGACGATGTGAGTTGATAATTATTAACATTTAAAAATGCCTTTCTGGGACGCAATCACTTCGTAAACAATTTTCCCGGAGTAGTTTTCGAGGTAAAGTGGCTGCCAATAACGTCAATGCTGTGCTGCGTTACATTATATTTGACATGTTAGTTTAATATTCGCAAACTATTAAATGCAATGAGATGGCAGCAATTTGTAATTTTTAAACATCAAATGAAGTTGGATTCGATAATTTATTTCTAATGAAGATATTCTTATACGATCGTATTGATTTAGGTGAATAATTGAACTTCAAAACAAAAGTTTAAATATTGTGTGATAACTCATTACCCAACAGTTTTAAATGAACGAATAAGAACGAATATGTCCGTAAGCTTACAATGTAACGTTTATCCAATTTTAAAATATATGGCACATAATGAAACCTTGTAAAGTTGGAAGGAGCAATTACGAATATAATTTAATTTAATCTGTAATAGTTATTTATGTAGCCAGGTACGAAATACTTTATTTTGTGGATGTTTGCGGGACGAGCCAAGTGAGGTTAAGTGTTCTTCATCTTGCAGTTTTCAGTGGACTTATCTAATGATATCACGAACTGTTATCTAGTTTCTCTTTTAATAGTTTTTTTGCATTCCCTTTGCATTTGGGAATTTTTATGAGCGGACCCTTTTCTTGCAGTAGGTCGTTCTGCTACCCTTCTTAATTAAGCCCTACAGGTCGTTTTGTTTTTTGCCTCCTTTCCTATTTTCATCCAGTTTTCTGAGTCTCCAATTCTTCTCCAACCTGTTATACCCTTACATTTCATATAATTTGGCTAGTTGGTCTTCCCATCTCGGCTTCTATTTTGTAATTCTCCTTATCACTGCCATATATTCCGTATGTATATATGAGCTTATATTTTTATTCTTTGTGGTTTTATCTTCCGTGTTTTCATCTCCATAAAACAATAACTCATTCGCATCATATTTCATGTAGTGCAAGTATGTCGGTTATGCCCAAGCCAATTCAATATAACACAGGCAGGCATAGGTCAACCCAACCAAATCCTACCCAACCCAACCCAATACAACTCAACGTAATGTTTTTTTAATGTTAATTTGAGTTGGAATTGGTTGAGTCTGATTCAATATTTAATGCGACAATTAAACTGCATCCAACTCGATGAAATACAACAATTCAAATGCATTTCACATCTATTTGAGTTGATTTGTGTTGGGGCAGGTGAGTTGAATGTTCATTAAACTCAATACAATACATCCATCATCGATACTATCTTAATTTTGCGTTCAATTATTCAATACGCAATGTTAAGTTAACTCAATACAACTTAATGTAAGTATCGTAAATCCAAATTCATTCAGTTTGAGTTTCTGTGTTTTTAATTAATTTGAGTTCTTTCGTTTGGTTGAGTTGATTCAATATTTATTGTTGATTCAATCCGACTCAATCCAATGCAATCCAACTCATTCAATTTTCATTAAGCGAAATAAGTTTAAAAATCATTTTAGTTGCATTGTGCTAAATTATGTTAACCAAATACTAAACGATCGTTTAACACGAACTAACCCACCAATGGACATCAATGATAATTTTAAGCGATTATTTTTTTTTAATTTGGGTTCTTTTTCGTTTGGTTAAGTTGAGTTGAGTTGAGCATACATCCAAATACGTCTCAGATTTATTAAAGTTGTATAGGGCAGGCCGAGCTAAACAAACATTAAATGTTTATTCAACCTAACCCAAAACAGTCAAACTAAAAACTAATTTGTGAGTTGCAGCTAGTTCTACTAATCTAGCCGTTTCTTCCATTCTTCCTGGTGCTAACATTGTTCTTATTTTCCAGAAAGTTTCAGAGTTTTCTATTATTTCTTTGCTGGTATGTTTCTCTTGTTTATTTCCCATTTCATCGCTGCCTCCATCACATTTAATTCCTCCTTTGCTGCTTGCTTTGTTTTTTGATTTTTTTGATCTGTTTTCTTTTTTGTTAATTCCCAAACCTGTACTATTTTATTCTGGTCCTCCATATTCCTTGATCTTACCAGATGAGGCGCCTTCTTTTATTTCCCCTTTCCTTGCATCATCTTCAATCCTCTTATAACGACGATTCCTTTATCTTTTCCTTCTTTTTTTTCTGTGCTCTCTTCTACTGATGTCCTCTTCCCGTCTCTTGCTCCTTCTTTCTTATTCGTTTTTCTTATTTGTTCTTATTCCCTTCCTTAATTTGGACGTCTCTTCCAAGTTCTCTATTTTCTTCCATCATATCTCGCTTATCGTCCTAATGCTGCGTATACCTTTTGTTTCTACCATATTCGGTGTTCTTCCCTCTTTCATTCTAGTCATCGTATCTAGATTTCTGCTTCGCTGAAATGGTGCAACTTCTCTACCATTTCTTCCGGCGATTTTTCTATGCCTTTCTTTTGGTATACTTTTTAAACGCTCACGTAAGATTTTTTCGATGCGTTCTTAACTGCCAAAGAAAATGAATCTCCTCGACCCGTCGCAACTTGTTTCCAAATTCAACATTAAATACTATTTCCATGTTATAAATATTTTATTATTTTGATATATTCATTGTTTTACGTCAATTACGTTAAAATTGCATCTCCTGAACCACCAGGGTTGGCAAATTACCAAAATGGTTTACCAGATCGCGTAAGTTAAATTTTATGTTCGTTAATTTTTTATCAATTCAATTCCAGTCCATCCCGCGCCGTTCCGATAACGTTTAAATTTATGAACGCGTCCGTGTTCCAAATTGAAAAAAGCTTTTTATTTAATTGATACGCGAAAACGACGACAGAAAATGTTTTCTAATTACGGACGTAATTTCGCTCCCCTTTCACGATTCAGTACGCAACGAGAGGAATTTTTTGGCGTCACGTGAAAACAAGTAAGAGCTGCAGGCCAATCGGATTCACGGTGCTCCATCGCATGTCGATATGATTTAACCACAAATATGAAACGTATCAAAAGCATCATCCGCTTCCATAGTATTGACTACGACCCCAATATTTGATTGTATCTGCTCGCTTATTTTTTCAGTTGCAATATGGAATAAATCCTGTGGTTCAGTTAATTACGTTCATCATGTGGAATTGCCGATATACGATTTAATAAACCTCGCAATATTTCATAGACGATGGATATTGCGAGCAGCGCTAAATTACTAACTTTGCGTTTATTCATAAAATACTAGCACACAAAATATATATAACAATGAATTTTTTGTTTGTTTTATAGGCCTATTTAAAAAGCCGATAAAACGAACAATTAAATGAAGTTGATAACAACAGTGATGATGAACAGTTATTTTTTTGTATATATTTTACGGAGATTTCAGGAATGTATAGTGCAAGAACAGTTGGAATTTTAGTGAAATAAAGAAAGCGAAATAAATTTATGATACCTGCCTAGTTTTTTGATAAATGATTCCAGTTGCGCTTGCTTATTGTTGGTGATGTAACAGGTGTATAGTAGTCATCACAGATCTTGATTTTGTATATATTTACTTATTTACCATTTTACTTACATGAATACTTTCAACTCACCTTGTTACAAGTAGTATTATATTGGTCCTTATATACTTGAAAAATACAGCAGTAACTGTTGCAGAGCGATGATATATCGATGATATACAGACCAAGTAATCACCATTGAAGTTGGAATTGTGATAAATTGTGAATTACTATCGAGTGCCTTGTGTATCCACAGTATTCAGCTGCAGCTCACAAATAAGAGTTTCTGATCTCATTGGTTTGACTCTCGTGTACAGAATTGGGCAAATTTATTCGTATAAGGCGATATTAACTGTTTTTACGATGCAGATGTTTTAATTGCGAAAAACAAGAACACTGAGTGGAGATGCATGGAGGCGTATTTAATTTGCATATTCTATCATCGAAGTAGTAGTCTAAGTAGTCGAGGTGTGCGATGTGATTCATCGAATCGATTGTTTAGATACATCTCGTTCACGGTCCGTTTTGTGTGAGAATTGCAAAATTCGAGTTATTTGTATATAGAGTACCTTGTAAAATGAACGAAAAGAAAGAAAAATACAAAATACTCCTTCTTTGTAACGGTGATCGAATGGAATCTTTTGTAATAAAGTCTCCATCAATCAAAAATCGTCTAGAAGTTTTAAATAAACCGAGCCGTAAGTAAACTTGTAGAAATAAATTAATACAAACATACCATTTAAATAAATAATGAACAAATAAAAATCTCCATTGTGTGGAAGTGTAAAAAGCTAATGAATTCGCAACGAAGGGTCAAAACGATATATTAATAAAAGCATGCATTGAAAATAATTTTCTTTTGACATTAACATACATTATAAAATAGTTCATACGGTGAATTTGCAATCAATATGATATACATGATTCATCAGATTAAAAGTGTACCGTCATTTTTTTGTTTAGTTCGGTGCATTACGGAAAATTGAATAATCGATTCAAATGCACTAACACAGTTAAAAAAAATGTTAAGTCCATTGTATTGGATGAATAGTACAAATCCAATAATTCGCAAAAAATATTCAAATGGAAACACAATGGAATCTTTTATAAGACCGATGCTTTCATTTGTGGTCGTCAACATAAATGAAAATCAAACAATGCCCATTTATTTCCCTCTTTACGTAGAACAATGGGAAATAATCGACAAAAACATCAACTCACCAAATCGTGTGATAAATGAGTTTATAGATGATTTCGTGGGTTACAAGTAAACTACTATACTAAATAACGGCAATCATTTAAACAATTAACAACCCGGCAGCTTTTAGCAAGTTAGGGGACGGGTTCGACGTAATGTATAGGTCTACAGGGGTTGAACTACAGCCTTACTATCTTAGAATTGGAGCCTCTAAATTATCGTCCAAGGTTTACAACCAAACAAGATAATAAGCGGTCTTTCGAGACGAATAATATTTATTTATCATAATAAGATGTTACACTCAACGTGCATAGTGCTTATAATGGGATATAAGAGGAAATATATTTTAAATATCAGTTAATAGACACGAAATACGAAAGTTAGAATATCTTATGACAGTAAACGGAATGTAGATGATTTTAATTGTAAATAATAATCACTATTTTACCTGTCCCCTGATTTATTACAATGAATAATAACAATAATAATTGGTTTTCATTTGGTACATGTAGGAGTACGTTTGCACTCAGATATTCTTGGTGATACTACTAATGCCCGTAAAAAATAATGACAATTGTTAGAAATTTGCATTTTGTTTCTATCAAAACCATAAATAGTGGTGAGAATTTCACAGAACTAAGCTAAATCTTTTAATAGCCTAACAATAAAATAATCATAATGATATATTAATATCGAAGCTTTGTTACTAAATTCTAGATATAACAGTTATAACAGGTGTAACAGTTTATAATTCGGCAGAGGATTTGCGAACAGCACTTTGTATTTATCTACCATCGACAAGGACACGTCTCGTATGTACCTGTCATGCCATGGCATTGTCACCATCCATTTGTATGTAAGTACAATCTAGCAGGATTCGACTAGTGATCGAAGTTGTATTGGGGAATGTAATAATAATGATTAAATAGTTTTTCAATCGCAATAATTATCTTGTTTCTGTTTGGTCAACTGAAATAATCAGCACCATTAGGACATAAAAAAATATTATCGGCATATGCTTCTACGAAAAACTTTCATGCAGTTCTTTCAGAACAGCTCGTAATAATTATTGGAAAAGTAATTATCACATATTGACTTTTAGACCAAACTTTTATGTGTGTAGTTTTCAGGAAGCTTTCAACGCAGTATTCTAAGAAACTAGTTTATTTGTATAAAATATTGTAATTTTGCAAATGCTGTATTATATTATATTTGGAAAGAAAGGTTTAGAAAATGCGGACTAAACCTTTAGACACTTTGAAGTAAAAAATTGCCTCGGTTTTATTTGGAGAAAATTTTCGGCAAATGTATATTCGATTACCCCCACATTGCAGAATTACGTTTTCAGCGTAGTGTAGCAAAAGTGAAGAGGAATTAAAAATAGTCCCCGCGAGTTAAACTTAAATCATAAAAGGATGAATGCTTCACAGCTCGTTGCTAACGCTGCTAACGTGACTCGGTAGCGAAGGAAAAGCATAATTTAAAAGTTTACGGTTTAATGGCATCGTTAATTAAGGAAGTGCGGACAAACAACGTAAAACTGATTTCGCTTTCCGATTTAACCATCACATACTCGCCAACTTAGTGTGTCTGTTAATTTTTGAATATTCGTCTACTAGGAGGAAAACTCACCTACGGTCCCGTGTTTGCGAGCTACTCAATTCTATTCGAAAGTTTTAATTAATTAAAAACATTTTAATGAAACCGAGATGTAAAACTGAAACGAATATCATTAGCACAAAGTGCATTTTACCAACGTGCACGATGGTAAACGAAAACAAAGTAAGTTGATAACTTTGTTCAGTGGTTTATTTCACATTATTAATTAGCACCGTTCTCGCAGCTTATTTCATTTTCACTTCAAATATAAATATGGTTTAATTCGACGAATGGCAAATTAGTGCAATTGCGAAGTTAAGCTAATTATTATTGGGCTTAGGGCTATTAAAATATAAATTATATATACTCGTATGTAAATCACAGGAACAATGGAGAATTTAGGTAGAATATATATTTATGTCGCAATATGTACATATATTGTACAGATTTATTTCTAACTAAATGAAATAAATGTTGAAAAATATTAAAAAATAAAAAAGTTTTGCGACTAAATTGTACGCAAAATTTTCAAAAAATGCAATAATTTTCAAAGAAACGTGAATATGCTCAAATATTAAATAAATGGCAAAAATTAATAAGCCGAATATTTAAAATTTTAAATTTTGTGGGCATTTTTGACATCTAAGTAAAAAATAAGAATTTGCAAATACAAACTTAATAATACTTTCTGTATTTTATTGAATAAAAGCAAAAAATGTTATTTTCTTTTAATGTGAACCAAAAAAAAAAAGAAAAATCAAGCCCCCATGAATGGCGAAATTAACATTTAATTTAATATTTGGCTACAAAAAATATATAAAAAGTGTACGGTAAAGTTTCCCAAAAATGCCAATTAACTTAAAAAATGTCAATATGCTGACATGTTGATTAAATGACAAAAATGTATAACTCGAATATTTTACATTTAATATTTTGCAATTATTGTTATTTTTTACGTTTTTGCATTTAGGACGAATGATACAATTGCTCTTTTTTAAACTTCCGCCCCATCACTCGCAAGCAAAAATTAAAAATTTTGAAATAAACATTTAATATTTTGTAAAAACATTTAAATAAATGGTTATAAAATTAAATATTAAATTAAATATATTATTTATTAAAATTAAATTTCCAACAAAACTACGAAAACCGAGAATTTTTACAAAGCAGCAATGTCAAAATGTTAAATTATTCTGAGATCCTTGTATATTTTTAAATTTATTAAATTTCTTATTGATTTCAGTTCCCGGATTTTTAAATACTTGAAAATGTTGAAATTATACTCGATACTATTGAAATTTTTACGTTTGATATTTAATTGTGATATAATGCTGACATTTGTTATGTTATAGAACTTTTTCATTTTATGATTATTTTAAAATCGAATAAATGATTAAAAATCTTTACAATTTAAATTTATCAAACCTATCATGTGATTTCATTCACAATTTAGATTAATTTCAAAGAAGGTTTTCTTCCAAAACCTAATTCTGAGAAATCTCTGTATTTACAACGTGTATTATGTATATGCATCTTGGAGCTCGACATAAACATGAATCTTAAGCTCACTAAAGCTTTCAAATTAAATTTTGACAAAATCATAAACATCTGCATACATAACGGAGCTTTTCTGTTACAAGAGCTTATCCGGAGCTTCCGCTCAAGCAGCGTGCGGTTACACACCGCATACTATACTCCAGAGCTTTTTGGGTAAAACGGAGGTAATGCATAAAGTTTTAGTTACATTACCTTCAGTAGATATCATTTTTTAACAACACAACTTATGATTGCAAATAAAGTACTACCTGCGTTGAACCGCATTTTAACTTGTCACATGCACGGCGACAGATAGATCTTACGTATAAATGCGGTGTATTTAAAGCTCCCTCAAATACAATACGTACTTGTCTGCGTATCACATTGTGAAATTCAGCCCGACGTGCTTTAACGCTTCCATTATCATGTTGGAGAAGATATGTTAATAAAGGACTAGTATTTCCAAATGTCAGAGCAGGGTTGCAATTAACGTTTTTAGATGCACTCGACTCTGGTACAGGATTATGTCATTATACATTTCTCTTTTAGACAAACAAGTAGAAATCCTCGGAGGAACACGACACAACAAAACCTCTTTAATTATAATTCTAATTAGCTGACGGAAATACCCAAAATTACGCGACACAGATGGCGGAACGTAATTTGACGGAACGTATTACAGGATTATGGAAAAATATCTTACGCGAACGTGCATTGCAAGTGACAAGAGTTCTATAATCACTTCGAAAGCTGCAAATAAGATCGTTTGTGTTATGTTTTATAAAACATGCTTCAATAGAGCGAAAGATGAAACAAACATTTCGGAAAATAAAATAAAATATTCTTAATAAATACGGCTGGCTCTGTTTAGCTTCCAGTTTTTGTATATGAATATTCCGCTGACATTTTGTTATTCTATATATATTAAACTCGAAAGAATAATGAATTGAATAATGACTGACAACGGAATAACAATAATATAAATCAAATATATAACTGAGATCATCGATCACTTTAAAACAATCAAGACTAACAATAGGAAACATATCTTTCAGTTACATAATAATAAACAATCAAACGATGGCGTAAATGCTTCAAAGCAAACCTAATCAAATAATGTGGTTCAGCAAAAATTAAATACAAAAGTCAAATTGGACCACGAACGTCTCCAACTTCAATAAATAAAATTTATTCTAAAGATGAGATAGAGATGTTTTGCAAGCTTGAGTATGTAATTTCTTTAGTAGTGAAGGTTGTAAATCAATATAAGAAATGGCAGGGAGTAATGGGAAAGCATTGAGAGAACACAATAAACGGTAATGGGGAAAATTACAATTCTGCATTGACAACGATTTGATGATTAATAATACATTCTATGAACACAAATGCATACATAAAATAACAAGAGAAGTGCACGCAATTACGTGCTCTATAATCGATTGTATAATAACATAAAGGAAATATAAAAATACAATAAGAGACGTAAGGGTTAAAAGATTCTACGAAGCATGACGAAGTATTACCTGCTGTAGACAAAAATAAGGTGAATAAAAAGAAAACAAAGATAGTGCTATAACAGACAAAATGAAGAGATTCAAGCTATGAGACCCGCAAAATCGGAATAAATATATAGAAGAGACAGAAAAATAAATTGAACAAACAACAAACCTGAAAGATAAATGGGAAATGTTTAAAGAAACATTATTCAAAGTGCAACTAAAATACGAGTATGTTGATACAGTGGAAGCAGTAATACTAGCAAACAAATAGATGGTGGAGTGAAACTATCAGAAACGTTACGGGAATGAAAAAAATGTGGAAAAGATGCATACAAAGCAGAAACCAACAAACACGAGGAAGTTGTAATATACAAAGAAATAAAGTTAAAATAATTATTAAACAGGAAAAAAACAAAAGTTTGGAGGAAGAATTTGACAGAAAAATGCAGGAAAACAGTGAAGCAAATAAAAAACTGTATTGCAGAATGCTAAGAAATATTAGGAAACAGAATGCAAATCCTCTTAAATAAATAAAAGATCAACATGGAAACATCATAATTGAAACATGGCAAGAATTAAAAATAGGAAAAGCAGTAAGATGTGATCAACTAGATGCGGAGCTAAACCTTAATACTTGACATATTGAATGTGGCATGGAAAACCAAAAAAATAGCCAAAGAATGGAATGTAGTAGCAATACGATATTTAAACTGGGAGACAGGAATTGCGATAACGAGTCCCCATATATATCACTTGTATGTGCAGGACAAAAAGTGGACGAAATAATACTGCAAGGGAAATTAAAAGAGATGTTAGAACCAGTTTTTAATGAGAATTTATTGTGAATTTAGAAATTAATTATCAGTAACATAAAAGTAAGTTAGAATTAGAATTATATAGATTGCATTTACGTTTAACTAAAAAGTGATTTTGAATTTAAGGATTGGTGTCACTTCATAGAAAGGTCGTAGGAGCCAAGGATCATAAATGTAACAAATGTAACAACGTTTGTAATTTAAACGCAAAATTTCAACAATTGTGTCCAAAACCAAAGGTTAGTCTTTTGAGATTTTTAATATTTACGAATTTTATTTGCTAAACAAAGGTTTAAAGTTTTGTTTGCGAAGCCGCAAAACACCTAGCGAGGAGATTATAGAAGGCATCGAGACATCTGTTAAAAATTTTTGAATTTTTTTTCAGTGTGTAGAGCAAAACTTACAACAGCACAATAATAAAGAACGGAATATTATTAAAATCTCAGAATAAGAAACCGTTCCTCTTCTATGAAAAAAGACAAAGGGAACAAGTTAGTAATTATGGACAAAGCCGATTATTATTAACTCGCAGACTTACTTGCTTTCTAAATGGTTAGTAAATGAAATCAAGAATTTACCCGAACAGCCAATACAGAATTCGTTTGTATTCATTCAAAAACTTAAAGATTGCAAGGCTGGATAAAGGTGAGGTGAGAAGAGAGGAAAAACTTAGATTGAAGCGAAACATCTAGCGAGAAAGAGAACGGATGGCGAAAATTTACGGAGGGGAGTTCATAACTAGAGACAATACACCTTGACACCTACGGGTAAAAGAGGTTATCGATTATGTATCCATGTATTGTACACAACTTCCTAACATTAGCATTGCTGAAGAGCATTATTATGAAATGATTATTATGAAATGAAGGTCTAATTTAAATTCCCCACGTGGCACCCGTACTCTATAATTAATATTTCCAAAAAAAGTAAGTATAAAATGTTAACATAGATAACGACAAAAATCAAATAGAAAACTAAACGATTGTTGCAATAAAATACAATTTCCCAAATTCGACAGATTGACTGGAAGTCCGCAAAATCGATTCGCAACACGCACGCATTAGACTTCGCCAGTACACGATGAAACGCTTGAAATACGGGAAAAACGGTGGCCCGTAGTTGCGTTTTTTTATTGCTCTGAAACACGAGTAGGTCGCAACAATATGTAATGATAGAACGATATAAAGTCGTCTGCGTAATAGTATAAAGTTTTATTTTAAGATTGCTACAGACTTGTTAATATGTAAATCACTATTAGTTTAATTTATCCTGAATATCCTGTTACAGTACTCTAGTAATTTATTGTTGAAAAGAATATCTTAATAAAAAAATTAAATATGCATTACTAGATTTTTTTGGGGTTTAATAAAATGTTGTTTTATTTAATAACTGTATAGATTAATTGTACCTGATAAATAACGAAGTAATAAAAGCCACAAAAGAAATGAAAAATGGAAAAGAACGTGGAACATGAATTGAATTTGAAGAGCAATGTATCATTCGTCAGTTAGATTTATGATATATACCAGAATAGTGGAGAGGATACTAAGCATCGAACTAACACAAAAGCTAGAAGATGAATAAGTAGCGTACAGAGAAGGGCAACAAATAGAAGACAATGCGTGTATTTATAATAGAAAAACATTTATAAGAGGGTGAGTCAATAACTATATCGCGAGAACTTTATATTGGCTGTAGTTAGCTATGTGTTAAGAGTGCTGCCCTCCTTTCTCGTCGCATTTATTTTGAATTTCGCAAATCCGACGTAGCAATACTGCATTCCATATTGCGCTAAATGATCTTCTTGCAAACGTAGAGCAGCAAAGGATCGGATAATATATATATTTACTAAATAATTTGCAAAATGCACTGTTTTTTTTTAATCACGAGACGCGAATTAAGACGACGTAAAAATATTGATATTTTATAATTGAGTTGGCAAATATACAGTTGTTTAGTATTTGTATTTCACTTGTTATAAAAAGTACAACATTTCGCAACTAAAATGACTTATCAAAATGTTCAGATTTCGTAACTGTAACAAACGTGAAGTATATATAGAACATTAGTATATTTCATGTTACTTGTAGATGCGGAAGAAAATGCTAATATTAATCAATACATGAGAAAAGGTAGATGATATCATCTGAAGATCTCTGGATTATCATTCCAAATTATGAGAAAATAGATGTAAAAGTATCTAGAGTTAAGAAAACACCAATTGTAAACTATCAGCTGAATAAAATGATATTCCTAAACAAAGTTTATTATTCAATAATCGCACATATAATAACGGAAACAAATAAATAAGGAAAGATGAAGAAGATGAATATCGTTCTTCTACCAAAGAAATATAACGTGGTTAAGTTAGTTAAACGAAAAAAAAAACATGAATTTATTTTTTTACTGCACTTTTAACACTTGAAGGAGGTTTTATGACTGATATTTCAAGTTATTTACTTGTTGATGAAATCACTATTCGTTTATAATTGTACTGAAATAAATATTTATGTGGCAACAGTTAAACTTTTAATTAGTTAGTTGGGAAGCGAAACAGGCTGGTACAATATACTATACTTTATACAACGAAATAATTGATTTGTAACTCGCTTAAAGAATATGAGATAAATGGCCGATGAGATCTCCCGCGCAGATTATGTCGCACGGGTATTACCGATTGTTAATCAATTAAGTCGGCAATTGTGTATGCCCAGTGAGAAGCACTGGAATGGTGTTTCAAATTTGGATTACGTGGAGCGAAATTATCGTCGTCACCACTGAATTAATTTACTAGCAATTGGAATACAAAAGACGTGGCACACAATGCAATGTTAATATCGTACACAATGCGTCCACCGTTTTGTGACAAAAAATTACTTTCTTTTGTCGGTATAGTTTTCGATCGACTTAAAGAGAACATTAGCGGGCAAGTTAATACTGGGGAATCAAAAACTGATCGCCAACTAATTCCTTTAGACGTCGCTAATACTTTGAAATGTATTATTCAATTACAGTGAAGTAAATCATGCCAATCAGAAACAAACTGAATGGAAAATATACCAGTATTGCCTGGGCAACAGTTCGTTCCTTCGCCCAATATTACGATACAAAAAATTATTATAAAAACTTACAGCGGTTATTGCCCTTTTTTATACATCGCAAGAAATTTACGAGAGCGCTTTTTATTTTATTTCATTTTCGATATTTTAATTCATTTTATTATTAGCATTTAAAAATTCTAACCAGCATTAACAAATAAATATACACCATGACCTTTATACTTGCTGTTTACAGTTTTTACACTTTTTTTAAATTCGTTGTATTTATTAAAATTCCTGTTTAATTAATGTACACCTAATTGACGTGATAAGCACTTTGTTTCACTTTGAATGCCATTACATTATTTAATTTGCATTGCATTTATTAAGTTGCACTCTTCCGCTTGTTGTTCGCATCCTCATATTATGTTCCCACTTCTTGTAAAATATCTCAATTTCAGTTGGTCAGCATTGAAAACAAAGGAAATGTCTGAAAAACAACAAGTATGCCTTAACGCAACACAAATTCACCCTTGTACCTCGAAAACACCGCCTCTTTTACCAGTAGCTGGCGTATTATCGGATTCCGATTACGAGGATTTCCATTGTGGAAACAACCAAGAATATGTTGAGTACGAATTTTACTTGTAGTTGGATGAGCAATATTGTACCGAATGGATCAATTTAAATGTTCTTATTTTCTTCTGTTTCTTATTCTAGAATAAGTAAACATAAGTTACATACAGAGGTCGAAGAAAAGGTTGCAGATAAAACTTTAATTGGATACAGAATAGTTGAAATTGGGAGTGTTTTGCAATGGGTTCTGAAGCTTCAATATGAACACAGTAAGCAGTGTACTTCCAGTGAACTTATAGATGAAAAGCACAATTGGTTTTATAAGTGAAATCCACTTTGAGTGTACCATGTGTTCCAGGACATATAAGAAACGAACAGAAGATCCCAATAACAGTACGGTGAATATCGGTGCGGTCTGGGGTACATTAGCTACTGGGAGTACATATGTCCATATGCAGGAACAATTTGCCTCTCTAAATATTCCTTGTATGTCTAAAAGAATGGCGATTCACATTAAATATTTACGGGTCTAATAGGCCAAAATCATATATTGGAAATAAAGTTTTTATTTAAGGTGTCTAAATTATGCATAAATTTAAATGAACCTGTTACAAAATTAAAAAAAAAAAATGCCTGGAACTTCATAATGGCAAGCTCAGGCTGAAATGGTGATAAGAGTAAACCATCACTTCCGGCTGAGGTATTGCTTTCAAAATAGGACGTTTTCTTTCCAGCTATATACAAATCTTAAGTTAAAAATTTAATAGTGGTGGGCGCGCCCTCACACACACACACAACCACACATAACTTTGACATGTCTCATATTAACATTTCGTTAAGGTTATAAACTTTATTAACATGTTAGCTGCCGGGTACACCCTGGTTACCGAGTGAGCGTTCCTATATGGTCGAGAGCCGTAGCCGTTTTGCATTTGCAGCGAAACTCGTATTAAATTGCCATATTATAAATAATAAGTTAATAACTTTTCACAAAATAACATTGATTTCAAAATGTACATTTCAAATGCTAAGCATTCATCTACAGGAGAACGGTTTGACTTAATGTATTAGAAAAGTCTGCGATGGTCCGCACTGAACTTCCTTATACTTACTTATACTCCATTTTTAGAAAAAAAACTTTTCAAATGAAAGTTGTTCAATATCTTTAACAGATTAACTTTTATAAGAACATTTTTTCGATAACTCTGTTTTTGAGATAAGGAAAACGGTGATAAGAGTAAATTATCACTTCCCGTTGAGTATTGCTCTCAAAATATGATCTCAAGTTTAAAGTTTCATAGCTCTAGCTATAATCGTTTGACATCCACACACTCACATAAAGACGTCAATCCAAAAATAGTCAGAATCGACTCAGGGAACCTCAAAACGTGTATTACCTCAAAACGTGTATTAACATTTCGAGGTAGAAAATGTTCATTATTACTATACTTCCTTATACAGAAAGTATAACGAAGCAATAATATCAAATTCCTCAAATACCTATTATATGACAATAAATATTTTGCCAAAACTTTTAGAAGAAACTAAGCAATGAGCAACAATTGGAGTGCAATAGTAAACGACGGAAGATATCTTGAAAGTGGCGAAAAATTGCAATAAATGCATGTAAATCCAACGACCAATACGTGCAATGTAATTGTCCTGTCGACATTGTGCATACAAATATGCGCGGTAGAACAGAAAGTTTCTCAGAAATATAATGAGGAAAACAAAATATGATTGAATAAGAACACAGCGACCAGAACAATAAATAAAGGGAATTCCGATGCCGGAAAATAGATAACTGAATTGGTATAAACAGCAAGGGTTGGAGGGATGGATCTAAAGAGAATAATAAAGAACACCTCTATCACTAGAGGCTGAATAAAACTGAATAAAAAGAAAGGAATGTATTACGTTTTGATAGACGGAATTCGAAATTATGCCACTGGTGCGGGATATCTGTAGAATTACGTAGCCAATTTCGCAATTCTCTGACGCACCGGAAAACGCATTCGCTGTACAAAAGTGTTGAAGAAGAAGAGAAGGGAAGAAGCTTTTAACAAATGTGTAATTTTAATTTTAAGTATAATCCTTATCAGCTTATGTCAGCCAAAAGATGCTACATGTCAAATTCTATTTCTAACGTGTAAAATTTTTTACAAATATTATAATATTCGTAAAAATGTTACACGTAAACAGCTATATTAAAATGATTTGCATATTATATCTTGATAATAGCAGAATTTTATATATAACAATTTAAAGTAAATAGGGTAAGTGTACTGACTAATTAATGCTCCCTTCCAGAGAATAAGAGAATGGACGAAACAGTATAAGGAGGTAATAGCGGCAATTAGGGGTTAAAGTACCATCTACGGAATTGCCAGTCCTGGAAATTACAATAAATTCCAATTCAATCTATCGGTATTTCGTGAACATAATTATAAACGAAATAAATTTTTTTTTAATTAAATATAATAAGTAATGAATTTATCTAGTGATATTATTATTAATTGATAATAAAATATATAAGTAAGTATTACAAATCTATAGAAAAATAATGACATGAATAGTCTTCAACGGCCGTTAATATTAAGTTTCATGAATGCAATATTTCACCTGTGCCCCAACAATGTTTAGTTCATGACGGATCCTTGTATCAATTTTAGGAATTAAATTAGTAAAAGTGTGTATCTTTCTGAAAGACGCACACGTTTACGAATTTTCGGTCAGTAAAAGAAAATAGGTTGGTACAATAAAATACATATAGAGAATGCATTTTAAATTGTTTAGTAATATTTACCGGTCATATGTTAAGTTTTTTATAATGATTTTTGTTTCAATTTATTATCTAGTTTGGTGACCCTGTTGACATTTCATTTATTCAGTCTCATCAGCTTACCGCATCAGGTTATCCTCCTTTGACATATAACTAACTCGTTTATTAAAAATTGCTTTATACGAAAATTTAAGTAGTAGTGTATGTTTTGTTGGTAATATGTGAACCTACTTTTATGCTGACATTATACCTTATCGTTTCGAACATTTTGGCGCTTTTCTGTGGCAAATTTGTTTGCATGCGTTCTCTTTTCGAACTATGCAACCACCGTTACGGAGACGTGTGGTATACGTAGTTGGGCCGAGCATATGCGTCTTATGTTCGACACGATCTACATTTACTTTTATTTGAATGTAAATTTTACTTCTAATTTCAGAGCAACTGTTGGTTTACCCCTATCTTCCAGATTGACTAGTAATGACGCAGTGATGTTGATTTTGCATATAAACTAATAGCTAATTTAATTAACGCGCATGTTGAGAAATCGATTCTAAAGCTCATATTCACATCGAAGTTGAAGTGGAAATGAGAATAACATTACGCGTACGATAGTTGGTTTTCACTCAATTGAACTACGCGTTCAAGATGATAATACAGAACAAATATTGAATAAATACGTAGTCGATTTGTATTTGTTTATAAAACAAAAAAGTTAAGAACGTTCTCGTATATTTGAAACGTATTATTTAGATTACTTTGCACCTCAATTGTTACAATAATCAAAAATCAACAGTTGGATGTAATTACTCGCAGAATAGCAGTTATCTGTGACACAAGGCTAGACAATTTTTCTTTTTCTGCTTTTAATATTTCTGTTGTACATGTTCATTTATGCCATTTTCGTCAGTTTATTTATCATAGTTTTTTTGATTTCACCCATTTCTTCCGATTCCATTCATCATTGCGTATTATGCATTATTTTTATTTATTATTATTTCCACCTGTGATTTTTGATTTGCGATATCGTTTTGCTTCTAGTAATCTTATTTCACTTATGGTATTTTTCAACTAATGTGTTGCATAAAAGACACACACGATATGAGAAGCAAAATATCTAAGTGGGAAGAAGGGAGGACAATGTTGCTGGAATATCAGGGAAAGAAGTACAGAGGAGAGGGGGAAACAAATGGAAAGAGGGATGGAGGCAAGTGGAAGCTCAAGAAAGAGAGGGCAAAATAAGGAAAGCAAAATAGAAAGAAATAAAAGTGGATGGTGGGTAACCAAGATATTTGACGCAAAGGAGGACGCCGGAAGAAGCGAGAATAATTGCAAGGTATAGGTGTGGGAACGAGCAAAAGACAAACAAGTAAGATGGATGAGGAGTACAGGAAATGCGAACGAAAATGTGGAGTACAGGAAATGCGAACGAAAATGTGGAACGCGAATTGAGGCACTGGATGAGAGGATGTAAAGAAGTGAAGATGGATGAAGAGGGAAAGAGGAAAGGAGGAGATTGGAGAAGAAGCATGGGGGAGAACGGAGAGAGGGTGATAGTCTTGTTAAAACTAAAGGAATTGAAGGAGGATAACAGGGGGGTGGGGGAAATGCAGGCAGCACAGGACATCAAGGAAGAGATAAGAAGGGGGAGGAAGAACGGGAAGAAGAAAGGGGTCTAGGTCTGGGTCTGGGATAATTCATTACCCGAGAACCTGGAAAAACAGATTTTACCCGCGAGAATCTACGAACTAACATAAATTAGACAAGAAAAAAATCGTATTGATGGCAGATGTTGAAAAATATTAAAATTGTATTTATGGAATTGACATGACATATAAAATATAATAAGTATACAAGTTTGTAAGTTTGCAAACATAATATGGCAATTTTGGTTAAATTCAATAAGGTATAAAAATAAGCCATTAAGTCAAAAAGGAAGTATATACTACAGGAATGAAATGACAAAACGTAGTGTTAATGGTGCAGAGCAAGACGAAATTGTAATTTTGGTACTAATTGTCAAACAAAATTTGGCTCGTTCGCCAAAGAACCACACTGTTACTAATGCTATGAACATTAATCAAACAGTTCTTCCTTCTTTTTTGATCCAGCCACGTTTTTCTTACAGTCTGATGAATATGAAAGTATGTTTGAATGCACGAGTTAACTATCGGTAATAATAATTATATTTTATTGTAATTTTTGCGCAACCAAGAACATTACCGATTAATTTTCATTTTATTTATTGCGTATTTCATAGTGTAATTATATGCATGCATTGGTAAGATTTTCCAATGCTGTGAGTGATGTGATGAAATGGTGTGAGTGAGTGAACAAAAACTGTAGTATTCAGATATCCAGCCGGCAATTTTCTACGTCTCATATATAGCCACACTGCATGTCAAAGGTATATTGTTCGTTAATTGACGCCTGGTATTAAAACGAAAGCACGAATTGATCTGATTGATGAGTGGTAAAGTCTGTCAGATTGTTTCTCAAATTCCGTGAAAATCAGACGGTTTTATGTAAACCTATATATCACGATCGGCTTAAGCTTAGCGATGCATCAAAGCACAGGCGACGCGTATGGGTCTCTCACAGAGACCCATCATTCACATAACCGCAGATTACTCACCGGGGACCGATAGAGGTCTCCCTACAAGCTAGTGGACACTCAATACTTCATATTCGTGCAACTTTACCTACCCTACAACATTGCGTACGAATGTGTGTTCGAATCGTAACAATAAATTCAAAATAGATCTTTCATATAAATTAAAATTTATTTGAAATTATCATATGATTTATAATCGTAAGGCATTAAATTATGATTATTTTATTCAAATCCTGCATCAATTTCGGAATCATTTTAGGTAATCATAACTAATGGCTAAATTAATTAATTAACATAATTTCGTTTGTTATCAAAAAAGTACAAAATTATATTTTTTGCACGATCGATAAATCGATTAACGGAGTTCACTACAAGCACAAGCTGAAATATATCTATGTGTACAGTGGGTTGCCAAAGAGTCCTTTCTCTCTACGAATTTGTATTTTTTTATTGGTTTCTATTTGAAGCCATTTTAATGACATGTGTAATAAAAGAAATGCGTTACATAAGAAGTACTTGTATTCTTAGGATGTTTTTTAAAGTTAATTCATTGGTAAAGTAACTTTACAATATCATCCAAATATAAATTCTACTGCCACAATTTAAATTAGTCCTTTGGGCAGAAAACAAATCCGATTTTCAAAATTAAAAAATTGACACATAAATTTCAATGAAGCAGCGTGATGCAGTAAAAGGAAGGTAATTTATACATAGTAACAATGTATCTTTCCTTTTACATTCAAATACATATTCCCCAAGCCGTCAACATTCGTACGTGCGGAGTACAAAACTAAATAAAAAGCTTTAGAACGAAGACATAATTGTGAAATATACCTCACGTGTTTGCTGCAATAATAAATAACGCTACTTTAATAACACACAAACACATAAAAATTTCCAATTACATTCGACATAAATGGAATATAAATTTTATGTGTATTAGCAAGATTCCCTCCCCGGAATCTCGTCATTTTCCTCAACTACCAATATCGATGGCTTTTTTTCATAAAATATGAAATAAAGTGCGCCATATATTACCAGTAATTGTGTATTTTATCGTTCGCGATATTTATTGTTCTACTGTTATAACTGTTCGTAAATATTTCTTACTACACCTGTGAAATGCTCTATACATTTCTATTTAAAATGTGGAACTTTATAACTTAATAATAATAATAATAATGCTTTATATGTTCTCGTTATTAAATTATTAATTGTATTCTGTAATTAGATTTGATTTTATGACCTGGTCGAAATTGTACGTGAGACAACATGAATTTGGTATTATTTCTAATGTACAATTCAAAGCAATTAATGAATAATAAACAAATGTAATATTCAACACACTAAACATTTTAGGAAACGTTATAACCATTAACGAAGAAATAATGGACAACAAAAACCCATAGAATTGGACCTACATATAATGCGACACGCTACTGCTTGAAGGGGTTGGTACATACTGATTGAAATTACATTACAACCACCATGCATGTGCATGAAGTTTACCTAAATAAAAGCTAATGTAGTGGGGGCCGATATTATTGCACACACTAAACAACACGATGTCAGGAAAAATTTATTAAGAGGAAAGTTGCACATATAAAGAAATATTTTTTTGCAATCTCCAGAATCTGTAAATATGTTAATTTCTGCATAGATAACACGTCGTTCATTTTTATAATTATATAAAGAAAGCTATATTGCATTTTGAAACATTTATTAATACAACAAGAATTGTTTTTACGGTGAGAACATTTTTTCCGTATCAATTTTGTAAAAATTAAAATCTATTTTTACAATTATAATTATCTCAAATGTAACTTTGCGATTTATGATATTCTTTTTTCTATAATTTTATTGAAAGTATTCGAAAATTTATGGGTGAAATAGTTCCCCCCGATCAACGACACCAAACATAATTATTTATGTTGAAAATGTGTAATAATACATGACATCGTTCATATTGTTATGACCCTGTTCACGGTTCAAGGGTTTACCTGCTGCAGAGTTAAAAACTCTCCACATAGTCCAAATGGATATTTGCATTTTAATTATTTTATTATTGGAACCATTTATTAATTTAGTTCAAGCGTGGAATAATTTACAAAAATAATGATGCTTTGGAACGAATTGCATGTGAACAGACACTTGAACACCATAGATTACAACTGAAAACATTTAATTCTGTTGGAATTACTTATAAAGCAACTGTTGAATATTATAAATAAATGTAACATTCAACAGACTAAACATTTTAGGAAACGTTATAACCATTAACGAAGAAATAATGGACAACAAAAACCCATACGAGAAGCGGCTGGTTCTTTTTTTGCAATTTGAATTTATAGTAATTCTATTCCACCTGAAGTAAAAACAATGCGTGTTAAATTGGAACTACATATAATGCGACACGCTAATGCTTGAAGGGGTTGGTACATACTGATTGAATTACATTATTACCACCATGCATGTGCATCAAGTTTCCTAAATAAAAGCTAATGTAGTGGGGGCCGAAATTATTACACATACTAAACAAAACGACGTCAGGAAAAATTTAATAAGAAGAAAGTTGCACATATTAAGAAATATTTTTTGCAGTCTGCAGAATCTGTAAATATGTTAATTTCTGCATAGATAACACGTCGTTCATTTTTATAATTATATAAAAAAAGCTATATTGCATTTTGAAACATTTAATAATACAACAGGAATTGTTTTTACAGTGAGAATTTTTTTTCCGTATCAATTTTGCCACTTTTCTAAAAATTAAAATCTATTTTTACAATCATAATTATCTCAACTGTAATTTTGCGATTTATGATATTCTTTTCTCTTTAATAAGGATATAAGAATAATTTTATTGAAAGTATTCGAAAATTCAAAATTCAACAACATCAAACATAATTATTTAAGTTGAAAATGAACATGACATCGTTCATATTGTATATATATCACCCTGTTCACGGTTCAATGATTTACCTGCTGCAGATTTAAAAACTCTTCACATAGTCCAAATGGATATTTGTATTTTAATTATTTTATTATTGGAACCATTTATTTAGTTCAAGCGTGGACTTCAACACCATAGATTACAACTGAAAACGTATAATTCCGTTGGAATTACTTATAAAGCAACTGTTGAATATTATTTCGCCTTTTACTACACTTTACCCCGATGTGAATTTATTATTCTTGGAACGTAATTTGCTTGGATGTAATCGGCTAATGCTCGATCAAGATGTGGTTGAAGGCGTTTCGGCAATTTAGGAGCTATAAAGAAAGTATCAATTTAAGTTCGTAAGTATCACGGAAACGGACGTCGTAATATAGCTAACGCTATTAATAAACTTTTCTATTAGATTTTTGTATTGGTTTCTTCGATAAATAAATCGTAGTGACGTGAGTTTATAAAAGTTTGGGCTCCCGAATGGAAACATGAAACGCAGGTTCAATTAATTTAATACACACAGAATCTGCGACAATTACAATAAATGTATGGACATACATTCAACTAATTTCGATATATTGGATGTTATAACTCTTACCTTTAGTTTTCTTTTTCTGTATATCTTTTTCGGTATTATATTGTTTATATAAATTTCCGCCTTTAAATTAACACACACGCACACCCTAGAATATGTCAATGTGTTAAAATCATAAAAATTAACGTAACACATTCATCTAAATACTGATGCGTAGACTTAACTCATAAAATAGGTTAAGCGCGACGTCGCGACGACCGGTAACATCTATTAAAAATATGTGCGACAACAAAAGCAACATAATTCGCATTTTCTCTTCCAAATTTACCTGTACTTCAACACTTTCTACAACATTCATCTTATGTTACGAGTTTACCTTATTTTTATAATTTAACATAATCGAGGACTTAAAATCGTAAAACTAAAAGACAACACGACACTTAGTACTTTCATATATGCACAGCGTAGACTAAACGATAAGGAAAATTAACGCCACATTTAACGTGTTAACTAGTTCAATAAGCAACTTGCATTACCCGAATCTCATCTATATAAGAAGGGTATTGCATTTACCAATTTGCCTCGACATCGTCCCAAAACGTGTTGCTCGTTTAAAAAATATTTTAATCGCTTAATTTTAGATTGTATCCACCATAGCAAAATTGCGCATGTGGATTATATGAAATAATCTTAAGAGTAATACAAGATAATTTAATAATGTATTAAACTTGTAGTTTTAAATTTTGAGACGTTCGATTTTGTATGAAACTCCCTATTATAACACCGTCACCTTCTGTTGTCCGTACGCGTTTGAGCTTAAGAAAAAGTACACCTGGCCATTGGTCGAGGCAGGGACTACACGCCGACGAGCGTGACGCTCAGTTTTTCGAAACGCTGCACATAAATAAAGTTGTAGAGAATCTAATACTCCAAAATAAAGTAGATAGATGTGTCTCGTCCATTCGATTCCATTAGCAAATTTCATTTTCCACAACTTTGTTTATATATTTTTCACACGAACGACGAGTTGCACTGCGTATAGAGTCTTGCCGCTAGCATGCCATGCCAAACTAATGGTTCGAGACTCGGACTTTTGCTCATCGAATGACGTCATGCGGCACACTTACACCCTGCCTTATTTGATTTACGTCGCGTTGACTTATTTGCGCGTTCCAAATGACGTCACAAACTAGATTATTTTCAATGGTAACATTTAGACCAAAAATAACACTTCGTTCAAAAATTAGTGACTTTTTTAAAATCTACATTGGGAAACTTAATTCGCCTAGTCCTATCAATTCCAACAACAAAAATGCATACAAAAATACAGGTTTGAGTTTTATTAATTGAAGTTAGATGAAGTGAAAGTGACGGGAATCCTTTAAGAAGGACAAAAGGAAATTTAACAGTAGATTTAAAAAAAAAATTATCAAGATATGAACGTTGTTTCTGAAGTGATGATATTGTCGACATAAATGGAGATGGGGCGAGATTATGGAATGTGGATGACAATTGTTTTGAACCTGCAATCATTTTGAGTGCAATGTGGAGCATCAGTTATTAAATACCGTAGAATTGTTGAATAAAATATTGCCTGGCTGTAACCAGAGAATGAAATCACGTAATTATTAGAATACGGACGGAAACGAAGTAAAATTTATACAAGGTTTATTATAAAATTTCATAAATTTCAACTTTGTTTTGGAATATTTCATAATTTAACAGTTTAAGGATTCGTTAATATTTCGAGACATAATAATTTTATTGGAAGCGCATTAAAGGGATGGTAGCTACCGTAGTAATTATCTGGATTAAGGTGGCGATTGAATTTATTGGAAAGTTATGGTAAGGCGGGAATGCAATGCGTTAACTTTAATATACTTTAAGCGTTTTTGCGTTTTACAAGTTTTCAACTTGCAAAAGCACGTTACAAACTGAACAACGCGAAACTTAAGCGGAAATAAAATAATGTCGTAAGGTGGATAATGTTCTTTCAGCCCGCGCGTTTACGTAATGCAACCTGAAACTTTAAACAGCTGCACAATATAAACCATGTCTACAGCATTGCAATTGGATGGTCAGTTTCACTGTTTCTGTTGTAGATTTGCGAACATCAAATGACTGCATAATATAATTCATGAACTTCAGTCAAATAAATGAGCTACCCTAAAACGAAACTTCGCATAAATACATTTTCATTTTTACTAACTTTTTTATTTTAATTTAATTTAAAGTTGTCTGGTGAATATCATGCGCACGGAAGCGGAGCTGTACTTGTCAACGGCAACCTATATTTTTTTATAATCTCACAAATATTACTAATTCAACAATATTCACACATAATGTGGGTCGTTAGAATAGAAACTTTGCAGAAAAGTGATCATGCAGTTTTACACAATCGTACTAATAGTCTGGATATTTATCTTCAAAATTTTCTGGTGTACTTACTTAATATCGCGGAATTAGAAATAACAACGTAATGCTGAAGTACCAATAGAAAATATAGGTTAACGTTTGAAAAACACAAGTAGATGTTGGCGGTTAAACCGAGAGTACGTGTTTTCTCATTGTTGCTCATTTATAATATTATTTAAGTTTTCCTTCATAATTGATCAAATAGATATTACAGGTGCAAAAGCTGCATACACTAAACGGAAATATAGCATGTAATTGTAACATTTTAATAGGATTTTCATTAAATTGAAAAGCGAATTAATTAGAATGATTAGGAAGATATTTCTGTTTGGTTTGATTCGAATTAAGTACTTTAAGATTTAAGATTGCAGTATCTCAAATTTGAAAGTGGTCCACGATCGATCATGTTTTATTCGAACGTTGCACAGCTTTTTCTGTGGAGGTTGCTAAGGATAATCTAAACTTTGACGTCTTCCTATTTCGTAACTGCATTGCACTGCAATTAGATAGACTGGTTCATTTTTTTTTTCGCTGAACAAGAAAATATCATGGCCATAGAGTATAAATCAATGAATATTTCGTAATTGGGCCTGAAAGTGGCACAATTTACGCCAAATTTTAGGTATCCATAACTTTATAGATACCACTTTTTGCAGTCGTTTTTTTGCCATTCATATCACCCACCAGTATGCCAATGTCTAGTACAAGCTCTCAAGTGCATTTTTCCAGGGATCATAAACAGCTGCAAATTCTTAACCTTTTAAAAATTAGGAGACCAAGTAAAGAAAATGCGATTACATGTTGAATACACAAGTAAGTAAGTTAGTAAGTTATAATACGAACAGGCAATATGTTACATGATTTTGATTAAATTTGTCGCGACAAATGTTGGTGGCCACGTTCAAATCGTATTTTCGTGTTCTGCATAAAAGTTCAATTGGCGAGTTTGAAAGCAACGATCACTGTGGTCATGAAATCCCAAAATGCCAAACGCGCGTTATGAGTGACCTCAACAGAAAACTTCCTAGCAAATATATGTATGCATGTCCGCATGCAATCTAAGCGTGGACGCCTTGATCACTTGATATGGAATGACCCTTATGTATGGCCTTCTCGAGTTGTTATAACTGCTTACAAGTGGTGACGGATCCTATTGTTTAAATATTGAAGTTTGTTTCAGCTAGAAACTACGAAAAATGACAAAAATGCCCAGTGGAGTAAGAGAGCATATACGTTTGAGGAAAGGGTGATAGTATGGAGGACGTGTGTGAGGAGCATATTGATGTATGAAGCGGAAGTGAGAGAGGAGAGGAAGTTCGAGAGAATATTGCAGGGAGAGTTGAAGAGGGCGTTGAACCTGCAAAGGTCAACGCTGGAATACGTGGTGCTGCAAGGAACGAAAGAGGAAATAAATATTTGGAATAGGGATGTATGTGTGGCAGCACTGGATGAAAGAGTGTAGGAATGTGGCATTACTGAGGAAGATGAATACATTACAGGACGGGAATAGGATAAAGAAAGGTGGAACGGAAGAGATGTAGGGGTAGTGAATTAGAGGACTGTAAATACACACAACACATACGCATGTATATATGTATTAATTGTAATAAATGACAAGGTTGTCACCATAAAAAGTAAATACTATCGCGGAATTAGTAATCAAATTCTTAGTAGCAAAGCTCTACATAGATCCAAATTCCATTAAATCATGAAATACATTTATTTAAGCTGAGTAGTACAGCTTTGACGCGACATCACCATGGTGTATATTTAAAAAATCTGCTGGCCAGATGGTATTTTTCCTAGACGCACGATAAGTTAAATGCACACTTCCACATATCGGCAGGCTGCTAAAAGCAACCCACGAAAACGGTAATACACTAGAAAGTTGGAGATATGTAAGTTGCGTGTTTTGCTTAAGATATGAAGAGCGTCCTACGCCAAGACGAAATTATACATCCATCAGCCTTACATTTGTTATGCTTAAGGTAGTTGAGAAAAAATTACAAAAGTGTCAACTTGCCTAACTGACACGGAAATCATGACAATACATGAACGTGCTTGATTCATCGTGGAAAATTTCATAGTGGAAAGTTCAAAATAGTAGTTTACTATTTTAAAATATTAAAAATTGTCGAGTTTTGATACCTGGCTTTGGAAGGTTGTGCGAGGATACTATTGAACCAATCCAGTCGAACCAAACCAAAGTCAACCAACCATCCCAACCCAAACTAACGCAACCCAACCCAAACTTACCCATACCAACCCAACCCCATCAAAACAGATGTGTCTCCGGGAAATAATGTTGGACTAGTGCATACGAGGAAATTCCAAATTTTCAATATTCGTGGATTCTTAGCATTATCAAACAAAATAGAGGAAAGAGAACTTATCTCCAAGGCGATGAACTTTCCAGACGATGAATTTTACCTCGCGATGAATTTTTACAGATGTATCTAAAACAGATCAGTCCTCAGTGAGCATATTGAATGGATAATGCATAGTATGAGTACAAAGACGAAATTAAGAAAACTAAAATGAGATATGAAATAAAGAAACTGTCCTCGTTAGGAAAGTTCAAAGTTCTTAAAAAGGAAGAGATGTATATAGAAATGTAGAATCGTTCACCCCAAATTGAAATGGGATGCGAAGTAAGGGAGACTAGATAAAATTATGTATACTGTTGTTCAGAGGAAGAGAGGGACTCAGGGAGTGCAAGTCGCAAAGTTGACATGTTTGCATGGTTGGTGATTTTTTAAGTCCACGGCCAATCAGAGTCGACGAATATAAATATAGCACGGAGTGAACAACATTTTAATGGCAACGAGAATGCACTCATTATGCCCTTAAGCAATTTCATAATCTGCAAAAGTGAAAAGTGTGCAAAAATATAAGAAGGAAATTGTGAATTATGACTTTTCTCGCTTATAAAGTTCCTGCTAATTAATCACAAAAATACAAAAAAATCAGAAATGAACCATCCCCTCAGATAGGATGTGTAAAAATATAATGAGTAAGTGTGTGTGTGTGTGTGTGTGTGTGTGTGTGTGTGTGTGTGTGTGTGAAGATGCCCCCATCCTGTACATCCTGCGTGATTATGTTGGTGGGCCGACTAAAATTAACTAATCGCGTATGTAGACCAAAGGAATTCAAAGGAATTTGAAAACTTTTAGGAGAATCAGTTGGTTCTTCGCAGGTTCAGGAGCAGCTGTAGCACAAAGGGAACATACATTTGTTTTGCCAACATTATATTTGAAGATAATATTAAATGTTTTTATAATACCAACCAGTATATCAATTTTAGGGAAAAGTTTGGAGATGTTTTCCAAATTTCAATTCGCTAAATTTGAACTCATAGAAATGTTGTTTCAAGGCTCGTGTAAGTTTACAAAAATTGTATATGGTTGCAAAGGGAAAATACGTACTGTACAATACAATACTGTATCTAATAACATTTAATTCTTATAACTTACACAAACCACCCATGAGTTAATAAAATTCAGCGAACTGGATAATTCAAGTCAAATGGTTTCAACTATTCACGTTTCACGATAACTTCTCAAACAAATTAAATAAAGTTGTAAATCTTATTCAAAGAATTTTATTAGAGCAGTTTATATGAAACGTTAATCGGGGAATTTTTCGCGATATTATTATTCTATTATATAGAAGTTATATTAGTAAGAAGTGTTGGAGACGATTTACTTCCAGCGATGTTAATTTGATACAAATTTATATTGTCCCACACTACAGTTTCACTAACTTGGGAGCTTCTAGGGTCGTGAAGCCGAATTGAAGATTTGGATTAGAAACACAACATAAAAGATGATACGAAACGCGAAAGGAGTTTTAAAACAATTAACTTGAAATTAAGAGTTGTTATTGTTTTTCAATTATAATTTTTCACATTCTGGTTCTTAATTTTTTTAAGGTAACAGTTTTTATAAATGTAAGAGGTCTAAGGTGGGCACAATTCTCCACAAATCAAATAAAACATGTGATATGGTTTGCAACGTAATTAGAATAAATTGTTTTTGATCCTAAATATCTATAGGGTGCCACGTTTTACGGCGCTACAAAATGCTAAAATAAAACAAAATTGTTTGACGCTAGCAATAAACTAACGATCTTACAATTGTTCCCACGTGTTTCTATCTAACAAATCGACATAATTAAAAACACTGACCCAAATATCACGTGTGCCATTTGCAACAATATTTCATAAGCGCGAGTTACTCCCAACCGAAAGATATGCTAAACCAGCGCACTTTCGAATTGAACAATTAAGAATGCGAAAAATAAAAATTTCACCACTTTTAACTTTTACATCTATTCATTCACAAGTAGAAAGAGAAACTAACAGTTCTATTTTTAGAGATGCACCTGAAGCGGTGCATTCTTCGAGAGCAGTTCTTGCGAGTGCATACGATATCCGCACGAGAAAGATAAATACAACGTTTACGTACCGTAGAGAGACGGGCGCAAAAAGCAAGAGGTCGTACCAGAAGAAAATTGGAGGTAGTCGTCGCAAGATATGCAGTTGTGATACTGTTACATAGTTATTTAGAGACTGTAGCGTCGTACTAGATGACATGGAAACTCATATTTGAAAGTTACGATGTTATTTATTGTTTTATTAATTCGGCGTGCGAATCAGATAGAGAATGAGATTAAAAAGAAATCTGAATGACTCAGATGTATGAGACAAGTAATTAAAATATGATCTAGAACTATTAATTAGTATTTTTACAAACATGAAAGCGTTTATATAAGAATTAACGCAATGAACGACTAAGTTTACTGTACATGTAATATTACTTTTACCATCTACATCGATTAATTCGATAAAACAGTGGCCAATTATAAAATATGAAATGAACTAAACATTATTAATATCAGTAGCACATTTACTATTTAAAGAAATTAAATATTTTAAATAACATCATTTGCTTTTTTAAAACTATTGTGCCGTAGCGCCTTCCGTTATCATGAGTAGTGTAATTGATATTCCGAGAGACAGATGTGTAAATGTCCCCACTATTCGAAACAAACATCGTACGATACTTTTTCGACCAATCGCGGGCCGCGATTACTGGGGCTCGACCGGTGCCCCCCGATCCCCACTTTTGAACGTCACTGCTAAGCCTTCAACTTATCGCTCTACCTGCTTTGGCGCGAACGTTACGCGGTTCCAAACATGTTTGCGAAATGGTGAGTATTGCGCTGTTTATATAAAGTACATTTTAAACGAATAAATGTATTACCCTAGTACTAAAAAACTATGTTTACATATGTACATACATTCGTAATTTTTAATGGTTAACAGTTATTGACATATATTTTTTGTCTTTTATATCGTCATTGAAAATAAAAGTTTTCTTAATATAGATATAGATAGAGCTAGTGTTATTTTAAATAGAATTGTAAATTTCATTGAATGAAAATATTAAGGTTGAAGCAATTTTCTTCATATCTGCCGTTTAAATAAGCTAATATAAATCTGTAGCGTAGCTATATTCTTGATTTTGTAATGAATCCTTTTTTATAGACTGATGTCCTAATAGAAATGCATATATTCATTTTTATTTACATTCCTAAAATACATACGAGTGTGTATGGCTAAGGCGTCGTCTAAATTATAACAGAGATTAAGAAAGAAGGGTATAGTGGCGCCCAGCAGTCTTCATCAGGACATGTAATGCTTTTTAGCAAGGATGCTATTGAATTGATGATAAACAAATATTCTGCTGCAATCTGTTCATTATTAATATTAATTAAGTAATAACAAGCAAACAATTGGAAATACTTTTTGAATATAAAAAAAACTGGTACGCACAGTTGAAAACAGGGGTATATCAGTTAAGCAAGGGTGGTTTGTAAATTTCGAATACGAAGAGAAGTTCGTTACTCTCTACTTACAAACTTTAATATGCGTGTTAGTATAGCTGCAGAACTTGGAAAAGTCTTAAAAGACGAAATTTCGTTATCTTTCATATCGTTAAAGTAATATCACAAAACTCATTTCATTGCTAAGTAATGACAAAATTTTTACAATTCTACAATTTTCTGAAAATTGGCATAACGTCGTAACTTTACATTCAAGAACAACTTTTCTTAATAACACTTTGATGTACTGTGAACGGAAAAGGTAGTTTACCTAGAACTAAAATAGTCTTTGCAAAACTGTAAAGGTTTACTGGATTTAAAAAAATCGAAAGTAAACTAAAAATAAGTTTCAGACCAAGCAGGGCGGAATCCCAAAATATGAAATTCCAATTCGAAAATTTTTGGTCAATCATACTTATTGTAAACTCAATCCGGGGTCATACGGTATAGGACTAGGAATCTGCTTTTTAAATCAGTAAGAAAAAAAATGTTAATAAAATGACCCATCATGATGAATAGTGAACCAAATGTGTACGCATTGCGGTCCTTGAGTCAAAATTTCTTTTCACATAAGTATTCCTTTTTAAATTTACGCTTAAAAATCATCCAAATCGTGCTTATTCGCTTAAACCACAATTATACAAAATATCAACAATTTAAATACCCAAATAATTATTTAAGTGCCGAACGAGAGTTAGAATATTATATTCCGGAGCCGCATTCCACGTGCAGCGACGAATAACAGTTTTGGTGCTTCTGACCTGGCATTCACTTCATAGTATATATTTTTAGATTGACTGGATGTAGTAAGAGGTCTGACGTGGATTTTTACGCACTGAAATAATCTGACCGTCCTTGTAAAATAGTACCGTCGGCCAATAACAATAAAAATACAGCGATATGTATTAGAAATCCATAAAATACATCAATATGCATGCATTCGTGGATTAAACTCATCGGAACACCTACTAAATAAATATTTATTCGGTATTTACAAAAATGTGGGCTGATTTATAAATACGCGGAATTCGTATGACGGTGCAAGCGTAAGTTATCTTAAAATGGCCTGACGTTGATTCATCTTTCAATTACAGACCATTAGTAAGTCAATTTGTAGTAATTACTGCATTGATGTAATTTTGACAGCAGTTATAAAAACGATCGTCAGTGGAATGTTTTCTAGACCAGAAACGTACAAAGAAAATGTGCCTATATGTACAATTTTTTAGACAAAATAAAATAATTTAAATCATCGCATATAGATGAGTTCCCTACGCGTCTACTTATAAATATATAAATATATACTATCTAGTAAAATAAACAAATGCAGGTCTATGAAAAAAAAATAATAATAAGATAATGTTTTATAACAGTGTACTATCGTCATTCAGATATTGCGAACAAAATATTATGTAATAAGTTATAGTACTGATAACGGTTACATTAAACTCGTAGTCTATGTTTCTAATGATTGTAACAATTTTATATTGCTTATTCATTATTATGCATCCATTTGATTATGATTAACTTTTGTACTTTTGTATAAAATAAACCAAATTCTAACCGGTTTTAATAAACTCAATGTTGAATTCATATACTTATAGTTTATCAATTAATATATGTCACTACTTTAGTGCATGCCTATTGTCTGTGGCTACATATCCTTTTTAGTTTGGTCACTGTTTGTTTGGCTAACATTGTAATGTGCCAATGTATCTCCAGTTTTTCTTCCTACTTTCAATTTTCCTTTGCTATTGTAATTGTTTATGCTCAATCCAGTAAAGATATAAACGACGAGCCTATACAATTCAAGACAAACTAAATGGCAATGGCATGATTTTTAACTATGTTTTATTTTAAATGAAATAAAAACATATTTCTCCAGGTAAACAAAAAATTGACATTTAACAAATAATATATTATAAAACTATGCACACACAATAAATAACCATATTCGATTGCGATTTATTGTGATTGAATCTCTGGAGAATTTTAAATTGAGTATGACGGTGTTGTTTCTGTAATGGATGAATCGTTTTATGTTCCATATGGGATTGCAATTCGGCTGTATTAAATTATTAACGCGCATTTGTGGAGTTTATTGCACTGGGAATTTAATATTTTTATTTGCTGCATTTCAGGGCTTCCGCGTGCTTTAAATTGACTGTGAATAAAATCGACATTGAGAAATTCAGGTTATAAGTGAGGTGAAGTTTCCTTTTGCAATGAGGATTGTGATTATTTGGTGATATGGATGCAACTATGTCGTATCGCAATGAGTAAAGACCACATGTCAATTTCATGCATGTAATTACCAAAACAAATCAAACGATTTGTCGACGTGTATATTTCCAGTACATGCGCACATGGAAATTACTTTTATATAAACGACCTTAACGTATGGATTCGTCCCGATTGCGTCTTCTATACACGCTGTACGTAATAACAATAGTAAACACATTTGTATAGCACTTTAATTAAACTTTGTATCGCACTGCGATTTCAATGAAGTTACATTATAAAACGATGTGGTGTGTAAATACGGAAAAATTCGGATTTAATATACGTATTCATATCAACGAGATGATATAACAAGATAACTTAATGTTAAATATTTGATATAGTTGTTCTTTCAAACGTACAACGTGTTACCATTAAACATTGCACATTCAAAGTGTCAAATTCAAAGCAAGATTCGAAGACTGTATGTAAAGTACTCTTTTATACCGAAAATATACAAAATTTGAGATATGAGTGTATGAAATATTTATTTCACCAGAAATTACCAGGTACCTTAGCTCTGTTTTATTGTTGATGTGCATATTAATTAATTAGTTGCATAATTTGATATTAGTTGTTAGTACTTCTACATACTTCTAAATAACATGGCAGGACTTGTGGCTGTTCGGTATTTAAATAATTTTGACAGACAACTAACCGTAAAAGACCTAGACATACAAGTATTAACTCGCTAGAATATCACGAAGCAATAAGTGAGTTTTAAAACAAAATTATTAAATGCATTATTACTTTAATGTTAACCGAGTTGAAATCAAGGAAATATGGATTTGTATTGAAATATGTGTATGATTAAGAAATATAATTAATTATATAAACTATATAATATGTATAGTCATATAGATATCTCAAAGTTCCTGCATTGAAAATTTTTAATTATTGTTCAAAACTGTTGAACACGAGGATTTTTATTTTATGTATTTTATTTATTATATAAAATTTTTAATTTCTTTCAATCAGTGCTCTCGATGGCCCGATGGATCTTGCCCGAACGAAAATTTGTTATAAATAAACTGCAATGTCAACGCTAATTTCTTTCGTGTGTGTGAAACTACCTATGGATACAGTAAACATGATCAACATGGTGAAAATCTGATATAGGTCATCAAATGACCTTCATTATTATAAACATTGCAACTCTCGTCACCATGCAATGGGGCACAATATTATTCAATGTGCGGTATTATGAAATATGGTATTCGATATTTACAAACGCATTATAATTGTTCATCATTAAACACATGAAAACCACAATATGCTATGCGGTACTTGATACTGTGTGTATTTCTAATCGAGATGTTTTGAATTCAAGCTGATCTTGCGCGCAGGGTTAGTGAGTGGCGAAGTAGAAGTGACGTAATATTGGAAAACTTGGAATGTATATACAGTCTGTTTCACTTCTCTTGTACATAGTGCATACTTCTTATTTATTTTTGTAGTGTTTTTAATATTTACCAGTATACCATTACATATACGTTATATCAGCTCTTTGAACGTCTTGGTACGTCAAAGTGTTACTAAGAAAAGTTGTTCCGAATGTAAAATTATGGCGTTATGCAAATTTTCTATTATTTATTAGTTATTCTATTAACCCTCCACATTCGTCGCTGCATAATTCAATCCGCCGTCGCAGTTCCGTAACTAACAGTAAGTTTTTCCACGGCCCTAACACTGTACTAAATATATTTTCTGTTCTAACGTTAGCATTTAATTGTTAAAAATATTGTCATTACTTCGCAATGAAAATCAGTTTTGTGATATTACTTTAACGCTATGAAAGATAACGACCCATGTCATACTACAATAAATACTTGACATGTAATCGATGGTTTTTGTTTTTGTAATTATTAAGCCACCTCATGTTATCATTGCTGTTTCAATTGCAATACTGACCAATACTGGATTTTATCAAAGTAGGCCGACCATTGTGGAAACTGCATAACGTCATAACTTTACATTCTGAACAACTTTTCTTAGTAACACTTTGGCGTACAGTGAACGGAAAAGGTAGTTTACCTAGAACTAAAATAGTGTTTACCTAACTGTAATGGTCTACTTGATTAAAAAAAAAACGAAAATATACTAAAAATAAGTGTCAGACCAAGCAGGGTGGAATCCCAAAACATGAAATTCCAATTCGAAAATTTTTGGTCAATCATACCTATTGTAAACTCAATCCGGGGACATACTGTATAACAAAACGATATCACATATTATATATTTGGAATATGAGGATATTTTCTAATCCTAATCAAATTTAAATAACACATAAAGTAATTTCTGAATAATTCCAACAGAAAGCTGCCAGACCCCATTCAGATTGCAAAACCGCCCGAAATAAGGAATTCATAGTAATCACAATAAGGCAAAACATTATACGTACATAAAGGGCTATAAAACAGTTTATTAAAATAAAAATAAAAACGAAATCACAAAGTAGTTGATAAAGTAGCAATTAAATGTTTCGATACGTGTTGGCAGTGGAATGAAGAAAATTTGTTAACATAATTTAACATTTCATTATGTTTTATTATTTTTTATTTTAAAAATTTCCAATTATCCTTACATTCGTGAATTCGCGAAAATCCTCTAACTCATCAAGTTGTGTATATGGTAGAAATTCAAAGTTAAAATTTTCCTCATTTTCGCCTATTGCCTAGTTTTTAACTCCTGCTTTAAGTCGGCATAAAAATAAAATTGATTTAAATTGAATTAAAAATAATTAAAAGAACGAAAAGAATATTATAAATTAATATTCTGACCGAAACGACCCGGGATTTAATAATTGAGACAGAAATAACTCGACGTAAGTTTAACGACAATAAATATGAAGTATGAACTGAACTATAGGGTGCCAACTATGGAAGAATGAAATATTTGATAATTAGTGCTATATTTTAAGACAAGAAATAGTTCCTGCTTACTCCGAACAAGTATCCATTATTAATATAATCAAGTAACAGTCCATGTAAAACGTCAGATAGAAATTTTCAACCACTTCTCGACGTTAATAGATTTTCCAGTAAAAATATGGTTTAAATTTAGCGAATGGATACGTGATCAAACATAATAAATATTTCGAAGGAAGCGTTCAATGGACCATTCATTTAGCGGGACACGTGTATTTAAAAACAAACAAATTTGACGCACGTAGAAAGTACGTTTTATCGAAATAAAACTCGTAGGCTACTTGGCATCGCAATATTTTCGAGTTTATTTAATGCCTGCAAACTTTGTACTATGAAGTTTGAAATTGAGTTCACAAATGCGCCTCTAATTTTGTGACGATCACTTTTATATGTGATACGTCAAGCGACGTTACTATCCAGTTAACGATTGCGATAAACACACATCAACAATAGTTGATACGTTGATATTAATATAGCGTTAGCTGTTTTAGAAACACATTGCAAATATAGATAGAAGAGCAATGTATGCAAATATAGATAGAAGAGCAATGTAAACAAAACACCCCTCAAGTATCATGGTATAACTTGTTAAAAGGAAACATCTGTTTTTTTCAAGTTAAAGCCCTAAATATTATTTGAACCAAAACTGTATTTAAAAAAATATTTGATGTGGATAATGATACTCATATGCTACTGTTACTGTACTTTTCTAGGCATTTTATTTTAGTAATTTCTACTAAAATTTCATATTTAACTAGTGCATCTGTCGTGGAAACATATTTATTGCAATAAATATGTCATTTTTTGAAACCTGACTTCATCAAACATTTCTAGTTGTTCATGGTACTTGAATGGTTTAAAGGATTCTGTTTCAAGCACTGTCTAATTAAAGTACTTACGCTATATATTGATATTAATATTGATTTGCTGAATCCTCGATAACTATAATTATATATAGCCATTAGATATTAATTTACAATCAATTTCAAATTCATATGTTCATGTTTAATACTAAACAATAAATTGTATATTAATTCGAATTAGACCTCGAATTATATTACTCGAAATATGTATTACATTGCATATTTAAGCACATACGTTGGCACGAATTAATAAAAAAAATTGAAAATGGTTTAAAAATAACGTCATCAAGTAAGTAATATGTAAGTTTTTCTAACTTTTGTAACAAGTAAGAAATTAAGTTGTGAAAATATAATCCAATTTGAATCTAAATTGCTACTGAATTGAAAAATATTTTATATAAACCCAAGGTAAAAACTTATGACTCTAGATTTAAAACCTAAAAACAGAAAAATAAAATAACGTAAAGTGACGCAATAATTATAATTAGTGAAACATAATCACGGTGGCCTGACTATCGGATGATGTGCTACGCAAACCGACGTCACGTCTTGCCATTGTATTAAAAAAAAAAAACATGTATAATTAATGTCCGAAAACATATCAAGCTTTCGACGTGGAATTTATCCAGCTCAATAAACGTGCAATATGAGCAATTTAAAAGTAATAAAAATCATTAGGTCGGAATGTTTTCCGCATAATTTTTCGCCATTACTTAACCATTAAAATAATGTGCGCCTCAGAAAAAATCGAGTTTAAACGTATTTCGCAGTAAAATTGCACGAGTAAAAAACCCTCCCTTAATTAAAGCAAACCGGACTCCAAAAGCTTTTAACAGTATTTGGTGGAGCCGAATGTTGATTTTCCATTTAAATATTGCATGTCATACTTAATTTATAGCTGGACTATATACATGGGAATCGTTCAATTCATTTATAAGCGCGCGATGCTAGCAATAAATAATACATACAACATTTAAATTAGTACGCCGGCGACTCTATTTATGTCACCATAGAGGATTTTTGTTATAACGTTGCCAACAAATGGTGAATGTATTTCTTTACAACAGGTGAAAGAAACACCTGAAACATTTGGACATAAACATTTAGAATATTCGGTTTTAATCTAGCTCGAGTTTCATTAAATGATTGTGGTTTGGTTCTAGAATATCTATAGGAAAATTACTTACAGGGTGATTAATCCAAGGCGTGACAAAAACAAAAAACAAACAAACGATTATCTCTAAGTTAATCGACATAATATAGATTATTGCATCCATAAAAATATTAGTTATAATCAAGACGTGTATTTTATAACAATAGCTGTGATAACTCGCATTAATCTATTTGAATGAATCAATTGCTTCATAGGTTATATAATAATGTCTATCAAATGTTTGTTTATTGGAAATTTATTGGTGAACTTAGGAAACGCATCACTACATCGATCAGTCTGCTAAGTACGCCATTAATCATTTTAGAGCTAATTTTCCATAACCAAGAAATTAATATCCTAATGTAAGACAAATTACAGTAAATGCCTGGCACCACTGATTTTAAAGCACCAATAATTTTAATTTCTTAAATATGCCTGATTTTGAATAACTGAAAATTCATTATTAAAAGTTTACCATAGTATATTAAAATTGTAAGTTCTATAGAGCTTGCATATTAAAATAAACCAATCTATTTGTCCAATAAACTGATTTTATCTTTGTATCGATTTCTGTAGCGGAGATGAAACAGGTCTCTTGGGTAAGGTTATTATTTGTTTGCTACTAGGAAATTATTTGAAATTATATTAAAGTAAATCGCAGAAATATCAAATAATTTCACAACTGTCATTCATTCTTACAAGCCGAAAAAATATGTTTTCACGGTCAGTATATACCATAATACATTAAAAGGGGATAGCTAGTTAGTCTTAGTATTCAGTTCAGGACAGTATGAGCCTTGCTATCAGAGCGAGTGTAATTCCAAGCGTATTTTCATAGATGAATTTTTGTTGTATTAGATACAAATTTAAAAATCGAGAAAATCTACTACCAGTTTAGGCAACTTTAAAAAACCTGATTCGCCAGTTTCGAGTCAAAAAATGCTACTATGAATGAGACCTGAATATGTTAACTACGATCCGCAGACGCAGTCAAATGAATGGAAGGACTTTGGCTGTGCCCAAAAGTATCATTTTTGCAAAACTAAACAACCGATCAAGAAGAAACGCTTGATCATCCCCTACTCTTTCCAGCTAGCTACTCCATTTTCACAAGATTGAAGCAAAGAAGGAAGTTTATAGTTCGCAGGGTGGAAGCATAATATCATTAATGATGTTTATGTATTTTTATGCCATTCTATCTATACTAGAAAAGTTATAAACAATGACAAAATTTGTCAAATAGAGAAAAATCTATTCGATAATACTAAAATGAAAAAAAAAACAAAATTAACAATGCAAATGCAAAAATAAAACGACTAATTAGTGAAGTTTAACGAAAATCAATGACCAAATGAAATGCTTCATCATAAGATAATAAAAACCAGAACATAAACCACATAATGGTGGCATAAGAAATCAATCAAAGAAAAACGTTGAAAAGATGAAATCTAAATACATATCAGCAAAGAATCCTTGGCGATTTAAGTGAGTATCGTTATTCTTTATTGGTGATTATATATACACAGATTACGTGTAATTAACTTACTAAGTACTTTATGTTATACATATTGCGCAGGGCAATTGTAATTAACGTGTTAATATCATTTTTAAATCAATTGGCAATAATATGTTTTTTTGAAAAAGTTCATTGTTTCTAATGAGAATTGACATCAACATGGTGGGAGAAGATTGTGTTAATTATAACCCTTTATAAATATCGCATTTTCGTTTATTACTCTCACAATCTTGCCCACTATAGAACATATATAGGGCGCGCCAAATGGAGGTTAGAGTGATTAGTTTGTTCGTTGCTTATTTGTCACTGTTTATTTCATAAAACGACATGCATTAACCTATTTGTCCAGTAAACCCAACACGTCTTATTTCATCATCATACTCATACAGATTTTTATAATTCTTTACAATTTTGCTAAAATTTGCCAGCAGATATCGTTCCTCGTATTGATCCTATCAATGTTTCTAAGAAACACCAAACGATTGTATCAAAATATCAATTTCAATAACTTCTTTACGTACATTTACCCAACAACACAATGAACATTATGCATTTATGTATGTACCATCGAATTGTATGGGAAGAATAAATCTAGGAACAAAAAATTAGTGGTGAAATGAAATGAAACCTGAAAATATGGTTTAAACAGATTAGAAGACATGCTATTAAACATACATATTTTCTAAATGTAACCAATTTACCGCAGTAAACTGGTTTATAGTTTGGATAATAATTATCGAATAACTAACTGTATTTACTCCTGGCGTTGGGCGATTGCAAAAGAAATTATGAATGAGATGCGTATACTTAATGTGAAACTTTATAATAATTGCGAAATGCGCTGGAACGCCATTGGACGTAAAAATTATCGAACTTCCGATGGCGTGATAGAAATGGAAATACTTTGAATACCTGCATGCATAACAATGAAATTTCAAATACTGCAAGTTAATCTACAGTGCATAATTGAATAAGGCTGTCGTAACAAGATTAAATGTATTATAAACCAATTTACAGACGCAATTTGGGTTCTTCGGCTATAATCTCCCAATAATAATGCATTATGTATCAAGTGGAAATGATGTTGGAAAACGTAAATTAATGATTAAGTCAGTTTAAATTTTTACTGCTATCCGTTTCGAAAAAGTTTATCCCTAAAAATATTTGATAGATTAAAATTATCTATTCTAAGTAAAAGTTTTAAATTGAGTAAGCTCACAGAGCAGAATTTTCTGTCTTGTTTTCAACGGATATTTATGTTGTTATTGCTGATGAACGAATAATCTACGTATTATTCGTTTCCAAGAAATTTGAAATGTATGTGGGGAAATTTTAGATGTTGACAAAATTTTGATACGTTATTAAGTGGACAGGTGGTAAAATGTGTCCATTTATCACTTTGATAATGAAATACTTAAATCGAAACACTAAATTAAATCAACTTAAAAAAGTTCTTAATAGTTTGTACTTTCTTACAGCAAAACAGCTATATTAAACAACTGTGTTGTGCATTCCCACATCCTACACATAAAAAATTGAATTAGTCAATAAAATAAAATTTTTCATTCACTAATTGGACTACCCGAAACTGTCCAAGCAATGATTTTTTAGTTGCTTACATACATGGCTCAAAATTCGAAATATGTTTAATTTATGAAGTAAAAGTACTCACGTGTTATCAGTAATGCGGAATATAGAGCGAAACTGCTTTTTATTTGCCCAACCACCGAAATCATAATATCTATGTGTGATGTTCCAAGTCGTCGAATATAAAAAAATATCGCGACAAATGCACAACTTTTAAAAGATCTGCTCAAACCACGTGTGCGGAAGTTTAAAACAGGGACCGACCAGACCACACTACGAACCAATGTCGACTGACTGAACTCCAACGCCGCGATTCGGTTTGTAGGATACGTACACTTGAAAGTCTATGCGCAACGACCGTTTCGAATTGTTCAGGTATGTTATCTTTATCTTTCACGTGCGGACTAAAGAGAATGGAAAGAGACTCGTAGATGTGTCGTTGGCAGCCACTTGGCGAAATTCTTTAACATCACGCCACTATCGTTGTATAACAGAATAGGTTAAAATAAATAGTGGGTTTGGTAGTAATGACTTGTATTTCGTGACTATCACCAAGTCATTTCAATGATTTGTCCAGTGTTTATATTTATGAACCTAATGTTTATGATTTGCTTTGCAAACAGAAAACACGGCCTACTGTAGTCTAATTTAAGGTAACTATTGTCCCATTGATGAAGTTTCGTATGCAGGCCAATTCTCATGAATCGAACAACATACGATTTCCAACTTGAAAGACATAAATACGTACTAAAATAAGGTCGTTTTAAGACCTTCGAAGGTTGAACTTTTATATCTATGGCCGAAATTTTTACATATTTTTATGCTACCTTTATCGTTTGTATTGTTTTATTAATCGTTAAAAGTACTCGTAAATTGCAACGCAATTGATAAAATTCGAAAAGATTAAAGGATTTTAAAATTCTGTAAGGGAAAACAGGAATCTGTAAATATCGATGAAAATATAGTGCAAGCAGATCTATGCACGGAATCCTATAAAAGAATCGTCAGAAAACGATAAGAGTATTGCTAATTTGACTATTATAGTCACCACAGGAACCCACGCGATTTATTTTATAGATAATTGTAATATTTATAAGGAAACCTGAGATAAAATTCAAAGTCAGTCAAATCAAATATCGAGCCCAATTGTTTTGTAAAATTAAAATATATTAGTTTTGAAAAAAATAAGTTTATGTTTTTGTACTTAAAATTTTCCATTCTTTGATTTCATAATTAAAAAGCACAATTTTAATAATAAATAAAACTAATTAATTTAATAAAGATGAGAAGTAAAGTTGATTAAGAAACATAAGAAAACTAATTTCACATTTTAGTTAATTATTGGAAATTAAAGTCAGAAATAATGTGCTATCACCTGGAAGTTATTAAACACAACTTGACAAATAATTGGAAGAAGATTAACTAAATAATAGTGATCAAAGATCTTACTTAACCTGGAAATGATAAGATTTAAAATAAGAACGTATCCAGAGAATTTGTGCAACCAGTAAATAACTGTAGTATTGTTTCACTTGAACATCGATCAATTGTTACGTTTAATAATAATAGAAGTTGATAATACCAACACCAGCGAACATGTGACGGTGGTAGTTGCTAACTTTAAGAAGTACGAGCCACGCACTTATTTCACAGAAAAACGAGTTGCTTATATGTTTTAAAATATTAACAAGTAAAAATATCAATTGAAATTTGATTTGATTTTCCATTTTTAAATACTGTAGATCCTAAAAGACACTATGCAGCAAGTGCGTACTCGGCCTAATGAATAAAAATGATATTTAATTTCATTTTAACGACTCTTATCTTGTTATTTTAGCAGTGTGTCTTCAAATAGTACACGGTTTATTACGATGTCATTCATTCAAATTAATTTGATTAATATCTCATAACCGACCATCTACATAGTCGAAGCGTAAACCAGGGAAAACCTTTGTAAACATCTAATGAGAGTTTTCAGATGATATTCAAAGCTAAATACAAAAGAATATTAAAAATTCACAGTAATAAATATCAACATTCACAAAATAATTCCACGGCAATGAATTAAATTTTGGATACATGCAATTTTTTATTTATTTGTTATTAATTAATATAAAAATAATACGTCACTTCAAAAAATGATAATCAGTGGTAGTGGAATTCCTGGTAAATGTTAAATCAATAAATACTCATATACCTACTTTTCATGTCCACGATTTGTCTCATTCGCAAATGTAGCCACGTTGAACGATTGCTTGGGGTTATAGAACGATCTGGATGGGATTAGCAAATGGTATCGGGACAATCATCTTAATTTAAATGTGGCCAAGTGTAGGGCTACGAGCTACACAAAAAAATATTCTCCAATTTTCTTTGACAATGCGTACATATCAAAGATTTGGGCGTACAGTTTGATTCGCCATTAAACTTCTCTTACCATATTCGGGAAATAAGTAAGTCTTGTTATAAAATGTTAAGTTCCGTAATTAAAATTCTGCAGTGGTTAGCACTGATCTTTCTTATACTTAGATACATTTCCAGCAAACAAGCACAGTCGCGATGATATTTACAACTTCCAATAGAACTTTTCAAATTAAAGTTGTTTAAAATTATAATATCTTTAATTAAGTAGTACGTTTGCGCCAGTTGCTCTCAAAAGTCCGTGTTCCAGCTATGTTAATGCAAAATTTCAGGTTAATCAATGCAAGCGTTCCTGAGACAGGTTGCCGCGATTTCGGTGAGCCTATGTGCCAAGTCCATGTTCCAGCTATTCCAATGCAAAATGTTAAAATTAGTTTACTGTTAATATGTGTTTTTTTAGAATGTTACCAGTTTTTTGACGATATTTATTTTTTTCAATTTATTAGGTATGTTTGGATTTATGTTAACCCTTGTGTTGCCACCCAAAAAAACTCACAGCATCTGCCACTAGGGTACTCGGATACCCAGCCCACGAAATTCTTGATAAAAGCCCATTGTAACTAAAAATAATTATCTGCATTCGATTAATATTTAATTATTCATATTCCAGGAAGGCATTGAATACCTACCTGAATATAACAATTAAATTATGTACAGTTACTAGCCATGCCAATGATAGAAGAGCGATTTTTTAAGCAGCAAGTCATGCGAAATCATGCAACGAAAATGGCAATCGAAAGTTACTATGAAAGTAGTAACAGAAGTGGTAACTGATAACAACTCCATGATTTTTGTACAACAATTAAATTTCAAAATGTGATAGTTATTATTATTATAAACAGCATATTCAATAAACAATTTGAAATAAACAAATGTTGTTATTATTATTATATATTAATTCATATTTACTATATTATATTTTTACAACAAACTTTTTTTGTATGATATACTATACGAAAATCATGCTTTTTCTATCGGGTACACGGGTACCCGGGTGGCATATACGTGTTTTTTTTTTAATGAAAAATTAATTAAGTTAATTTTTTTTTCAAATATGTAGAATGTAAATTTTGATAGGGAATCGTGGGGATTCGATAAGGTTTTGGCCAATCTTTTTTGGAAAAAAAATTATTCAACAAAACATACGCCGATTGTATATTTTTTAATGTTCTTGTATTTTAAATTTTTTTCCTTTTTCGAATTTTTTACATTGTTCTCGTTTTCGGCAAATTGCTTTATTAACGTGTTATTGCGAGTTTTATTAATATTTTAATTTGTTTTCCGATTTATTTTTTACTAATTTTTAGAATTTTCCATTATATATTTCAAAAATTGTACAAATAAACTGTTTGGGAGCTTTGAATTTTTTTCAAAAATATAATTTTTTTCATTAAAAATATATTTTTAGAATTGTTGGTTTTGAAATTTGTTTTCTTTACATTTTTTTGTTTTTTGAAGTTTTTTAAGTATATTTTGTTCTTTCTTCATTTTGTCATTCTTGTAATTTCTTGATTTTACCGTTAGTATTCATGAAGTAAAAAAATGTAACAATTTTTAAGGTTTTTTTAAATTTGCATTTCAGAAAGTGTCATCTTACAATAATTGTCCCCAATTGTATCTTTCTCCTCTTTGCCTATCATTATTATTTTAGTATTGGTCCTATTTATCTTCACCCCATATTTTATCAGTGTTTCGATCCATACGCTTAAGTTATCCTGTATATCTTTTTCAGACCTGGCCATCAAAACCCTCCAAACACTTCCAAATTTTCTCTCTGTCTACTCTGTCAAAGGCCTTTTTTAGATCTACAAATACAAAGTACGCTTCCGAGTCCTTCTTTCAATTTATTTTTATTCATTTATATTTTATTTTTTTCGTAAATTGTAGTGCGTTACTTACCCCTATACTTATTGCAATCTCCTGTACTTTCCTTTTTATGTATTGGTACTATCATCCCTTCTCAGTCATTGCGTCCTTCATTACACACTTTTCTTACTTACATTCCCTTCTCTCCTAGATTTTTAGCATCTGTCGTTATCCTATTATCATTCATCTCGGCTTTACCGTTCTTCATTAATCGAATTGTTTTCTGCTTCTGGTCTCACTTCATTTTATTTCCTGTTTTTCTTTTTCTCACTGTTATTATTTCCTCTTGTGTTTTAAGCGTTCTTCAAAATATTGCAGTTTTAGTTTATCATCCGTTATCATGCCCTGTTAATTTCTTTAAGGATCGAATTTGTATTATTTTTGCATGTTTCATGTTTCTAACTAGTTTGAAGAACAATTTTACTATTTTCCTCCGTTTTCTGTCCAAATTATACCAAACTGTCATGTTTGCTCCTTCTTACCAACTCTTTTACTTTCTTTCCTTGTGTGTCGATTTTTATGTACTCTTTTCATCTTTTTTTCCTGATCCCTACATCTTGCTCTATTTCTTTGCTCCACCAGCTTGTCCTTCTGTCTCTGTTTCCAGTCTTTATTGTTCCACGAGTTTCTCTCGCACTTTCCATTATTGCATTTTAAAATTCTTCCCAGTTTTTCAATCTCCATGTTGCTACCTATATCCACCCTTCTCATCTTGTTCAAGTTGTTGCACGTTCTCTATATTTTTCCGCCGGTTTTTTCTCTCGTAGTTTCTAGCTTCATATTACATTTTGTTCTGTATATTTACTTCCTGTTTATTGATCTCTTGCGTCTGATTTTAGACATCACCATAGAGTGGCAACTATATATTTTCGGGCTTCTCGTGTTTACCTATCAGTCGTTTCATCGTCCCTATTCCCTACTTTTGCATTCATATTCCCATCACATATAGTCATATAGCCCATCACATACAGTCTAGACTTCTTTCAAGCTGCCGACGTTAATTTTTTGTCATGGCCTTCCCGTTGACCTGACCTATCACCAATTGAGCATGTTTGGGATGTGATGGGTAGGCGACTCACCAATTTAGCCAATTCTCCGCAGTCGTTAGATGCTCTGAGACATGAGGTACAAGTAGCCTGGGATGAGGTGCCTCAAGCAGATATCGACCACCTGATTAGATCCATGCCTAGACGGCTCAATGAGTGTACGCGGCTTCGAGGTGGTCAAACACACTATTAATAAACTCGTTTGTCTTTTGTTTTTTTAACTTGAATTTTTCATCGATTGTTCCTCTATGGTAGCCGACTATGTGGTGTTAAAATTATTAAAAAATTCCAACTCTTTCTTGGTCTTCGGATTTTATGTCACTTAGTATATATTTATGTCATTACTACTACTACTACTACTACATTCGGTAACCTAATTTAGGTTATTCCACACATGTGTTGTTAAGGTTTACAATAAAAATATAACAAACACTTTTCGTGATAAGGCTCGATACCAAGGATTCTTATCCACGCGTTTTTGCACACGTCCATTCTCTTTGCATACCGAATTTAAATTGATAATTTTATTTGTTGGCGAAACACAGCAGTCCTACAAAATTTATTTTTGTTAATGCAAACGTCCAAAAAGTAGACTTTCGCTCAAAATCATGTAAACTGAAGAAACGGAGATGGCGTCAAATTTTGTATTCGGAGGAATCTAGGATATACTCAATACAATATCTTTCCAGACGTACGGATTGGTGACGGTTTTCTTATGGTTTGGGGGGATATGTTAATGGAAAAAGTTAAATATTTTCATGTTGTTTCCACATAAATATATAAAGTTCAGAACTAATGAATGATTTATCATTTTTAGACAATTATTAAATAGTTTAGAATTGTATTTTGCTGTAAACTCATTTGTAGATTAATAATTAGCAGTGATTTTGCGGGACATTTATTCCTTTGGACGATGATGTAGAGTTTGTAGGAGGTGTCACATAAAATACATGGTTTTCTTTAATTTAATTAATTGCTTTATGAATTTTATCAAATAATAAAGAAAAAGTGGGAGTGTAATGTTCTTGTTATCGCTATACTTGTTCCGTAAATTATTGATTGTGGTGCATTACTCGATAGAAAAGTGAGAAGTTGCCGTTGCTGAAAGATTGATTTAAAAATATATTTTGTCGCTAAATAAAGAATTGTGAACATTTATTATATATTAAATATTTGTGGTCGATCTATTTAATGAACAAACAATATAAATTACGTGGTAAATTTTAATTAATATCAACATAATTTCATGTTAATCTCGGTATAAATATAGTTCTATATATAACTACAAGTGTTATGTAATATTAGCAATTGACAAAAAAGCAGAAGCAAACAATAAAATAATACTTACAATACTGAGAGTTACACTTAAATAGAACAAACATTATCCAAATTTGCGATGTCAAGATTAAAAATATATTACAGGATAAAAATTATTTTAAAAACAGGTTATACCTGAACACGTTAAAAATCAAAACAATAATGGATGACTCCAAATCTGCCAAAATTATGTGTGTTGGTAGATTTGGAGTCATCCATTATTGTTTTGATTTTTAACGTGTTCAGACATAACCTGTTTTTAAAATAATTTTTATCCTATGATATATTTTGAATCTTGACGTTTCATCGCAAATTTGGATAATGTTTGTTATATTTAAGTGTAACTCTCAGTATTGTAAGTATTATTTTATTGTTTGCTTCTGCTTTTTTGTCAATTGTTAATATCTTGCGCCAAGAAGTTTTGATGGCCACTACATGTAAAGGTATTTCAACAACTAAGGTTCTTGGTAATCGCTACTGACGAAGGGTAATAACCCAGAAACAATATTGTCTAGCGATCCACTAGTTAGTCTTCATGGACCTGTTTTAATTAATGTTCACTACACCATTGAGGTGTAAGATTAGACCATCTTTCGTGTGTATATATAACCTATATTATTGTAGGTAATTACTGTCAATGTTTCACATGTTTCATTACATTTAGAGTTGGTGGTAGGGAAGAAATATTTTTATTACATGTAATATTTTATATTTATAAAGCGTAATTTGATTTTATAAGCCATGTATAAGCAAAAAAACTACTCTTATATTTTTAGTTAAAAAGAATGTGGTTTCTCAATAACGGGAGAATGTACTATAAGCATGATCTATCTGAACATTTTTAATCTAGTTGTGACTATGATCATAACAAAGAACGAAATACTTAATATTCCTGAAACTTAATAAAATAGAACCAAACAAATAATAATAATGTTCAATACTAACAAAGGAATATAAACAATATGAAGAGAAATGAATTTGAGCGAAATAAAATATATAAATCACTGCAAATGTTTCCTACCTATATAAGAGTATACTGTCCGCCATAAGTTCTGCATATCCCTTTACACTATATACTCGTATATTAAAATAAGTGTGAGGTCGCGAAACCAAATTTAGTTTTTCAAATTAGTATTTTTATTGTCGAATCGAAACAATGAAAGCGTTTTTAAATAAAATAAATATTTAATTTATCCAACAGGGCTGTTTATTCACTCAATAAAATATTGTATCAAATGTCAATGTATTCGATAGCTACAATGATTTATATTTTTGTTTTATGAAAATAATTATTTGCGTTAATGATATAAGCCATTTATTAAGTTCAATGCTTCGATGCAAGGGCGTTTTATAATAATATTTGAATCATTCAACTAAGTGAAATCTCAAAATAAAGAACTATAAAGTTGTTTTAATGACTATTTACGATTTATTGAAATATTTATTTTTATCAAATACATATATAACACTAGGCTTTCTTTATGTTCACACGATACGGAAAATATCTTGCGTAGCACATACATATTTTATATGTCGATTGACGAAATATTATTTTGAGGTTATGTTAATTAAGGTTTTAACTTATTTAGAACAAGGATACATTTTTATTATTTTATAGCTTAATTTGAGTTATGTCTCTTCCAGAATGTCTCACGGTTAAAGAAAACTGTCTGGTTAATAGTACAAAAAATGAAGCTGAAAGGCAAAAACAAGCTGGCGCGTTAAAAAATTATATCCAGAGTTGTGCCAAAATAAGATTCTGAGAATCAAACATCAAGTCCGGTTGTAACACAAAATACGAACTCGTCAAAGGATGATGATGACAAACGAATGGACGAATTTTCCAAATCAATTGGAATTGATGACGCTCTGACTCTATTATTACCAGATGAAAAGTGACACCAATGTGATACTAATAGAAAGCGTTCTACGAACTTTGAGTACAAATCCAGTGGCCAAGAATTATACGAGACTCAGAAAGAAGTTTTCTAGTGAGACAAGGTCCACCCAAACTATTGCATAATTACAAATTTCCTTCCAATGACACTGCTCGACATTTTAGTGCAAAGTATTATACAAGCTTTTAAGCAATGGAAAGCAAGTTTTACTAAACTGGTTAATGTACTCTCTTTCACAAAACTGCCTTTACTGTTCTGGTAGCAATATTTTCGGCTGTATAGTTAGTTCTCTTTCAAATGAGGGTTTCAAAAGAAGCACCTCGGCGAAACTATAAAAGAGAATGAAATTTCCAAAAATCATATTCCTGGCTAGAAATGAACCAAAGGTTAAAATGTAAAACTGTAGATGCGGCCTCTTAAATAATTATTAATGCCAAAACAAATCATTGGAACGAGGTGCTTCTAAGAATCGTAACAATTACAAAAATGCTTGGTAATAGTGGTCAAGGTTCAAGGTACAAGCGACAAGTTGATTGAGTATAATAACGGTAATTACGTAAGAATAGTTGAGTTGAAATTGATCCCATCATAGAAGAACACGTAGAGTGCTCAAGAAGAAAGCGACTATTGCTTCCTATCTCGGTAAATTATGCGAAACGGGATAATATATGTGCTGCATCATATTGACGAAATAAAAATAAATTCAATATTTTCCATAATTTTAGACTGCATTCCTGACATAAGGTAGAGCAAGTGACTTTTGTAATGTAATATTTTTAATCAATAAATTTTACGCTGATCTTGAAATTGAAATTAATGAAAGCTTTTTAGGCTTCGTACCAGTCGGAAAATTCACAGGGAAATAAATGTCGGATATCATAATTGCAGAACTTGGGTTTAAATTTGCAGGATGTCAGAGGGCAGGAGGGGTCCAATATGAGGGGCTATAAAGCAGAAGTGCTATGTAGAATGAAACAATACATCACTTATTTCTTTAGCATAGTCCATAATAGTTATTTGTATACTAAGGCCGCGAAATTTATCTTTAACGCTCCGAGGGAAGAATTGTCGCCGAGGCAAGACAATTTCGAAGATGCTAAAGGATTTCGCGGCCAATGCGTACACAACATTTTTTGGGCAACCGAAAATTTTGAGTTTTGATAAAATTAACGAACAGTTCAATTCACTGTATATAATAGAAAACCGGCTTTCATGTCACTATTAGTTAGTTATTAATTTAAGTAACGGCATAGTAACGGTTAACGTTTAGTTTAGCGGCCGTGGCGGCGAAGTTGAATTTCGCGGCCTGATTTGCATATGCGAAATATTCGCTTCTTGTACGGTTGCCCAAGAAATATATTTATCTTTCTCGGCATCTATTTCTATCTAGGATAGAGACTTTAAAGCCTTTCAGTTTACATTTCAGAGTTGTATACGAGTAAGCATTTACGAAAAGCTAGAAATTAATAATTCAATTAGGCTTTATTAAATTGTATTAAACAATTTAAGCCAGTTCGTTAGTTGTGGCATTTGCAAAACAGCAAAATATTCGCCGTATTGTCCAAATAGGTTTATTTTGATAAATCCATCATCTATAAATTTAATAAAATTGCCTTGAAAATATTGTAAAACTAGTAATATTAAGTATGCTGATTGTAATAAGATTTGGACTAATGACTAATTTACAGCTTGAGACATTAACACTTGACTTGCATAGTTTGGGATTTATTTGTAAGTCTGCGACGTGGCTTAGGGAGGATAATATTAATGCTATTAAGATTCAGGGTTACAGCTTATGTACCTATTTCTGTAGAAAGATGAATAGAGGGGGCCGGGTTGCTATTTGGGCAAAGAATTGGCTAATGAATGAAGTGCTTGACTAAGAATTACAATGATGAGAAAAATTACGAGTCTCCTTCTGGAGACTTTGATGTTTTTATGGATTGTAGAAGTCGATTATTGTTTCAAATAGTTAAACTTAAGTGTAGAATTATATTGGGTTTTTGGACGATTTAATGTTAATTTTAGAAATGAATCTTTGATCTTTGGTCTGGTTCGCTGTGTACACCTACCAACTCGTATACAAGGGTGCAGTGAGACCACTATTGACAATGTATTCAGAAATAGTATTGGTGTGGTTGGTGTTATGCACACATAACACATGATTGTTGATCATAGAATGATGTTTGTTGCATTACCCCTGGCTGATGTTAACAGGTCTAAGGAGTACAGACATTATAGATGTTTTCGCGACGGGAATTTATTACGTATGAAGGAAATGTTGAATAGTATCTCAAGGGACTTGTTATGGCAATTTAAAGATGTAAATTGTCTTTTTGATTTTTGTGAGGTGTTTCAATGAATTTTTTCCTGTGTTGAGGTGATGCATTGACAAAACTAATTGCAGCAAGAATTGGATGACCTGTAAGGTGAAGTTACACAGTTCTAGTCAAACGCAGGAGTTTATATGTTCTTTAGAAGGATTTTCCTATTTTAAGGGATCGGTATTCAATTAAAAAACATGCATAGGATTTTGTTAAGCGATACTAAATGTAATTATTATGCAAAAAACCTGTGCTTCTCATTCTGCAAAAGCTGCATGGAATGCTATGCACGAGTTGTCGGGTGCGACTCGGAGAAGGGAGAATATCATCTTGCAGTGTGACCCGTCACACTGCAATCAGTTAATGAGCGACCCTCATGATGTAAGTAAATATTTTAACAGATATTTTATTGATCAGTTCGTGAAGTTCTTCCTCAGGTTCCTGTTCGTAATAGTAATATTAATTGTAATGTCAGCGTCTTGAGTAGTATGTTCATGTTACCTTGTAATGAATTGGCTAAGTCAGCGAGACCTAGAAGAGCTTCCTGAAGATGGCAGATGGGACTCTGCCGAAACGTCGAAGCGACCCTTCGGGGAACATTTCTACAACGCGGTTCACAACCCGAGAACCAAGAAGCACATATATATAATATATATATATTGGAAATGTGTCTTGTCAAAACTTTCAACTCTTTGAAATAGGGCGTACAGGATTGCCTAATGGCAATCCAGTTATATAAAGAATAATTCATTTCTATACTAAAAAAATATCACCATTTGCACTTGACGTTCCCCAAAATGTTATACCATACAAATGTTATACACAGTCTACTGTGCACATGTGCATAATAAAATAATAGAACACTACAGCGATCAATGACAGTCTTCACATGTCTACTGATAACTATATTACAATGTGTTCTCCACGTTAATTCGCACATCAATATATAATCCCAGAAATTCAATATTAGATTCGTTGTATTTCGGTATTATCAGCTAAAACATAAGTGTCAAATTGAGTGTTATTATTAACACCATGAAATATTGTATATTTAGTTTTAGCATTTTACCATGTATTAATATTGATTAGTAACATATTAACTTTATTCCCACCCTCTGACACGCTATTAGAAGACACCACTGCACTAGTATCATCAGCAACCATAATCAAATCATTACCTGACATAAAATTAATGATCGTTTACAAAGATCAAAAATAATAAAGGACTGGTAGATTCAAAGAACTTAAACTATTAATACCATGAGGAACATATTGGCTTCTGCCTCCGAAATAAATCCTGAACCAATCAACAACAACACCACGAACACCATATAAAATTCAGCTTAACCAACAAAATATTGCGATCAACGCAATCAAATCTGCGACTCAAATCACAGAAGACACCCCAAGATAATTCACCCGCTTCCAAGCAGCGCAAAACACGCCTATAAAAATCCTGCATTGCTGTCATTGTGGAATAACTTGTTCTTAGAAAAACTGGATGATATTGAAAAATTCCCGTTGAAAGTCACAAATTTATCAAGAATGTTAAAGGAACTATCAAACTACCCGAGATTTTTTTTAATAAGTTACAAGGTATACCATCAGGACCAGCAGATGCTTTATTCTTAAGTTTCCCAAATACATCACTAACCTCGTATTCATTATAAGTAGTGATGGGAATAATCGAGATGCGATACACGAATTAGTCGATTATTAAAATCTCTCGAGATAATCGACTATGCACTCTGAAAATTAGTAGTACTAAATTAGTAGTCGTACGTCGATCACGGAACGTGTGGCAGCGGACCGAGAAGGCCGATATCTCGATATATTTTAACCCCACCACTAAATATTAATAGTAGTTCCAGGTTCGAGATATTTTATTTTAACATTGGACTCGTTCGATTGTGGCAACTAATTAGTCGTATCGCTAAGCGAAGCTTCTCTTTCAATTATTTTTTGTAGTCCCGACCGATCGTCATTGTCGGATTGAAGAATACAATAATTTAAATAAGTACAATCGTGTTGATGATATTGCGTTAGTAAATAAAACGCATCAAAATTTACAATAATATTTATAAACTGCCACAATAATATATAAAAAATATGAGCAAATAACAACAAAAGTATAATTCTCAATAAAAACAAAGGTACCTATATAATAAATTAATAACTCTAGATTAAACAATAATAATAAAAATTAATAAAAACAAATTTATAAGAATGTGGTATTAAGGAATATAATTTGATCTAAATTTTTAGACGATAGTTTGTTTCGATGTAAATTTGTAAGTTGCACGGCTTTAGAAAACACACTGTTAGTGGTATTAGAACGTTTATGTTGTACGTTGCATCAATTAGTATTAGTACGACTACTACTAATTTTAACTACTAATATTAGTCGATTATTAAATTATATCGATTACTAATAATCGATTATTGAAATATCTCGATTATGCCCATCACTAATTATAAGGTAACATGAACATACTACTCAAGACGCTGACATTACAATTAATATTACTATTACGAACAGGAACCTGAGGAAGAACTTCACGAACTGATCAATAAAATATCTGTTAAAATATTTACTTACATCATGAGGGTCGCTCATTAACTGATTGCAGTGTGACGGGTCACACTGCAAGATGATATTCTCCCTTCTCCGAGTCGCACCCGACAACTCGTGCATAGCATTCCATGCAGCTTTTGCAGAATGAGAAGCACATGTTTTTTGCATAATAATTACATTTAGTATCGCTTAACAAAATCCTATGCATGTTTTTTAATTGAATACCGATCCCTTAAAATAGGAAAATCCTTCTAAAGAACATATAAACTCCTGCGTTTGACTAGAACTGTGTAACTTCACCTTACAGGTCATCCAATTCTTGCTGCAATTAGTTTTGTCAATGCATCACCTCAACACAGGAAAAAATTCATTGAAACACCTCACAAAAATCAAAAAGACAATTTACATCTTTAAATTGCCATAACAAGTCCCTTGAGATACTATTCAACATTTCCTTCATACGTAATAAATTCCCGTCGCGAAAACATCTATAATGTCTGTACTCCTTAGACCTGTTAACATCAGCCAGGGGTAATGCAACAAACATCATTCTATGATCAACAATAATGTGTTATGTGTGCATAACACCAACCACACCAATACTATTTCTGAATACATTGTCAATAGTGGTCTCACTGCACCCTTGTATACGAGTTGGTAGGTGTACACAGCGAACCAGACCAAAGATCAAAGATTCATTTCTAAAATTAACATTAAATCGTCCAAAAACCCAATATAATTCTACACTTAAGTTTAACTATTTGAAACAATAATCGACTTCTACAATCCATAAAAACATCAAAGTCTCCAGAAGGAGACTCGTAATTTTTCTCATCATTCTAATTCTTAGTCAAGCACTTCATTCATTAGCCAATTCTTTGCCCAAATAGCAACCCGGCCCCCTCTATTCATCTTTCTACAGAAATAGGTACATAAGCTGTAACCCTGAATCTTAATAGCATTAATATTATCCTCCCTAAGCCACGTCGCAGACTTACAAATAAATCCCAAACTATGCAAGTCAAGTGTTAATGTCTCAAGCTGTAAAATTTTATCATTGCTCAAACTATGCACATTTAGCATTAGCAAATGAGGATTACACGCACGCAGCTCGTCGTTATTTAGGATAAAAAAGAAAGTAATTTAGATTTATAATTCAATATTACATATTGAGTAAAATCGTCATTAGTCCAAATCTTATTACAATCAGCATACTTAATATTACTAGTTTTACAATATTTTCAAGGCAATTTTATTAAATTTATAGATGATGGATTCATCAAAATAAACCTATTTGGACAATACGGCGCAGAAACCAAAACAACTTTAGTCATCAAGAACAAACTTTTTAAAGGTCTCTTCAAATCCAATTTCCACCATTGAAAGCATTATTAGTTCCGCAGAGCACAACTACAAAATCTTTATCACAGCAATCGGTCACTAGAGGCTCACTATTCATCACCACCTCTTTGAGGCAAGCATTAGACTAGACATAAATTGCAGTAACTTGAAAATCCCACCATCCAAATTCATCATTATTTCGCACATTCTTAGCACAATATTCAGACTAGAACTCATTTATCTGGAAGCCAGAGCTCCTCTGGTATATTAATTACCACACTGGTATTTCAACAACTAAGGTTCTTGGTAATCGCTACTGACGAAGGGTAATAACCCAGAAACAATATTGTCTAGCGATCCACCAGTTAGTCTTCATGGACCTGTATTAATTAATGTTCACTACACCATTGAGGTGTAAGATTAGACCATCTTTCGTGTAAATTTTACATTTTGCTGTCAGATTTGACAAGATACATTTTTAATATATATATAATTATATATATATATATATATATAATATATATATATATATATATATATATATATATATATATATATATATATTTGTTCAATTTGAGATAATTTCAGCATCCACACTAATTCCGTACCTGTATTGTTTGTACACTTTCAGAGTTGTGCGGCGCGGCACGTTACTCATCAGGCCGGCAACTCCTTATCGCGTCTGTGCTTCACCACTTATCTTTCATGCTATTTCATTTGTTTGCATTTATCTATCCAAATAATTCAATCTACTATCGTATTTACTAACCTTTTCTGGAGGGATTTATGCACCACGTTTTCCTGAAACTTCACTACAGTTTACTGATATTAAACTGTTAATTTAACTTTGTGTAAAAATGATTGTCTTCCTGACGACAACTTGGTAGAAAGTTAGGAGTGGGTTTGAGACCAATTTCAAAATATTTTCGAAGATCTCTCAACTGCCGAAAATGAAATCTTTAGACTTCATAGGTGAAAACCAAAGACAATTTAGTAATAAATCACTGAATTTTCGGCAGCGGTGGATGGCGAGTTTCTGCACTGAAAACAAGAGCATTGCGTACACTAGATCAATTTTTAACATCCTACCTTTACGAAACCCAATTTTATCGGTGTCTGCTTTGACGACAAAATATCAATCTCAGCTAAATATGAACTCAGATTATCTATTTCTATATTAAACCTCCTTTCGAAAAACTTTACTCTAAGACCACCCAGGCCAGTCATAATTATTAAACTTGTTTTTAATTTGGTATTGGTAAGTTAATTATGAAATACATTGTGCAGTACTGGTACAGTCCTATTTATGTGTATTAAATTAGTGTAAACGTGTATTTTATTTTTATTATGTCAGAATGCATTTAATGCCTTTTCTTTCAGAAAGATTCCCATTAGTGTTATCACGCTCTCTACGTTGATGACAGGACACATGATGGTAGGGGTTCCCAAAGTGCGGCCTGCGGGCCAAATGCGGCCCGCAAAGCTTGTGAATTTGGCCTGCGATAGATACGTCATGTTATATTGTTTAGTTATATTAAGAAAAATACTGGTAGTGTGTCTAGTCTAGTTATTACACATTTGTACAGAAATATAATATAGTAGTCTCAAATAGATACAGCAATAGAAATAGTTAAATATATTTAAAACAAAAAAATCATCGAAGGTTATTGTTTTGATTTTATTCCGTTTTTTTTGCCCGCCAAAAAATTCGGTAATATTAAAATGGCCCGCCTAAGAAAAACTTTGGGAACCCCTGCATGATGGTCTCATAGCTGAACCGGAAACACGATTTATAAACGTCTTTTATAAAGAGGTCCTCCGAACCTAGAGATTAATAAAGCTTCATATATTACTTAATATCCAAACCAAGTATTCATACAAAACTTACTTGAATAGATATAACTACTTTATGTCACTTAATCCTTGCAACTCGAAATATTAAACGGATCTGACTTAGCCTAGCTCCTTGGGACAGTGGGTGAAAATATATAGTTAAATTCTATCGCGAAATACGGGCGCTTTAATTACGCATTATTATATCTAAAAATCGCGAAATTGTACGCATGCTACTCAATGAATTTTAGTGTTGCTCTCTGACACATACACGTATTTTTAAAAACAGCGGCATGATTGAGATTGTGGCTCATGCGAAACGGTCCTTGGCAAAGGCGAATCCAGTTATACGATATTTATCAGAGAACCAAATCATACAAATAAATATGAATACCGATGTCGATCAAAATGACACTCGGATTGCTGACTATTTATTAGTATTACTTTTAAATATCATTTTATTAATAAAATATCAATTAAATTAATTACATGAAAACGACACATCAGATTACACAAATAAAATTGTTCTAAAATTGAATGTCTACAACAACAAAAATACATGTTATGTTAATTAATTAAAAGCAATTTGTTATTCAGTTAATTAAAAACATATTAAATAATCTCCTGTAATGAACAATAAAGCTATTGTTATAATTAAATAGATTTTTTTATAACAAGTGCTTTGCTCATGCATGATTTCAATGTGAATTTTTTTAAAAAAAGCATTCGGGTGCAGATATTGCACGCACGTGTCACAGACAATGTTTTGCCACAACTCAGTTACGATGTTAGAGAATGAAGTTTTCGTAAGTGTTTTTTGTCTAAAATAATCACCGCGAAAAAACGTTTTCCATACCGTCAAAAAACGTCATAGTTGATACTCATGTGAAAATGTCAACTATTTTTGCAACTGTAAAAAAATACCTATTTATAAAACAACTAGTCAAATATAGTACTTTTTAACACGAGGCTTTACATCATGTATTATCTACTCGTATACGACGCACATTTTACTGCGTGTTTTGTACAAGATTTTTCCAATTCGAAAAAATAGTGTTGAATTGACAAATATGAAGCTATTACCATGGTTTAATTATTTACTTACTACTAGTGAATGAAATGAGAGTGAAAGAAAATTTTTATTTTCGCGCAAAATTCTTGTTTTTATTGCATGGAAATGTATTCAATTCTCTCAATAAAACATTTCGCACACGTAAACCATTTTTTCTACAACTATGTTACACATTTGAATACATGCTTTAGCAGAAAATCGTTTTGTTACTGGTGTGAAAAGTGCGTTAAAAGTCGTATAAAAATCAACTTTTTTTTTCAAATGCGTTAAATAAAATGAGAATATTTGCGTGGCGAAAATTCTAAATATTTTTTATAACTATTGACATCATAGTGAATATGAAGTAAAAAAGCCAGAAACGTTCAGGGGACCTCAAAACTTCATCCGTTAAAATCTCGAGTTCGAAAATTTTCATGAATCCTATACTTACTTATACATAAAGTATAAGAAAGTAAAAAGTTAATACTGAATATTGATAAATAACCCTCGATACCAAAGGTAAATTGTTGTAGTGCAAGAACCTAAATATACCTGAATTAGAAAGGATTCGTCTTGATATCTTACAATAGTGTGTTTTGAATCGGCATTAAAAACTGAAATTTGTGATATTCTTTATTTTTAGATAAAACTTTGTAATATTCGAAAAGTAGATAGTATTTTCACATAATATGCAAACCAAATTCGGCAATGATACTGTAAAATTATATCTGAATCACATTTAAATAAAATGTCGATAGGAATCAAAGTGGGCATATATTTTATTAATAAATGTGAGATTGATTATTATATTTGTCTTAATCATAATATATTACATTAACGCGATTAAATGGGTCCGATTTAGATATATACAAACATATGTTATCTAACAATAATAAAAGGCTCCACATTCCATTGCTGGAATGTTTGCCGTAATTTTTTGAGTTCTTTTCAGCTTGATGTTATTGCGGATTAATTCATACCTTGGCCCCTGCTGTGTTCTACTTTTCATTCTTATTGTTTTGCCCTCTTCACGGCTCATACGTTTTGATATCATGTACTTTTCTCATCTCGCTCCTTAGGGTGACGAGGTCTATCCACCTAGCTTTTGCTCACCGCAGATGCCCACTCGGTTAGTTTGATTCTTTTCATTATATAACCGAACCATTCAGGCGTTGCACTTTATTATGCTCTTGCCATTGATAAATTCAATTAATGTATCTTTTCCAGACTTCAACATTTGCTGTAAATGATTCACGTGGATCACATTATTGTTTTTAGCACTTTGTAGATTTCTTTTTCATATATACGATTGTCATTCGTATGATATGCTCTGTTTCCTATCTACATTCTTTAGTACATTTTACCTATCATTTTACCATATTCCAATATTTTGGTTTTTACGAATATATATTTTCATATGTATTTTGTTTTGATTTTTATCTATTTTCGACATTTCAAGTATTTTGCCTTTTATTTTTCTGCCAAATTTTTTCTAAGGCTCTGTATGCTATGAAGTTTTTATACGACAGCAAGCAGTCTTTGTACTGCGTTTGTGTTAATTGTTTTGCAACAGTAACAAAGGAAATGAGAGGGGCAAGTGACCATAGCCTAAAAAGAACGTATTAGCATTTCGTATGTACTTTTGTACAACTTCATATAAAATACTGCGTCAATGAAACAGTTTATTAGCAATTAATTTTGTAATAAGTTATTTAAGTTACAAAATGATTAATTTATTAACTAGGAAGTATTTTGACGGCCATTAAGACTAAGAAATTCTCATTATTTATTATCAAATGATTTTAATCGGATATTTATCGCAGAAACCACCCCCTAAACGGACTTACGAGTACAAATAAGTTAATATATTTATAGGTTGTGATTGCTGTATAAAATTATTTATTGTCATGCTATTTTCGCATGTCCATGTGTACTCAAATAAAAAAAGCGTGTATATTTAATATATAACTTTCTTACATTATGTATTGGAAGGAAGCAAGTTAATCATTCTATGAATTTTGCGCCGAAACTACCACCACAAGGATCATATGAGTACACACATTTTTAAATATATTAACTGCTATTGGGGTTGTAAAAAATTATTGATTGTTATGTTTAACTTGAAAATAATTGATTTTTCATAAACTACCACTGTACGATCTCAACGGCTGCAAATAGACAAATTTCCCATTAATTATAACTTCTGATAACTTGATTTTCCATGACTTTTGCGCTGCAGTTTTTAATTTATTAACAGATTCTGTGTTAAATTATTTATTGTAAAATTTATGTTATTTATATTATTATATAATATTTATGAAAATGATTGCGCTCGACCACTATAAATGAGCAAGTTTGTAATGAATTTGTAACTTTTGGCGGCTATGCAAAATTATTTATTATTTACATTTAGTATGATGGAAGGATTGAATTCGTTCATGTCCTTTGCGCCTTTGTCCCATTAAAGTCTAGATGAGTATACATACAAGAAGTTCTTAATTTATTAACAGCTTCTAGGGGCTGCACAATATAATAGATATTTATACAAAAGTGCAAAAGTGAGCGATTATACCACGCGACGTGAAACTGGCCAACGAAAGGCTCTGAAAGATGTCAAAAGCTGTTCTGTTTCACGGAAAAGATGCATCAGATGGCGCTGGCACTATAAATTTAATTGTAAACTCAAATTACAAGAAAACAGAAAAAAGTGGTAAAAATTAACTGATAACGGAAGTAATTAATTCACTAGCTCACAATTGAGGGAGTATGTTAAGCGCAAGAAATGTGTGGAAACTTAAATATAGAAAATGGATATTTGTTTCAAATGTTATCAGTAGAACTACAGAAATCAAATAACTTTGAGATAAATACATGTCACACGCTAAATATTAAAAATACATTTAAAATTGCTCTACCTGAAAATTTCGTCCAAATCCGAAAATCCGAATAAGGCGTTTCAAAAAATTTCAGTGGCGAACCCTGGCTCCACTAATGATAAAAAATTAATACCTAATCAAGATATAATTGGCTTCGTGTTACTCACTGAACGACAGATGGTGGCTGCATTTTCGTTAAACATAATGTTTCTTATGAACTGTGAAATCATTTCAGAAACAAAAATGTGTATAATTTGAGAATTAGTCATTTATGTCCTGAAAACACACACATACAATCACCTACATCCACGGCATTCCATGAGAGAAATCTCCTATATATATACAGTGGTGCCATAACATATGCAACTATGACGTATATTCCAAACAGCTTCCAAAAACTAAGTTTTAGTACAAGTAGTATTACTTTTTATAATTGAATTCATTTGTTGCTGTTTATGTTATGAGATAAAATCTGTAGTTTAGTTAGTTAGTTTAGTTATAATTGAGTGGGGCGTTTGTCGCCCCTCCACTGCGACCGCAAGGGTCTATTGTGGCTCACAACTAATTATAGTTCACCCTCCATGCCCATTCTCTTTAAATAGAGTAGGATTTTAGTGGGTGAGATTTTGTCAAGTTCTCCCAGCTCCAGTTTTATCTTACCAAAGACTGTGAACCTGATTTTGTCCCCAGCGGGGCAGGCACACATCACGTGCTCCGCTGTTTCTTCCGTTTCACAGCATAGTCTGCACTCAGTGGTCTCAGCCACTCCCAGCCTATGCATATGATGCCTTAGTCGGCTGTGTCCGGTAACCAGGGCTGTCAGAGTTCGCAGATCTTTCCTGCCCAAACCTAACAGTATCCTGGTTCGTGCCGCAGATGGGCCCTTTAGCACTAACTTGGAATGTCTCATTCCCTGGCATTCCTGCCAGTTTTTTAGTACCTTGTGCTCCATCCAGCTCTTATTCGAGCTTCTGGCCAGGGCTCTTGTAATCCCAAGAGCCGGTTCTGGACCAATAAATTTTTGGTTAGCCCCGCTCTTTGCCAGGGAATCGGCGGCTTCGTTTCCCTCTATTCCAGCGTGTCCGGGTATCCAGACCAGGCTAACCTTGTTGACTCTCCCTACTTGAGAGAGTACTGCGCGGCAGTCCCTGACCGACATCAGTGTACACTGATTGTCGGCAAGGACTTGCAGTGCTGTTCTGCTGTCAGAAAAAATTTTTATCGTCCTGTGCTGCCGAGGGCTTTTTAATAGCTCTCGTGCGCACATTTCAATGGCATAGACTTCTGCCTGTTGGATCGATGCATACCTACCAAGACTGAACTCTAATCCAGTTCTTGGTTTGCGGCAGAACACTCCAGCTCCTGCTCCTTCAGTTGTTCTGGAGCCATCCGAGAACCAGCTCGAATCTGCCTGTAACAGGGCGACTTGGTTACGCTCCCATTGGTCACGAGATGGAAATATGACTTTGTAGGGCAGTCCGAAGCTGTATATTGTAGACATTGTATCAGCCCTCATCCCCAGGATGTCATCCGCTTCAATGTCGGGCGACAGCCTGTTCCGCATGAAGGCCAATGTCTGCGGCCTTTGCATCTCCGCATTATGAAATCGATATGTTGCCTTCCTGGCCTCACTTTGCAGCAAAATATGCAAAGGAGGAAGATCCAGTAGCACTTCCATGGCAGCTGACGGCGTGGTGCTTAATGCCCCAGTCACCGATATGCTGGCCATTCTCTGTAGGCTTGCCAGTTTTACTCTGGCTGTCCTTCGTGAGGAGACAGTCCACCAGACAATACAGCCATACGTAATGATTGGTCTAATAACCACCACGTATAGCCAGTACATTTGCTTGGGGACCAATCCCCACGTTTTTCCACAAATTCTTCGGCACATCCAAAGTGCTTGTCTAGCCTTTTGTGCCGTTTTTTCCATATGTGAGTTCCAGTTGAGCTTTCTATCTAGTGTCACTCCTAGATATTTTGCCTCCTCTACCAATGGTATCGTTTCACCTTTCAGTGTGGGTTGTTTGAGACTCTCAAGCTTCCTCCTGTTGGTGAATGGAACAATAACTGTTTTACGAGGGTTTATAGCTAATTGCTCCCCCTCACACCAGCATTGCGTGACATTTAGCGCTTCTTGCAGTATTGCAGAGATGATTGCTTCATCGCTGCCTCTTACAAGAATAACAATATCATCAGCAAAGGCCTGTATGTCGACCTCCAAACTGCTGACAATAGCAAGTAGGTCGTCCACCAGAAGAGTCCACAGTAGAGGGGAAAGAACCCCTCCCTGTGGGCAGCCTCTTATCGCCCTAAATCTTACTGTTTCTCCACACAATGATGTGGTCATTGTTCTGGACTTGAGCATAGCTCCTATCCAGTCAGCCACCATAGGCGCCACCCCTCTCGCTGCAACAGCTTTACAGAGGGATAAAGGTAGTGCTGCGTTGAACGCTCCTTCTATGTCAAGGAAGGCAGCCACCGCAATTCCCTTGCACTCTAGGGATTGGGTGATCTTCCCGACAAGGTTGTTCAGCGCCAGGTCTGTTGATTTGCCCTTTTGATAGGCATACTGATGGACATTCAGGGGGTTAGTCGCTAGTACCTCCCTCCGTATATGCCCATCAACCACCTTTTCTAGGGTCTTCAAAATGAAGGACATCAGGCTAATGGGTCTGAAGGATTTTGGGTGTGGGTCTACTCGTCCCACCTTTGGTATGTATACCACCCTCACCTCCGTCCAGCTTGATGGAATGTAATTCCATGCTAGACTAGCTCTGAATAATCTAACAAGGTGCGGGATCAATATCTCCCGTCCTTGTTGCAGAAGTGCCGGTAGGATACCATCTCCTCCCGGTGACTTGAATGGTTGGAAGGACTTAACCGCCCAGCTAACCGTTTCATATGAGACGACTTTTTTCAGCGTCGCCCAGTCCTCTTTTTTTGGTCGTTTATCTCGACGTATAGGGGCCGGGTTGACGTTTACTTCATCGCTCAGAAGCAGGCAATCAGGGAAGTGAGTTTGGGCCAGAATCTCTAACGTTTCTTTTCCTGAGTCCGTAAATGTGCCATCTGGTCGTTTTATCGCCCCTAGCATCTGTGTCGGCTCTCTGGATAGAATCTTGTGAATTCGTGCGCTGCTGGGGGCATCGTTTACCCCCTCACAGAACCTCCTCCAAGATTCTCTTTTGGCCCTGCGTACTTCCTTATTGTAGTCCGTTAGAGTGCTTCTATAAAGGTCCCAGTTGCCTGTTTCTTTAGCCCGATTAAAAAGTTGTCGGACTTCTCTTCTTCTTTTGCTTAGTTGATGGTTCCACCAAGAGACATTCCTATTGTCTTTCTTCTTCTTGAGTGGACAATGTTCGTGGTAGGCAGAGACAACCGCCTCCCTTACTTGGTCCGCGGCTATCTCAATCTCTTCACAATTATTCATTGTAGTGATCACGTTTCCCGTAAGTTCACGGAGGGAACGCCTATATCCGTCCCAATCCGTTTTCTTTGGATCGCGATATTCCACTACAGGTCGGGGACCTACTTCAATACTAAATTGAATATTTCTATGATCTGCGCATGAGGGCACAGTAGACACTTTCCAGTCAAGTATCTTGGTGCTCAAATAATTTGAGCTGAACGTTATGTCCAGTACCTCTTTACGATTTCTCGTAACAAAGGTTGGTTCAGAGCCAACGTTATTAACTATTAGGCCCTCCCCTATGAGATAATTAAACAACGACTCACCTCTTTTGTTGATGTTTGTGCTTCCCCATACCGTGTGGTGGGCATTCGCATCACATCCAACAATTAGGTGGGCATTCTTCCTCTTGCAGTAGGAGATTAGGTCCCTTACTACCGCAGGAGGTGGTAGTTCCACATTGTCCCCCAGGAAGTAAGCAGAGCAGGCTACGATGTTTAGTCTGCCCTTCTCCACTGGGATGGTCATGTGGACTGACACCGCATCACCGGTGCAGTAATCTGTAAGTACAAAATATTGTATCTCTTTTCTGACAAGCATGCAAGCTCTAGGCTTGCATCCTGTGTTAAATACCACTAGCTTGCCAGAGGTGTTCCCCAGTCCACTGATCTTGCCCGTGCTGGTCACCCAGGGTTCCTGAATGAAGGCGAGATCGATCCGCTCTTCCTGGAAGCGCTTGCCAAGGAGATAAGACGCTGCCTTGGCATGTTGCAGGTTAGCCTGCAAGCACTTGACGGATGTAGCCATTACTCCGTCCTTGCAGGCTTATTTTTGTTCCCTTTTTTAGGGGGATATCCCCCCCCCCTGTTGGGAGGTGGGTTCCCCCTTTTTTTGGGAGCTCCCCTGCCAGAGGCAGGGGTTTTGCCTTTGTAGCCCGACCCGCGGGTGTAACCCGTTGGCCTATGGGCTGCATCGGCAGTAGCTTTTGCGGAGCCGATCTTGCTTCCGCCTTCTTTCCTGGGCACACTTTTGGTGGTCGCTTTAACTCGACCTTTCGCCGTTGCCGGTGTTCCGCCAGAGGGCCCAGGAGTTGCAGCACTTGTGTCCTGACCCGGCCGCTTCCCCTTCGGCCGGAATAAAATCCGACCGAAGCAAAAGAAGGGTCTAAAGTCCATGGACTCAAGAGCTTTCATGGACACCTCATCAATTGAGAATGTCCATGTCTGCCCGGGGCCTGACACCTCACGGTGCAGTATAACCCACTCTTCCGTGAGCAGACCCCAGTTGCTAACTCTCAGTCGCGTCAGCACCACCTCCGGTGTGAGCCTCTCTTCAGGCCCATCATCCGGGATGAATGCCACACAGACATGAGGTTTAGGTAGCTCAGCACCCCGTACCGTTTTGAGCTCAGCGCCCTCCCACGGTTTGAGGTTAATAATTATACCTTCAAGCCAGGTGGCACTTTGCTCATCAGCACAGGTCATCAGGAGCCATCCAGGCCGAAAAGAACAGCCTTGGAACCGCACCTGCAGATCCTCCCTAGTCAGCGACTCCATGGTGTTCAGAATCGCTTTCCGAAGGGTTATGAGCTGCTCATTTGTCATACTGCCTCGGGGAGAGCCAGAGAGGATTACTCCCACCCTTACACCCTCCGCCGCTGCACTATATGACTTTTTTGCAGCTTCAGCATCATCCTTCCTGCAGTGCTTTTTAGCCTGCTGTTCGGGTGTGCTGTCGTCCGAATGGAGCCGCTTAGATGATTCAAGGGCTTCCGTGGAGGTCTGATCCCCCTCTTCCACCCTCTTCACCACCCGCCGCTCCAGCACTGTACTCAGGGCAGTTTGGTAATCCATCCCGCCCTTAAGTAAACGACTGAGGCGTTTCCTTGCGGCTCCGCACAGTCTAATGTGGCTCCGTGCCTCTACGCCCCCTTTCAGGGGTGTTTCGGCACTCGAGCTCTCCACCATCTTCCCCTCCACAATTTCCAGGGGCAATAGCGCCTCCTGGTCATGTACAGGGGTTGTTGATGGAGTTACAGGAGTGGGTTCAATCCCAATCTCCATATTTTCCTCGGCAAGCCGAGGATCGAGGCTTATACCCGCCTCGTTTGGGTTACAAACATGCTCATCGGCCATAGGAGTCCCACGAGTAGCTAGGGAAGAAAGGTCCATCATAGCAGAGCCCCGCATGCCATGATAAGGCTAATACTCCGGAAGGTCGCCCGGTATTCCGGAGTTGGAAACCAGTGGGAACTGGACTTCTAACCAGCCATGCATCCCTTCAGCCTGGCCCCCCACCTTAGGATTTAGGATTTTTATTGAGGTTAACTCCTCTTGGCCAAGACGGTTAAGTCATGACCCCCCGCACTACCTTTCCGCCTAGGCTTCCAGGAAGTGCCTGGTTTAACGGCGAAGCTTGCAAGATGCAGTCCTCCGCCGGCATCGTTTTATCCTTGTGCAGGCCCTTGGCCACGACACGACAGCCGGGCAGGATGGATCGTTAAGGCCGAGCATTTTTATCAACCCCTCGCCATTCAGCCATCGGCACGATACCTCCACCTTGGCTTGAGTTCATCTGTTGGTCCACGGGCCCTTATTCAATATATTCAGGCCAACCCGTCATTGCAAAGGCGGGCTCCCCCATCCGCCACCCGGGGGACGCGCTCAGTAGGAGTAACGACATCTCCCCCTAAAATCTGTAAGTAATTACATTAAAATATAAAAATTAAACAAAAAATGGCCAAAACATATGTAACAAAAACAATAGGCAAATTCGTTATTGTCAAGCACAGCTTTGCACCGACGAGGCATTGACGCTATTAAATTGTTAATAAAATTTCCGGGAATGGCTTTCCAAGTTTCATCCAATCTTTTAAAAAATTCTTTACAATTCGTACAGTTTTCTCGGTCAATCCTTTTGTTTACAATTTCCCACAGGTTCTCAATCGGGTTGAGGTCTGGTGATTGCGGTGGCGATTCCATTACAGTTACTTTTTTTCTGCTAACCACGATGTAACAACCCGTGAAGAGTGTTTCGGGTTATTGTCGTGTTGAAAAGTCCAAAGCAAGGGCATATCATCTTCGTCATATGGAAGCATAACCGTTTCTAAAATGCCTCTATAAATATATTGATCCATTATGCCATGTATTCGATACAATGGACCTACTCCAGCAGCCGAACACATCCCCACACCATTACATTCCCGCCTCCATGCTTCACCGTTTTTTGCAGTAGCGCGCTTGGAGTCGCTGATTGGCTGGTCTTCTCACATAGCACATTCCATCGCTACCAATGATGTTAAATTTTAACTCATCACCAAATAAGACAGTCTTCCATTTTTCTTCAGTCCAATTTACGTGCTCCTTTGCAAATTTTAACCGTTTTAATTGGTTGCGTTTAGAGATGAGTGGTTTCTTTGCGGGGCGCCGGGCGCGCAGGGAGGCATCGACCAGTCGTCTGCGTATGCTTCTAGCGGCAATTGGTAGCTGGAGATCTTTAACAATCCGCGTAGAAGTTACAAAAGGGTCTTCTTTCACCTGCTGGACTATGAGGTTGTATGTTCGCTGACTGGTTTTCCTGGGTAGACTTCCTCGATGATTTACTATCACTTCTTTGGTCGAGTTATATCGAGTAATAATGCGTGAAATTGAGCTTTTATGTACATGGAAATGGAGATTGTGATATTCCATTATAATAGTCAGCTACAATTTGCTTCCTGAGCTCAAACCCAAAGTTATCCCGAGCCATACTTCAATAAGTGTACATTAATTAATAAGAGACACAATTTCAGTAGCTACACGTTAAAATCTTCACACAAGAAGGTAATTTCCTCTCGATTGTAACTAAATACAGAAAAATCTAATGAAGTGACATTTAAGTCACAGGTATCTTGAAAAATAAGCTAACTTGCATTTGTATTGGCAAAAACATGAAAAACAAAAATATTTTTCAACATTTTTCCTTTTAATGGTTCTTTAGAATACCATTAATACCATTAATAAAATTGTAAAAATGGATTTATTTAGAAAAATAAATTAACTATCTATATCACATGTTTTATTTAAGAAGGTGTATTTGCATATGCTTTGGCCACCATTGTATATATATATATATATATATATATATATATATATATATATATATATATATATACAATTATTGTACAAATTCTCGACTGTAAATCACTTAAAATGGTACTTATCTTGTATCATGAGCAGTCAGTCGTTGAATAAAACACTTTTAGCAATATTAAAGTTTATTGCGACACCTTTTTTGCAATAAGGTGTTTCGGAAACCCTTGTCAAGCAATAAACATTAATATGACAAATGACAAGGGTTTCCGAAACACCTTATTGCAAAAAAAGGTGTCGCAATAAACTTTAATATTGCTAAAAGTGTTTTATTCAACGACTGACTGCTCATGATACAAGATAAGTACCATTTTAAGTGATTTACAGTCGAGAATTTGTACAATATATATATATATATATATATATATATATATACAGTCGTCTCTTGTTTAGTCTCCGCAAGGTGTTAGACAAGGTATCGTCTCGTCAGTGGTTCGTTGAGGTGTAAGATTGGGCCATCTATCATGTGTATATATATATATATATATATATATATATATATTGGGTTGTTTTGGCATTTATGTAGAATAAAATAAAACTGTCCTGTTTTATGACTTCACTATTATTTTTATTTTTACGTTTCGACAATAGATTTTTGTCTTCTTCAGAAATGTAAATTTATGTGTTATTCTTTCGCGTTTCAAATGTGAAGTCACTTCACAACAAAATCGCGGCATACTGAATGCGTGTACTGATTAACCTAGCATTTTGCATTGACATAGCTGGGGCACGGACTGTGTACATTGAACCGTTGGGAAAAACTTCCGTAAACGGCTACTCATTAATAAGGACTACCACAACGCACTATTCATTCATGAAAACTTACTTTACCTACTCAATTTTCAATGTCAATAATTCATTGAATACTAATCCAGACAAATCTAAAGTTAATGGTTAATATACACATAAATAACGTAAACATTCTTGTCGTTAAAAAAGCTAAAACCTAGGATTCTGTGACCCGAAGTCTTAATTCATAGCGAATCAGGGCACGCGTAAGTTAAACGAAAAGTTTAGATTTCCACGATTTCGGTCATTACATAGTCTTCCTGTCAGAGGCGTAGGAAATATTTTTCCTGTGGGGTACCATAGCCGAGTAGTAGATTCTCTTAGTTAATTCGCCTTGTTCTCCCGGTATTTCCCGTTAACAGCGGATATTTACTTATATTCCTCAACGTTTATTTTCGAACAAAAATTTATATTTGGTTAGACAACCACCAGTTTGAAGGCAAACGTTCACTTCGTCAAATTGGATTCAAAATTGAAATCTGCGTTTAGATACAATAAAACTATTGAGTAAAGTCTAATTAGAATTTATTGCAAAATTAAATTAGAATTAAATCAGCTGCCAGAATTGCCAGCCCTGAAAAAATTATAATCGTAAACGTCAGCTATATGAAAAAAAGATTTTCATTTTCATGGAGCATTTTGTGGTGAAAAACTATGAAAATTACATTTAGTACTTTCTTACATTACTAATTAGAATTATTTAACTTAGCTGTTTATATAACTGGTAAATAAACATTGATAGGTTTCTATAGAATTATGTTTCGTGCCCGAAAGTAACCCTCATTGAATATAAACGCAAACTCACAATTAATAATTAACCAAATTTTGTTTTAATTTTAATATTGAAAATAGCAAACGTGTATTATACACATGAAAATCCTACTTCATAACACGACATTCCGTTAGAATAACGATCACGAATTAATACGATAAACCTAAAAACATTGCAAAATATTTATTCATGCCTACTGTAGAATATTAATGTTAAATAATGCAATAATAGATTTTACATTGAATATTATAAATTCATTGTTTGAATTGTTTATTTATTTTAGAGCAAATTTATTTTATTATGTTTGAAACAAATGCTTTATATGATATTGTCAAATATACAAAATGTACCAATATATATTTATTTGTCAGTTAATTGGATGGGCTGTTATTATCAGTAGAAATATTATTAGTATCTTCGAAATTACAATCTTGCTATTGTTTAGTCAAATTTATTAGTAGGTAGCGCAATGAGTTATATATTGATTTGATTGACGAATATGATTTTTCGTCGTGTGTTACTTACGTAAAATTAATTATTGTATAATAATAATAAAATAGATTCATTTACTTATTCTTATGGGTTTTATTTTATGCTTCTTAATATACAAAATAAATGCTTTGTTTTCGGAATTGTTATAGTAATGTCGTTTTCGTTGTGTCTTGTAAAACTTTATGGCACTTTCACGCCACATTTGTATTTGCCTAATCCGTGAGCCGATGTTAAACCATAAATAAAAATCCGCGGTCGTCCGCACGAAACTTACTTATACTTAGTTATACTACATTTTTCGAAAAAACTTTTCAAATGAAAGTTGTTTAAAATATCAATATCTATAATTTATGTAAGAATATTTTTTTCCGTAACGTGAACCGTTTTCGAGATATGGAAAAAAGTGATAAGAGTAAACCATCACTTCCGGTTGCGAGATTGCGTCCAAAATAGGACGTTTTCCTCCTTGCTACATACAAATGTTAAGTTTAAAGTTTCAGAGCTCTAGCTATAATCGTTTGGACGCTAGAGCGCGCCCAGACACACACAGACACACATACGTCATTCCGAAAATAGTCGGAAACGATTCAAGGGACCTCAAAACGCGTATATCCGTTAAAATCTCGAGGTCGAAATTTTTCATGATTATATATATATATATATATATATATATATATATACTTACTTATACATAAAATATAAGTAAGTAAAAATCCGCGGTGGTCCGCACGAAACTTACTTATACTTAGTTATACTACGTTTTTCGAAAAAACTTTTCAAGTGAAAGTTGTTTAAAATATCAATATCTATAATTTATGTAAGAATATTTTTTTCCGTAACGTGTACCGTTTTAGAGATATCGAAAAAGGTGATAAGAGTAAACTATCACTTCCGGTTGAGAGATTGCGTTCAAAGTTTAAAGTTTCAGAGCTCTAGCTATAATCGTTTGGACGCTAGAGCGCGCACAGACACACAGTCACACACACACACACACACACACAGAGAGACGTCATTCCGACGATAGTCAGAAACGATTCAGGGGACCTCAAAACGGGTATATCCGTTAAAATCTCGAGGTCGAAATTTTTCATGATTCCTATATTTCAGAAAATAAACACGATATAATGAACATTTTAGAGCATTTAGATTAAATAACGATACAAGTTCATTTGCAAATCATTTTTTAAAATGTAACCATAGTTTTCCTAAAAGTAATAAACTCAAAATATTACATAGCGGTAAAAAGGACATAAAGCTTAATCTGTTAGAAGCGGCTGAAAAACAGGATTTACCGCAATACAAATCATCCCTTTTCAAATACCTGTAAACATATGTTATGCGCCAATTTCCCTTACTTCTTTTTCTGCAAAAATTTGTGTATATAAGTAATTTTTCTTAGTTTGTTGTCACTTGACCCCAAAAAGTCGAAACTTATGTCGGGTGTTGTTAATATATATATTTTTTGTAATATACTAGGAATAACATTTTTTGTGGTAAAAACGTAGTCAGTGTTGTTATTATAAATGGAAATTTGGCGTCCACATGAAAATATACCATCTACTTCACAAGAAGTAGCTGGTAACAGTGCACATGATAAGGTCGGATACAGAAAACGAAAGTCAGGAATTTGTGCCCAGACGAGGAAATGCTCTAAAATCCGGAACTAGAGAATGTATATTGTCATGCTACGACACTCTCAAAGAAGAAAATCTGTCAATACCAATTCAGAGAACTGCAGCATTATTGAAAATCTCTGACAGCACGGTTAGAAGCGTTATCCGATCACGAGAAAACATCTCAACGGCAACCCAAGTTTTGGCGAGCAACAACAAGTTTTAAGGAAGCAGTTGTTTCAAAAATTTACGACTCTTATAGTAAAAATATTGTTCCAACAGTAAAACCTGTGATTGACGAATTACAAGCCGATTCCATAGAAGTACCTTATAAGACGACGCAATTCAGATTAGCCATGTTTTTTACAAAGAACAGTATAAGTACATGTTATATATGATAAAAATGTTTTTTACAGGGGCCTGCTTACTGAAAGGGTTTTAACGTATCGGAAACTTAATCGCCGCCGATACATAATGGAGTCCCAAAGAATAGACCTCTTGCAAATTGAATATATGGCGCAAATTGCAGAATATAGGAGATTAGGGAGAAATATAGTGAATTTGGACGAAACATGGTTTGACACCCATGATATTAAAACCCATGGGCTCAGTGACGATTCATCCAAATGTGTTCTTAGAGTTCCTGCTTCTCGCGGAAAACGTGCAATAATTTTGCATGTTGGCGGTAGTAATGGATGGGTCCAAAATAGCTTACTTGTTTCTGCTAAAAACATTACAAATTGCAACGCGGACTATCATGAGGATATGAACTCTTCGTTGTTCGAAGAGTGGTTCCAGAAACAACTGTTGCTAAATATTCCCCGTGATACAGTTGTAGTTATGTATAATGCACCATCGCATAGCCGTTTAGCCGTAAAAATTCCTAATACAAGGACTAGAAAAGGGGATATTATTAATTTTTTGAGCGCAAACAATATAGAAATTCCACCAGATGCAAAAACAAAACCCCAGCTCCTGGAACTAATTCGTGCCTAAAACGTCAGTAAAAAATATTTTGTGGATGAGATGCCCAAAAGTTATAATTGTGTTGTTTTAAGGTTACCGCCATACTTTTGCATCTTTAACCCAATTGAATTAATTTGGAGTGATCTAAAACGAGGCATAATGAAATTTAACAACAACTCCGAAAACAAGTAGATAGTATTACTACGGAAAAATGGCAAAATTGTATAAAACATGTGGCTAATGTCGAATTAAGCTATCAAACAATACCAAATGTAAATATTGTAATTAATGTTATTAATCTTGATTCGGAATCAAGTAGTAGTGATAGTGATACTTAACAATAATTATTAATACTCGGAATTGATAATAAATCTTCAGATTGTTTACATTGTTTTCTTCACTCTGAATATTCTGTAAATGTGTTGAGTTCGGTCCTGGATTACCATTGCCGGTTACAAACGTATGTGCTGTTTTACAAGCGCTTTTGGGGAAGGTCAATTTTGCGGTTAAGGGTACTAATGGCACCATAAAATTTTACAAGACACAACGAAAATTACATTACTATACTTACTGAGCCGACTAAAATTACCGATCGCAGTACCCTCTAATTGTTCCGATTATCACATCGGATACTTCTTCAGTTATTGACTGTAGGGTGCATAGTACGGTGTAGTCCGATAATAACCTCATATCTTTTGTGATTTAAGGTGCTAGGATAATCTTCAATCTTGTTTTGCTTCCTTGCAGATATTATAAATATATACATTGATATGACGTAATTATTTTTTTTTAATTATTAAAATTGCCTTAATTAAGGAAATCAAAAAAATGGAAATTTTGAATACTAAAACACATTTTATTTTTTAACATAAAAAACATATAACAACAAATATTACTCAAACCAAATTTATATAGAAAAGTTGGGCACACTATTTGAATTTAATGAATTAAAATTTTTAAAATATTTTTAAGAGTTCTTCGGATTTCGTTATTGAAATTTAATTTAGATGCGTGGAATTTACGTACCTGAATCTCCTTGCGCTATATTTTTATCGACATTTCCTTCCCGGTGAGTGACACGACGTCAAACAAAAAAGACGTAAACACATAACCCATAAATATGGTGTACACATCCAGATGCAATCTAAACTGTTACACATTAGTTATCATTTTGAATTATCAAGTAGACATAAATAACCCCCCCCTTCTAAATCTAAACTTGTAATTACACCCTCCCCTCCTTTAAACCCGGTATTGTAATTGTTTTGTATTTCGTCACCTGACAAAGTCACATTGTTGGCGAAATATATGTAGTGTTATTAAATAAATTTGAAACTTACAACATTCGGTTAATGTGGATCCGCGCAAATCCTTGTAAATATTCCTAACAATTATTTTTATGGCAATTCGTCCGAAAATCACGACCATGTTTAGCAAGTATCGGCTGTCTTTGCAGATGCCAGCCGCTAAAGGTTCGCTCGAACATTTATGGCATATTTTTCTCAAATTTAAAGACTAAAAATTCTTGTACGGTCACGTACAAAACAGAATCTATTGCAACACAATTTCGGCCCGGTATTTATCGCATAAATCCCCTTTCACAAATGCCGTCATTTTACGAATGCCAAATTCATATCTACATCATTCAACCCTGCTGTTGTAAATAAGCCATTAAACATCGTATTATATGGCCTGCACTCTCGGGAATTTAGATTTTCTAATCCTTTTAGAATCAGTGAACCAAATGTCGCGCAAAACTTCCCTTACCTTTGCTTGGTCGGTATGAATTTCGTTTTCGGACCAATCACGACTTTTTGCCTTGCACCAAAATGAGGGCATTTCATTCCCACCAGTAATACAAACGAACTTTATTATTTAAAGAACGTTTTCGCCCTTAACATTATTATTATTCAAGACGAGTCAAACACAACAGTCGACAAGTACATCAGAATCATTTAAGTAGTAATGCAACAGTATTTCCACTCAAGAATTAATTACGTACAACAGTACAAGTAGCAAACAAGCTAACACATTGCTGTGCAAATTGTAATTTTAAATTAATTAAGGTCTTAATAAATAGTATACACAGCTAAAGGAGTTTATTCTGCAACAAGCCTTCGAACGATAAAATAAAACCCAGACAATAGCGGCGTACATCAGTGCCGTAAATACGTTAGCGAGAGACGTATTCGAAATTCTCGTCGACCTTACAACTCGCCACGAGTTGAGTACATGCATGTCCCTTCGTTGATGTCGCGCAAACACTATTGTTCCCGATAATAAGCACATCTTGTCACTGGGCCCAAAATTTGCCAGCAGTCTTATTATTTAAATAACTCCGATAATATGAATAGGGATGATAAGGATACCCTTAACACCCTGTGTACATTGCATCACAAATCTCCATAAAAATAAAATTAAAAATAAAATTGGTACATAGATCAGGTATCCTTTTGTTAACGACTTTATAGCTGGAAAGAAGTTTCTAAAACACCACCCTGATATCACGTTGTGCCGTGCGGATAAGAGTAACGCGAAAGTGACTTTAGACAGACTAGATTATAAGGAGAAAATGACACAATTGCTGAACGATGACAACATTTATGTTGTGAGCCAAGGAGGTCCTAGGAACATCATTCAAGATAAGAACAATGGGCTAGAATTAAAAAATTATTAGTAAAGCTGATTACAAAAGATTAATGATGGGTAATAATGGTATTTTTCCTTAAATCTATGGGTTAATTAAAATTCAATGGGGCAGCCCGTTAGACCCATTAGGATTAGTTATAATGAGTGGGGCGTTTAATCGCCCCTCCACTGCGCACGCAAGGATCTATAGTGACTCACAACTATTTATAGTTCACCCTCAATTCCAATTCTCTTTAAATGAAGGAGCATTTTAGAGTGTGAGATTTTGTCAATTTCGCCCAGCTCCAGTTTTGTCTCACCAAAGACTGTGAACCGAATTTTGTCCCCGGTGGGGCAGGCACACATAACGTGCTCTCCTGTCACCTCAGTTTCAAGGCATAGTCGGCACTCAGTGGCCTCTGCCACTCCCAGCCTATGCACATGATGCCTTAGCCGGTTATGCCTGGTAGCCAGGGCTGTTAGAGTGCGCAAGTCTTTCCTACCCAAACCTAACAGTCTAACAGTCCTGGTACGTGCAGCAGATTGACCCTTCAGTACTATCTTGGAATATCTCATTCCATGACACTCTTGCCAGTATTCCAGTACCTTGTGCTCCATCCAGCTCTTGTTCGATTCTGGCCAGGGCTCTTGTGATCCCAAGAGCCGGTTATGTCCCAATAAATTCCCGGTTAGCCCAGCTTTTTGACAGGGAATCGACTGCTTCATTTCCCTCTATTCCAGCGTGTCGGGGTATCCAGACCAGGCTAACCTTGTTGACTTTTTAATAGCTCTCTCGCGCACATTTCATTGGCATAGACTTCTGCCTATGGAATTGATGCACGCTTGCCAAGGCTGTATTCTAATTCAGTCCTTTGTTTGCGGCAGAACACTCCAGCTCCTGCTCCTGCAGTTGTCCTAGAACCATCCGTAATCCAGCTCGAATCTGTCTGTAACAGGGCGACTTGATTACGCTCCCATTCGTCTCTAGTAGGAACTATGACTTTGAAGGGCATTCCGAAGCTGTATGTTGTAGGCATTGTGTCGGCCCTCATACCCAGGATGTCATCCATTTCAATGTCGGTCGACAACCTGTTCTGCAAAGGCCAATGTCTGCGGCCTTTGCAGATCCGCGTTGTGTAAACGATGTGTTGGCTTTCCTGGCCTCAGTTTGAAGCAAAATATGCAAAGGAGGAAGATCCAGTAGTACTTCCATGTCTGCTGACGGTGTCTTGGGATGTATTCTGTAACCTTTGAATTTTTGTGACGGGCTTTGGTAAAATTTTCGGCTATTATCATAATTATTTACTCTTTCGCGTGGTCTTTCATTTAGATAATAGCTTTTGATTTTATTTTCCCATTTTTGTTTCCATTGTTCGACTGTGGTTTCCTTTTCAGCTTTTTCTTCATCTAATGTATCTTATCTTTAGAGGAAATTAGATGTTTTTTGCCTCAATTTGCACCATCTTGTTGTCCAAATTTCGTCGTTCAGTTTTTCTTGCATTACTTGTTGTGTTTCGTACAAATGGATCACTTTCTTGATATTAGCGTGTATGTTTGTAGTTGCATTTGTAATTTCTTCCTTTAATTCTATTTTGATGTTGTTTAATCTGACATTGGTATTTTCTATTAACGTATTGGTTTTTGTTTCTGTGTCTCGAAGGTTCATGTTAATTTTAGTTTCTAACTGACTAATGTTAACTTCCATGTTGTTTTGCATGTTAAGTATGGCTGTTTGCAATTCGCTGCTATTTTTTTGTAATACTTAATTTTGTATTGATGTTAGCTTCGGTTTGGTCTAATTTTGCATTGAGGTTAGTCATATTGGTGTTGATATTCTGCAGGCTTTGTAGAATTATTGTAAAATCCGGTAATTTCTGCTCTGTCGATGTTTCCGTTCGTACTTCTACGTCATCTCCGGCCTCTGCAGGTGTCTTTGGCATTTTGGTTCGTATATGTTCTCTGTTATTGTAATTCCTGCCTAGTTATTTAATTCCTCTCACTTGTGTGTGTCCGTTAGACAGCAATGGAACCGTTTTCTGCCCCGCGTTAATCGCCAAAATGAAGCGTATCTACTTCTGGCGTCCTTTTCGTCATGTTTTCAACACTTATATTCTATTCATTCACTAATATTCAACTGATTAAATGTTCAATAATTTTTGAAGTGACGTTTATTTATTATATCTATTTTATACTGTCGTTATTTTTTTTATATCCGTTACTCAGGTGACCTTTCACGGCAATTGAGATAGATCTCGTATGATTACAATATATATATATATATATATATATATATATATATTAATTAAAAATGTGTCTTGTCAAATCTGACAGCAAAATGTAAAATTTACACGAAAGATGGTCGAATCTTACACCTCAATGGTGCAGTGAACATTAATTAAAACAGGTCCATGAAGACTAACTGGCGGATCGCTAGACAATATTGTTTCTGGGTTATTACCCTTCGCCAGTAGCGATTAACAAGAACCTTAGTTATTGAAATACCTTTATATGTAGTGGCCATCAATGTATCGTCTCGTCAGTGTTCTGTTGTCAGTGGTTCGTTAGGAGTGATTGGCTCGCGCCAAGAAGTTTTGAATTGATTTTTGAACTGACACAGGGGCACCTTCCCATTTTTTAAATATCCGTTCAGGAGTGACGGGGAGTATTTGTATTCGTCGCTTTTGTGATTTTTGAAGTCGATTCCGTTTAAAACTTCCGTAACAGAATTTTCACCAACACCCTGCTCCATTCTCGTGGCCATTCTAACCTCAAAAATGCGCTTGCGCGCAAAACTACAGACAAATCGTTGGTGGAATGCCGGTCGTTTGATATGTTCGACCTTATATATTTCTTTGCAAACGTTTTAGCGTGGCATAAATCACTGGAATGTAAAATTTGACATTTGATCTTATAATTTGTCAATTGTCTTATATATATGTTGTTGGAGGTTTTGTAATACTTTTGCCAAATTTATATTTATAATTTTTATTGTTGAAAAATATATATGTATATATTTTTTTTTGGGTTTTAGATGGCTTTGTTTTAAAATCAAGATTGATAATGCACAATTTTATTTGGTCATTATCATTGTGTTTATACGTTTCGACAATTTATAATGTCTTCATCAGTATTTTGTATGTGTATTGCTCGAGGTGTGACAATGAACTGTCAAGTTGACAGTTCATTGTCATTGTCGACTTTCAACAATAAAAATTATATATATATATATAATATATATATATATATATATATATATATATATATATATTGTGTGTTTGTATATTAATTATGATTACTGTTTAGATAGAATTAATGATTTTTTTATTTAATAAGCATGCTCTTTATAGAACTGAAATTTTGGCACATACAATAACTGACAGCATTAATTTAATTATAGCATTACAAAACATGGGTACATCCATACATAGACGTTGTAGCTTCTACATCTCATTGTTATAAGTCGTTGAGCAATTTAACGACATAGGTATATTCTTTACAGAAAGAAAAATGTTGTATTTTGCATATATTCTACAATCAACTTAGACTCGTATTATAATATGGAAGGAATTGAAATTGCAAGGTATTGATCGTTAGATATTCAGATAATTAAGCTTGTTGTCCGCTTTTATTAATGTGTATAATGCTGATATATCTAATTGTTGTATTTTGGAAAGTACTTTTCCACAGTCTTGCGCATGTGTCATAATATTACATTTAACGAAGTGTATCAATCTGTGAGTTACAAAAATCTCCGCCCAGCTTACCACCAATTATGTCTAAAGTTATGGAGAAAGTTATTGATGTAAAACTTCCCGATGAAAATCTGGATTCATATTTGAACAGAGTTGGTACTACATGTGTCACATAACATTTTAAAGTTCGAGAATCTACGAATCTACCTGGTTCTTAACGTGCGCGTATCACGATGAGGTTCTACTATATCTTGAAGTGTGATGCACTACGGAAATTGCACTTCTGTGCAATATTCTTCTTATCAATTTGGTGATTCTTCAGTCTGTCAAATTATGCCGACTCTCCAGGGGAGACGTGGGGATTTGCCGTAAGAAATTGCATCGTTGAAGCATGGTAAAAAGAATGCGGTCGGAGGTGTTCTCTACACGAATAGACAATGTTCGTTAGTTCGATAAGAGTTTATATTATTTTTGTTTAATGTTATAGTACTGATTGCGAATAAATAAGTTTGATTAGTGACTATATATGCTTACATAAATTTTGCGTTAAATCTTTTTTAAACATTTATGCTGAACAGAGATTAAGTAATATAGTTTGTACACGGTCTAACCAAAGTGTTTTCAGTCGGCCCATTAGCTCAGTTGGTTAGAGCGTCGTGCTAATAACGCGAAGGTCGCGGGTTCGATCCCCTCATGGGCCAGTACCTTTTTACTTCTCTATTATCCATAATAAATTCTTTTAGTCTTTTTTCTACCAGTTATCTGTCGATACGGTACATTACGTTCAATTAATTTTTAATCGGGACACAGTATATTGTGCACAAAATCCTCATTTCATTGGCCAATTATGTCGCAGATTCCGAAGAAGGAATGTTTAATGCGAAAAAAACTTTTTTATAAAAAACGATACATGAATACGACCATGTTTTGTTTTTTTACTCGCCTGAACGGATGAATTGATCCGCCTAGGTCAGGTTGAAAATTTTTGTACCAGTTTCAGGAAACTCAAATTAACTTGTGATACCTTTCTGGAAATAATTTGCGTCGGATTTTCATAACAGACTTCACCTTATAGGTGACTAATAAAAGACAATTCAGTCGTGATTTCCATGATGGGACATATCAAAGACTTTTAATCAAACGACGTACGTCCTAAGAATGCAAACATTGATTTACGGTACTAATTGGTGCCAGTGTTCGTATTTGTCGAATTCTAAGAAATCCCTTAAATCACTCCGATTTCCACATCGTCTTTGTTTCTATGCTCGTTCATCGCCGAAGTACTATTTATTTAATCGAAGTCACATTGTTATCTTATATTTTTTTCATACACTGACATAATATTTAAATACCTTTGAGGTCTCGTTACCACGATTTTGTATTATTTTGCTAAAATGGTGATCATAATGAAAAACCGAAAGTTATGTGTGTTAGTGATTTATTGGACAAACAGTCCAATAATAATAAATTATTTCGATCGCATAAAATCTTTCTTATATAGAACACAATATTTTTGTTATCGAGTAACATTAAAATGTTTCATAGTTGAGTTTAAATTTTATTTGTGCTTTTCGAAAACACAAACGTCACTTCAAATTTCATCGATTTCATCGATGTGCAGGTACAGCAGGTACAGCTAAAGTTAATTGTAGACCACTTGATCGTTTAGTTTTACACGATTTTTGGAATCATGGATAAATTCATTTTCAAGTATCGGATGGATGTAGTTTTAGTCTTTATATGGCCACTTAGAATCATAGAAATGGTGACTGTCAAATATTAAAAAAAACAAAAACAACTAGTACATAAATACATCAAATTAGTACGATCACACCTACGTGTTAGATAGGGTTTCATCTAGTCAGTGATTCACTAGAAGTGATTGACTCGCGTCAAGAAGTTTTGATGGCCACTACATGTAAAGGTATTTCAACAACTAAGGTAATCTTGGTAATCGCTATTGACGGAGTGCAATAACACAGGAACAACATTGTCTAGAGATCCACCAGTTAGTCTCTATGGACCTGTTTAATTAATGTTCGTAACACCTTTAAGGTGTAAGATTAGTCCATCACGTATATACACGTACACACCACGAAGCCGCGTACACTCATTGAGCCGTCTCGACATCGATCTAATCAGGTGGTCGATATCTGCTTGAGGCACCTCATCCCAGGCTACTTGTTCCTCATGTCTCAGAGCAACTAACGTCTGCGGAGAATTGGCTAAATTGGTGAGTCGCCTACCCATCACATCCCAAACATGCTCAATTGGTGATAGGTCAGGTGAACAGGAGGGCGATGGCAAAAGATTAACGTCGGCAGCTTGAAAGAAGTCTAGACCGACGCGAGCTACGTGAGGACGGGCGTTATCTTGCTAGAATATGGGATTTGGCATGGTCGCAAGATATGGTAGCAGATGGCGCTCTACAATATTGCCTCTAACAAAGACTAGAGGTGACCTGCTTTCATAGGCAATGGCACCCCGTACCATTACCCCAACAGTGCGATGCACATGCCGTTCTATCGCAAACTCCAGGTTGCGGCGTTCTCCTCTTCGTCTTCTGACCTTTGCCCGACCATCATGCATGGCCAAGCAAAACCAGGACTCGTCACTAAAGATGACACTATTCCATTCGACATTCCACAGTCGTTGTTCAAGGCAAGGCATTAATACTGCTCATTCTTGGATTTAAGTTGAAAATCATCGCTTCTGAGGGATAAATGTTTTCTCTCAATTAACTGCACGCTGTCAAATTAATATATTGTAAGCCAAGTTTGAATACACTTAAGTTTATCACTAGTCTGTTTTTTTTACACCAGGTACTAAATTGTTTTGTGATTGTATAAACCTTCAGCTTTGATTGATTTGAGTTTTGGGCAGAGACGGTAATTGATATGTCATCTACAAACAGTACTACCTAGTACTAGTAGTTATTGACATTGGTATATCATTAATGAATAATAAAAATATTAATGATCCTAGTATAGATCCTTGAGCAATTAAAGGACGGCGATTTGCTAGAAGCGATGATATTCTGTTATATCGTATACAACTCTTCCAAATAATTTTGAATCATTGCTTTTCATGGACTGGAATAACACGAGCAGTCTTGCATTTTTCAGGGAAAATGCCGCTGTTTATTGAAAGATTCAATAAATTTGCTAAAGGCTCTGGTATTATTTCCTTAACGTACTTTAATATTTGGATTACATTAGAAGCCTCATGCGACGCTATAGTATGAAAAACCATATTCAATTCAGTTCAATTCAATTTATTAGTATAAATGCCAATACATTGGATATACACGTCAATACATTTAGTTACATAAAACAGTGAAACTATCAAACTATAGCTATGTCTATTTACAAAATGTGGGTAGGTAGGTAACGACGCTTACTGTCGGCTAAGAACTCCGACAATGCGTAATAGCATTTCTCTATGAGTTGTGTTTTAATTACCTTTTTAAAGTCCCCAAGCTGGAGTGCCTTAACATGCTGTGGCAGATCATTAAACAACATCTTGCCCATATATTCAAACGTTTTCTCATATTTGGACGTGTGATGTTTATTAACACAAATAATTATCGTATCTGGTGTTATAATCATAAAAAATTGAATTTTTGCTGATTTTTCGTTCGTTGGATTTTGTTAGCGTTAGGAGTTTATACAGGCAGATACATGGAAAAGACAGTAGATTATTGGCAATAAAAGTTGGCCTACAAGATTCGCAATTGCTTAATTTAAAGATCGTCCTGATAGTACGCTTCCGTATTCTAAAAATTCTAACCTAGTTACTGGCATAGCCCTACAATACTACATTATATGAAAACTGACTGTGTGCTAGCGTATAGTAAACATTCAATAACCAATCCAAACCAAGTACGGATGGCAGCTGAGAGATAGCAAATAGTGCTCTAGTTGTTTTTTACTTATCACAGTAACGCTCAGGAACCGTGCGGTATTGATACAGGAATATACGTTATTTACAGGAAGAGAAAATTTACTGTAAACACCCAAACGGCTACCAAAATTCACAATGACAGTCTGAAAAATTACGAGCCACCGTAGATCAAGTTGCAATTAGTTCCTCCAAGGTCAGCGCTGTGAGCGCAATAGATGTATCTCCGCAAACATTACTATTTTCTGTGCATGAATGTAGTGTGGTAAATCATTTATATACAACAGAAATAATGGCGGTCCAAGTACAGACCCCTGAGGAACACCCATATATACTTCATACTCGGAAGACAATACGTGTTGGACCTTAACCTGTGATTTTCTGGCACTAAGATAAGAACTTAGCCAAGCAAGAATATTGCCCCTGAGACCGACACTGTAAAGTTTGCAAACCAAAAATTGAATATTGAACGAGTCAAACGCACGCGATAGGTCGAAGAACATTGCTGTCACATAGATTCCCCGATCCATCATTTCACCAATGAATCCCACGAAATTCTCAGCAGCGCTCTCTGTGTACCTACCGGCTCTAAATCCATGCTGACACTCGCAGATAACATTAAACGTGTTAAGAAATGTTACTATTCTGTTGTAGATTATTTTTCCAAATATGTTTGTGTTCATCACTGAAATCGGTCTATAGTTATCAACGGATAATGCATCAATTTTTTGTATATGGATACTATGTAGCAATTTTAAGGAACGAAATTGACCAAGTCGTATCGACATATTAATAATATAAACCAAGGGGTCAATTATATAATCCGATAAAGTCTTCAAGATAATTGATGAGATACCAGCGACGCCCGATGTATTTTTATTTTTTAGAGCAAGAATCGCACTACGTATTTCGCTTCTCTCAACTGGTATGCACCTTTTGTGCAATTTTTTGAGTGATTTGGACCAAATGATTGGCACAGAGCAGCATCTGTTACACTTGCAAAATGGTCTGCAAAATCCTTAGAAAGTTCATTCGGCTTGGATATCCTTACATCGTCATGAAGAAGTGCAATATCAAGTCTCGCCTTAGATATATTGCCTTTTCACATTTTTATACTTTATGTATATAAAACTTTCGAGCTCGAGATTTTAACGGATATACACGTTTTGAGCTCTCCTGAATCGATTATGACTACTATCGGAATGACGTATGTGATTCTGTCTGCTACCGCCCAAACGATGAAAGCTAGACCTACGAAACCTTAAACTTAAGGTTTATATATAGCAAGAAGGAGAACGTTATATTTAGAAAGTATTATCTCAACCGGAAGTGATGAGATACTGCTATTATCACCGTTTTTCTTATCGAAAACGGTACGTGTACAGTCATTTGTAAAAAATGCATTGGTTTAGTGAAATCGCCGAATAGTATGCAAGAATTGAAAGACAATGCGCTGGTTGCTTCTCTGTATTGTTATGGTTTTATTTTTTAATTAAACTGAATTGTTGAATAAAGCATATAAAAGTAAACACAAATCTCAAAATCGAGCGCAAATATAAGTGTTTCACTGGCGTGAAAGAAAACACAAATAAAATAATTCAATGCCTTATTTATTAAATATAAATGCAAGTAATACGAATAAAACTCAGTTTAACATTACAAAACTACACCATAAACATTGAGACTCGATATAAATAATACAATTATTTACTCGGCCATCTTTTTCCAAAAATTCGTAAATATCAAAATTAGGAAAAAATATAAAAAAATCAAAGATGCAAATTTAAAAAAATCCCAAACTGTCAATATTGTTTAAATTGTCAAAAATACAAACTGAAAGAACCAAAAATTAAAAAAAAAAAAAACAAAAAAAGAGAAAATAAAACATTTGAAAATGTATATAAAACAATTTGTTTTATTAACAGAACGTTAATAAAACAATATCTTTAAAGTATTTGATTGGAACATGCAAAGGTCAAAACTTCAAACGACAAAATCCAATCCAATAATTTGAAACAACCAAAAATATAAATATTTAATACCGAATATATTATATAAATTTACATATAATTATATAAAATTTATATATGTTAGGTATTAAATATTTTTATCTCTGTTACTGTAAAAAAATATTTTATTTGATTTTGACGTTTAAATTTTTGACATTTGCATTTTTCAATGAAAGACTGATGATTCCATATTCTACCTTAATGAACCTTAATGAATATTTGTCAAGTTCACATTCGATTAAGGTGAGACTTTGCATTTGCATACCTGGAGCATGAACTTGGGAAATATGCTATGACATATATGTCCGCCATCTTGAAACAGTGAAACGTCTCAGAAACGACTTCACGATTAAGGTGAAATATTGCATTAACTTATACACCACTAAAGTTTGTAGATTGGGTCATTGGATAACACAAACTATAGACTACTTGTTAATGAGAACTTAGATAAGTATCAACCGTATATTATAATATTGTAACGAATAGCAAACGTGAATCTGGTCATTTGGGTATGAGATACTCAACTTGCGCAAAAATGAAATGAATAAAGTAGAAAACTCAATTGTCCCCATATACATGTTACATGTTTATCTGTAAAAGTGGAGTAAGTATAAGAAAGTTCAGTGCGGGATGTTAACTTAATGATATGTACAAATAAATGATTTATTATTATTAATGTAAGTATTCTGTATGATAAAATGGATACAACAAAATATTAATTACAATGTAAACAGTGCTAGGTTGAAAAAGCCTTTGGCCAGTTATCCCAAAAACTTCTAACTTGCTGTAGACGTAGAAATTAATTATATTTGGATAGAATTGTGTTAGCGATCTGATGTTTACATAATTTCGCTCAAGGTGCGTGAATTTTGTAGAATTACGTAGAATTACGGTGACGGTAACTGCAAAAACTTATGAAGTTTACGAAGCGCTGGGAGCAGAGCAACTGAAAATGTTTTAAATATCCCTGAAGTTTATAAATATTATTTGACTTCTCCGAAAGTTTCAGTTCGTTGGTAAAACACACTAATAGAGAAAAGCAACGTAATATATAATCATTTGTTGGTTTTCTTTTAATGCCAATATTTTCATTTAAACATTTAAAATAAATCATGTCTATAATGACAATAAAATTTACTTTACTAATGGAAGAATCATACATCAAAAGATGTTATGAACAATGATTAGATTGTATTTCACTCAGCCCACATTTTATACTTCTTGAATAAATATTATATCGTGTGGATTCGATCTTATCGGAGCAACCGATTATTTTCGAAATTAAATTCATATTACCTCGAATGAGATTTGAACCCATACTTTGAGCTCACGTCAAGTTGAAAAAAATACATTTTTTTGAATTAAGATAGATTTAGTACCACGTTAATTTTCCATGTTCCCTTACAAAATTAAATAACCTGCGATCCCTACTATTTAATTATTATTTTGCATCAAACCACACAATACCACTATACATGCGCATTGTCGCTAGTTATGCTACATCAAACAACGGACAACCATATGACATGGATGTGCTGTATATGCAAATAATTTGCTATAAACCGCATCGGTGGGTGCTATTGAAATCTGTTGGTTTAGACGCAATCACATATTTTTGAGTGCTATTTCTGTACGTATGTACCTATACGACGTTGGTGTTGCACGTACGTTGCAGATGAAAATAAAATATTACGAGACGCGCAAAGTTCCTATATTTCGTTACGCGTAGTAAATTAAGCGTACATCATGCAGTCGCACAAAGTTCCGTTGTAGGTGTGTCTATGTACGTCATTAGATATTTCTATAGTACACTCGCCATTTGTAATTGCGTTGTATTTGATATGTGGTTTTTGAATTAAAGGAGATTTTAATTATCCAAACTACTGAATATTAAATTATGAAACTTTAAACTTGAGACTTTTATGTGGCATGGCATATTTATGTAAGCACCCGGTGACGGCTTACTCTTGACACTTCTTTCATATCTCGAAAAAGTTGTTCTTATTAATGTTAAAGATAATGAAATTATAAACGACGTTTGTTTGAAAAGTTTTGCCGAAAAATCTACCATTTACTGGAAAATGGGTTTAAAAATAAGTTGTCGTAGCCATCACATGTAACTAACCTGTGCTGTTTTACTGGAAATTTATCTAAATATAAAGAGTCAAGTGCGGACACTGCATTTTTCAATATACTTTTCAATATATTGTTCATAATTATGATAACCAAAATAGGTTTTCTTTTTATCTTTATTTGATTTTGTGCTATATTCCATGTTTTACTAGGTCCATTTTGATGGGTAAAAATTTGTCTTAATAATGGATTTTGTTGTCATTTATCATTTATATGTTATTAGTAGATAGTCGGTTTTTATGGCTCAGTTGATGGGATTTTAAGTACTAAATTTATATACGTAGAGCTAAAAGTGTAAAGTGGATTAGTGTAGTGTACGACCCCATCACCTCAAATAGGCCCTTTGTGCTTTCTCCATACGGGGATCCCGCGACACAGTTAGCCAGCCTAACGTAATCAAGCCTGCCGTCCTGTGGGCTGGCGAGGTAGGTTAGTCCCGTGTTGTGGGTAGAATGCCCTGAGTTGTTGCCTGTGTAACATGCTTTGTTATTATTGTTTCGTAAATTTTTTGCCGGTGACGAGTAGCGAACCTCGCGGGCACCATCGACGATACGATTTAAATATGTAATCAATTTTATAAACATTGTGTAGATGGTTGTGTAGTTTTTATACCATTTCTACCATTTCTACCATTTCTATAACGCTAATTTAAGCATTAACAACTAGTTCAAGTAATTTTTTAAATGTACAAATTACACACATTAACACTAACATACATGCTTATGTTTTCTTTTGGCACTTTGTCACTTGTTGATGACGTTGAAAATGATTTCAGATAAACCTGCGCGTCGAATAATTCATTCAGTATAATGTAATTGTTTAACTTATGTTTTTGCATTGAGAGGAACATTTTTAATGACATTAATTAGATTTCTTACAATCGACTTACGATATTCCTTCTACTTATTTGCGTTGAATTAAATGTTGGCTCAATACCCTAACTACGTTCTTCACAAGGGGTATGCATATTAATTGGTTTAATATTTAAGTTAATAAATTTATATTTCATTCTAATTTAAAAGTTAGATTTATATTTATATGTAGTTGCTGGGTATACAGAAAGACGGCTTCGATACCGTGATAGGATTTATTTATCATTTTATATTATTTATTATTTATGAATACACCTGAATTAATTAATTTAAATTAAAAAGAATTATTTTCTTGTAAATATTTCAAAAGATCCATTTGACGCCCCTTTACAATTCCCGAAAGTCTTTGCGATAAATAGCCGACAATTGGCAATAATTAGATCTATAAAATGGAAAATGAAACAGTGGTACACGTACATACGACTGCGACTTACCGAAAGAGACGACTTGCAATTGATCCCTGCCTCTCCGGAAGAAATGCTAAAGGCAGTAAAAAGGGGTAAAAACGTCCACGCTCTGTCGAAGAAACCGCTGGCCTACGTCACGGTGAACGCGACACTCCTCCTCCGCCATTTCACGCGCCAATGGAAATACGCCGACGTCAAGGAAATCAAGAAACCCGTGCAAAATGCGACTTTCCCGCAAAATTATCGGCCGATAAATCTTTTGCCGGAGCTGGGCCGCATCGATCATCTTCAAGGCACTCAGGCGTACTTCAGGATTCACAGTACGGCTTCCATCCAGGACACTCCACCATCCATCAAGTACTTCCTCTCACAGGCAGCAATACGTGTCGAAAGCATAAAGTCTGGCATCGAGATCTTCTCCACAAAAGGCTGCAAGCAGGGATCCCGCTCGCACCAGTCTAGTTGATCGGGTCGTTCCTTCGAGAAAGAACGTTTCGCATCAAACTGAACGAAACGCGGTCAGCACCCCTGGCGCTGGCCACAGGAGTTCAGCAAGGATTGCTGCTCTCACCGCTGCGTATCAACCTTTTTTGTGCGAATATGCCAGAAACGCATCTCGTGCTGAACGCCGACGACACCGTGTTTTTTTGCCGTTCGATTTGCCCTAAAAACATCCGAAGGAAACTTGAGGAAGTCCCCAGAGAACTGGAAGATTAGTTTCGATCATGAATGGTCAGAATCAACCCCGAAAAGAGCACCGTCGTTAATGAAATTCTATGATAGTTTATGAGCTGTATATGAAATGTTTACGTTGGCGTGAGCGGTTGGAGTAGTTAGTTTGTGCTGTATAAGATAAACATATATTCAATGTATCTATTAAATGCGGTGTTTCCTACTTCATTGTATTTAAATACTTTGTTATTTTAACTCCAAAATGACTGCATCAAGTGAAAGATAACAAACCTATAATTTTAACACTGACTGGGAGTAATCATATTGATTCGTTAATTTTAAAGATGTAAGTGTTTGCTTGTTGTGTGGCAGTAGTGTTGTAGTAGAGAAAATAGATAATGTTGAAAACAAACTCAGTTAAAGAGTGAGTTGTAAATATGTGACTGTTTCTCACTTCAATTTGATGAGTCTATAGATACAACAGGCATAGCCCAGTTAGCAATTATGATGAGAATGGTATTTGGTAATTTTACTGTAAAAGAAAATCCACTGAAAATGTTACCCATGAAAGAACGAACAACAGGTGAGCATATTTAGAACATATTGTTGTGTTTTTTATTAAAATATAAATTTTATTAGAAGTTATTAGTTAGATTAGAAAATAAAATTTTTATTTAAAATTATGACGAGAAGGGAAAGAGGTGGTAGGGAGATCACCTGGGTGATCACCTGGTAAAGCAAGAGCAGGGATGTAGACAAGTGTGGGAAAAGAAGGTAGGGACTGAGCTATAAAAGCAGACGCACGGCGAATTACAGGGAGTTTAACGCAGCGGCCAGCCAAAGAAGGAAGAAGGAGTCGGGAGTCCGAGCCAGCGACCAGCCCGAAGCAGAGAGAGTTCGGTCCAGTGACCAGCCGGAAGCAGAAAAATTGGTAAGAATATTTAAACTTGCTAATATTTTATTGATGGTGCCTGAATACAGGGCAACCAAATGGCTAGATAAGCGGCAAATGGAATAATTTGCAACTTGTTTGGCAAAATATAAATTTAAAATGAATTATGTTAGTTCATAAGGTGTTAATGTATTTGCATTTGATAAGCAAATATAAAAGGAATAACAAATTGTGTCAATAAATTTTATTTGCACTTATAAGCAAATAACAAAAATATAAGAACAAATTGTATCAATAAATTTTATTTGCACTTATTAGCAAATAACAAATATATATATATATATATATATATAACAAATTGTGTCAATAAATTTTATTTGCACTTATAAGCAAATAACAAAAATATAAGAACAAATTGTATCAATAAACAGTACTTGCACTTGTTAGCAAATAACAATATATATATATATATATATATATATATATATATATATATAACAAATTGTGTCAATAAATTTTATTTGCAATTATTAGCAAATAACAAAAATATAAGAACAAATTGTGTCAATAAATTTTATTTGCAATTATAAGCAAATAACAAACTTATAAGAACAAATAGTATCAATAAATTTTATTTGCAATTATTAGCAAATAACAAAAATATATATAACAAATTGTATAAATAAACAGTACTTGCACTTGTTAGCAAATAACAAATATATATATATATATATATATATATATATATATATATAACAAATTGTGTCAATTAAATTGCAACTTATTGAGCACAGAGAGAATTTTTCACAACAAATAATTTTAAAATTAGAATATGCATGAGAAATAAGACAAATATCGACGCGGAATTAGTTATGGTAAGGACGGACCGGTCAACGCATCGGAGTCGCGCAGCATTTCTTGCTCATACCCGGCATGTGGAAATAATTTACGTATACGAATTTTGTTTTTTTTTTAGGCACCGAGAACTTGTTGACGGTAAACATTTAAACGTATATAAAGGAATTTATATAATATTGTATATTAATTTGGAACATTTAGAGAATTTGATTTTGGTAAATATATTATTTTAATATAAAATATCGTTGTATTATTTAACCCGATCAAACCTGAACAAAAGGATAGCTTTGACAAGAATTTTATATAGTTGTGAGTTATTTCCTAAATAAAATTAAAATTCAAGGCATAATTCATAGCATTAGCATTGTGCCTTTGCACAATGTATGCCGTATCACTTTATTATCCACCAGGAAGCTTTATGTTGTAGTCAACTTATCCTACCCGGCAACTATTTTACAACACCGCATTTTCAAAGCGCCATTAGAAAATTCTACCTGATCTTATTCTTAAAAAATTTGTTGAATTAATGGACTACTGCAATTAAACCTGGAGCTGCAGGGGAAAGGCTTACTTATTGATACAATGACAGGATCTGTAAACTAATTTAAAACCAGACTAGTTTTGTGGATATCACATCTGCAGATACAGTTACTTGTAAATTTCCCAAATATGAGAAAAACGATAGGATTTTTCATCATTTGTTGTTAACGTTCAATTACTTCAAAACCAATTTGAAAAGCGTTTTAATAGTTTAGTATCATCATCTTTTTCGTCAATTCTTTTACTTTCCAAATGTAACAGAAATAGCTGCACACATTGCAAAGATTATTCAAGTAAGGGAGGAAGAACTGGAGCTAAAAATTCTTCAAAACGACATTGTCATAACATCCAATGTATCACATGCGTATTTCTGGAATATAGTTGACAAATAAATTTCCATTCTGGAAAAGAGCAAAATAAAATCGTTTTTCAGTTCCACATAATTTTGCGAATCATTGTTTCCAACAATAAATATTATAAAATGAAAATACAGATTTCGACTTTCAGATCTTTATGATTGCTTACGACCAGGAATATCATAATACTCTCCTAATTACGACAGCATTTCAACAATTCAACAATTGACAATTTTCTTTTTTTTTGTAGTTTTTGAATTTTGTAGGTTTGACATTTTTATCATTATTTCATTTTTGCGATGTGACAGTTGGGTAACTTTAGCTATTTATAGATTTTATCTTCATTCTTGTACATTTGAAAATTTTATATTTCTTCCATAAACAAGAATTTTTATGTCTTAAAATTACATTTTTGGAGCTAAATAGTTTTTGTACCTTATGTGTATTATCAACAATGTCCAACTATAAATTTACATTGCAAAAATAAATAAATGGTGGTGTAAATTGTTTTTAATTATAACTGTCACTTTGACATTATTTGTAGTAAGTTTTTTAGGGGCACATACGTTTCATTATATTTGAAAATTATAAAACGTAATGTCCGTATAACATAATATTTAAATAAGTTTGTCGTTTCAGTCACATTAATTTAAGTGTCTTAATATGTAAGCAGTAAAAGGGTAGGGTAATAAAATATTAGTGTCTAATATAATGGGTAATTTATTTTTTACAAATGTACGTTATCAACGGTTGAAGTCTCTATTCACCTAGAGAATATTCCCTCGTATTTTAGAACCGAGCCAGACACATGGATGTCGATATCATCTAATGATTTGTCACAGGATAATGGTGGTTTGATAAAGTCTGAAACGATTTATTTTGTTCAAAAATTTATTTCCTGCATATTTTTGTACTATGGGTTCCATTGAATTCATTGTGTCATTAGCTTAGTCCATAAGTGCGTGCCTTATTGGCAATATTTGTATCAGGTAAACAAAACAATAAATCAATGATGCACGTTGATGATATATGTTGTTCATGGTTATTTGTTACAATAGCAAACTTATTTGGTTATTGGTGAGATCGATATATTATATAAATAAGACGAATTAATAACGCCCAGTTATGTACGAATTATTAAGTAATTAAATAACGCTTCTATTTGACACATTCAATTTATAATCAAACGGTTGCTGTAGACTTTTTAAACTTTTTTAAATGTCAGAGTTTTTATTTAAATTTCTATCAATCCAAAACGTGTGATGAGTGGCAATTAAATATGTCACTTCGCGATTTTACAAAGACCGCTTTTCGCACCCAAGTTATTTATCGTGTAAACGTAAATTATTTAGATTAAATAAATGAATTCCCTACTTATATATTTCTTATTCGTCATCTACCGACAGGGCGTAATCTTCAATGTTGGTCCTGGAAGGTTGGATCCGTCGCCAGTTTAGCAGGAAAGCGAACCGAAGAGCTGGTTCTAAGATAATGAATCAAACAGACGGTTCGAAGAGAGCGAAATTTTCCTAATTTTTTGGAGACATTTTTTGCACAGGTCACCAATATGCATCTGATTCCATAATACTACCACATTAGACTAGAAATCTAATTAATACATAGAGTCTTGATTGAAAAGCTGTGTATTTTCTTTAAGAGAGGGACTGGGAATCTCAAGTTCGAAAATTTTCTAGATTCCTATGCTTACTTATGTACATAAAGTATAAAAGAGGTAATAATAATATTGGATTGCCAAGTTATTCTCAAATTATAGTTATGTATTTCACTTTTTAGTAGACATAATAATACAGAAAAATATTTGTATTCAACATAAATTAAAGTTTATAACGTTTGATAGTTGTTTGATGTCAATATGAAAAAATAGGTAATTTTTTCCGATTTTCAATTGTATTAGGACAATCAAAACATCAAGACAAGTAAGTAATGTTTCGTAAGTTTAATCAATTCATTAAAAGGCAACTTCATATCGCTAAGCCGTTGAATTTTTTTTTATTCATTCTTATCGCTCCACCCTAACACACACACACACTTACACACATTGATATGATGATTAGTTTAATTTATTATTAAAATTCTGCTTTTTAATTTCCATAATTAATGAAATCAAATAATCGAAAATTGTGCTCAATATTTGAATTATATTGAATTTAAATATTATCTTAGGGTTCCTCTTAAATATAATTGTTTATGAAATAAATCGCGTGGGTTTGTGTGGTAAGTAATATAATCTAATTTAGAACATCTTTAATAGTTCTTCGGATTTTGTTATTAAAATTTATTTTATATACATGGAATTTATAGATGGAGGGAGTATCAAATGGATTTAGCACTTACGGTTACTTTTCTGGTGCTATGTCAATTTTGCAAATCACTGCCCTTTTCTTCTTCATTATCTTATTCAATTTTAGCAGTTTTATTAATGACTTCACTTTCATTTATATTGAACTCGGTGACTTTGATTCTCGCATAAATACACCGTTTTATTTGAATTCTGAAGACAACCGTCGCATAACGGTCAAATTGGTTCTACTCTCATCGTTTTCTGACGTTTCGTTTATAGCCTGCCTTCCTTGTATACACTATATGTTTATCGACATTAATGATTCCTGATTTCTCTTCCAGAATTTTAAAGCATTTATTACATGTTTATATTATATACCCACGAACCTTTATCCCAACCCGCACGATTCTGTATTTATGACAATATTAAAATATAGAGCCTTACAAGTTATTGCCACATTATGTGCTACCGCTGCATACCAAATCTTATTTTGCCAACTTATATCCAACCGAAACTTATGTTAATCATATAATTATTACCCTTTTGCATAACATGTACAACCTTTCGTTCTGTATTCAAGAATATTTATGAGTCAAATTTCTAAATTACATAACCGCTATATTGCTCCCTGCCTGCGTTTTATTATTTTCATATGCTTTCTTATTCATACTGCTTTCTAATTGCCAAAACTTCTCATATTTCGTTTAATTTCATAATTCTGTATCGAATTGATCAAATCTTCCAATCTACTTTCAATTTAATTTAATTAACTTTTTAGTTAAAATTTGACACCTAATGATGTCCATCATTTAAAGTTAAGTTTTCATTCGCAAATTTACCGAAAAACGCACTGGTATATGCATGCTCGCTGCCATTTCAGGTTTATTTGTATATACTTATGTCGTCGAAAGTGGCGAAAATATTGCCGGTTACAGTATTTTTAAATGTTTTTGTTCAGTCATGTGAAGTTACTATAATCAACCATATCTGCTAATTTTCTATACAATTTTATTCGCTTATACAAACATATTATAATCCTTAGACATAGTGTATGAAAATAAAAATAATACCGTACATGGTAATGGATGACAGTAAAACCAGGTTTTGGCAACCATGCAATTGACATGTTACGTTCTAGTAAAATCTTTTGAATTTTGAATTTATGTATACTAATTATACAGGGTGTTAAAAAAAGTGTCACAAACTTTAAGCCTAAAATATGCCGAAAAGTCTTAATGAATATGGGTCGCAAATGGACGGTTTCGGAGATACGAAACATTTTGCGTTTACACCACTTACACAACATTTAGGTGGCATGGACTTTACAACTCTTTCAAAAAGACCTACAGTGACTCGGATTCGGTGGCATCCTTGATATACTCGTTGCTACGCGAGATCATTTGCAGGCGTAGCGTACACTAACATTTTCAAATATCCTTAAAGAAAGAAATCAAGGGGTTTAAATCGGGCGATCTTGCAGGTCATGATACAGGTGTGCGCCCCTTCCTGCGTATCGTCGTCCAAAAGTTCCGTGTAGATACTCTCAAATGGCAATCGAAAAATGCGCTAGAGACCACATTTGTTGCCTTTGGTTCAAAGGAATCTCATCTAAAAGATGCGTATTGTAGAAATAAAAACAATGGTATCTCCGAAACCGTCCATTTGCGGACCCATGTTCATTAAGAACAAAGTTCATGACACTTTTTTTAACACCCTGTATATTTATATATTTCATGCTGCACTTTATATATATTACATTCGTATATTTCAGCTTACGTGAGAATATATAAAACTAAATCGTCAAACAACGGAACAGTCGCCAACAGTTCTTAATAATAGAGCATTGTGCAAAAAAATAAAAGAAGGACAAATATTAAGTCTATTGTAGCGGGTTTTAATATTAACGGAATTTACTGCTTTCATAACGATTTATTGCTCTCGGTTATTATTTATGGCTTGGTAAACATCAATTATTTGAAATATTTCGACATTGAATAAAAACAGATACGATTATTGAATTTATAACGTATATTAAAATTCAAACATTCAGTAAGAAACATACAAAACATTTTATTTCTAAGCGATTATACAATATTGCGCATTCAAACAATGTTAAATGTTTATCTAAAGTTTCAACAATATGCGTATATAGACACAGGTAATGTGCCCGTAATTACATTTCAAAGCTAATATTATTATTAGCGATTAATTAATATCTTGATATAACTGATTTCAAATTTGTTATATTTTGTAAATTTTAAATCATATACTACAATAGACTATTTCCGGTGCGAAGGTTATTGGTGTTCTTTATATTGATTTTTTTGCACGATGTCAATCGATAGCATGTGAATAATTACTTTTAGTTATTTACGTTCTTTAACTTTTATCTTGATGTAAACATGACTTTGAGTTCATTCAATGTAAAGCTGACTATGTTCAGGTACACTGCATATTTCGTAGAAATCAATTTTGTTTTTGTTTATCCTAAAGTTTAGTTATGTCATATTTATAAATGGCCTTTTTGCTCATCTTTTTTTAGCAACACTTCTAAAATACTTTCTATAAAATTTTAATCTCGTAATTGATTCTACCCATGAAGATATAACCAGACAGGGACGCCAGTGACAGGGCAGTCTGTGTGTATTATTAATTTCCTCAATTAAGTTTGTTGCATTTAATACGAATAAGTGACTACTCTATCGGTTTTCACCTACTGTTGATGATCTCTGGAAAAGCCTTATAAGCTGTATTATTTTACAATTTCAACATACTTTTTTATAGTTCGTTGCGTATACATGCAAACCGATAGAGTGCTTATTATTACATATTATTGACAGACAAAAAAACAAAGTTAAATTGGACAAATAGTTTTATAGATTTTATCTAAAAAAAGAAGTCCAGGACAATGCCTTTAGTGTGTAGGTATTATCATAATAGTACTTGAAAGTAGTTATTTGCAAAGTTATGCTGTAAGTGAGGATAACGATGACCTATAATTTTGTAACGAGTACTCGACATCCCAAAACATACAAAATCGGTATTTAAATGTAGTACGCCAAGATTCCCCATAGGTGCAATTTTAAATACGATTTAATAATTGATGATATCAGCACTAAAAAATCTTGCATATATAAATTTAGTACTAAAATATAAAGCAAGCTGCGAGAAATAAATTGCAGAACGAAATAATTAAATTCAATCCATCAGTGTTTTAGGTATAAAATGAAATACATAGAGATGAATGTGCCCATACAAATGTCTTGCATGACCTATATATTTTCAGACAAACACATCAAACGTGCTGTAAATTTCGTACGAGAACTAGAAAATTTAATATTACCTTGAAATGCAATAAAACAAAACAGACGTGAGGTAATTTTGCTTCCACTACAATAAGTACATAACCGTACTGGAAAACAATCACTAAATCAAATTTATCCGCTTTAAAAGTATTCGGGAACAAATCTTTGTTTACCATTTTATGTTAGTACAAAATGTTATTACATTGCAGTAAAATGATATTAAACTGGCAACTCCAATTTGTGTTATTCGGTTTTCATTAATGCACGTTAAACTCTAGAGCTTGTTTAAGTTCCGGAAAGTGTCTGTGAAAGGTGATTGTGGAGATTAAAAAATTACATTAGTGATTAAAAAAGGCATATATCCAATAATACACGCCACCTCATATTTTACCAAATTCCAATTAATCCGAGAAATTTCAGAAAGGGATGCGTATACATGCGGTTAACTTTACATTGCAGGTGTGTGGCCTCGAAAGTATAAAAATATCAAAGCCTCAGATTTCATCTATCTTTTCTAACTCCATGACACAAACAGAAATCTCGAAATAATCGTCAATTATGTTATATGACAAAACAATAACAATGACTTGAATGAAGCTGATTGTATACTTGTATAAACTAAAAATTAGCGTTTATTATTCAAGATAAGATAAAAAAATATATATGTAAGTTCAATAGCGTTATCGATGTCGTCAACGATGTAACAACAGAAATATTTATTTTATTGAAAGGAACGCTAGGTACGTTATTTTTTTGTCGTTTTTCGTAATTATATATATGTGTATATACATATATATACTAATGGAATAATCATCCACAAGAGTATGCTATGAATATTAATTAAACATATATTGTTATTATTTGAGCTTGCAGACCTTTTTAATGCTGTTGTCATTATGACGTACTTTAAGGTTGCATAGGTATATAAACATATGTTCTGCTTGCTTCTAGGCAATGTCGGATTGTCCCTGGACAGGCCCCGTCGACGTTTCACTTTCAGCAACAGATTCGTTGCCACCTCGTATCGTTTAGGTAATGAACGGTATTTGTTGTGCCTGAATTGTTTTTCGAGTTCTGAGTTGTTGTGACGTGAATGCAGTTCTAGATCTTCTCGTTTTGCATGTCCGGGACCACAATCTGCAACAAAGCCAATATTAATTGTCACCCTGTATTATACAATAATGGGTAATTTTGCATATAATGGTTCAGTTCTCACAGCAATTTGCAATTTAATTGTTATTATTTATATCATTCCCGTTCCCTTCTATTGTTTTTGACTGCCCTTATAACACGCCCACCAACAATCTCAGTTAGTATTACAGGCTACAGTCATTTTCTTAAGCCACTGCATACATTTAAACAATATAATTATCAAGCTATATCTCCAATCTACCTTTAATCAACTTCATGGCAATCAAACAGTTTTTCTACTTATATTATGACTAATTGAATAAAAATGGTGAAAACTCCTCGGACTAGGATATGAAAGGTACAAACCAGAAGATGAAACAAGAAAATTGTTTTCTTTTTACATTTACCACCCTCAGGTAAGTCTTCTGGGTTGTAGTGATGTGGAAGAACTGATGTTGGAATTTACTTGTGCGTCTCTATGGCCTCGTTCCGCTTTGAAGTGCATAATTGGTTTCTACTCTGGCTTCGGTTGATTCAGTCGGGGTCAGTTGTTCAGTGGGTCATAATACTTTCGTTTGCTCTGGCATAGAATTGCTTTTGTATGATATTTTTGGGAAGTCGTTGTCATACGTTACTTTGCCGAAACGTCGAAACGATCGTTCCAGGCACAATTCAACAGTGTGTCATTACCCGAGCTGCAAGATATGTATATATATATCTTGCAGCTCGGGTAATGAAACACTGTTGAATTGTGCCTGGAACGATCGTTTCTATATATATATATATATATATATATATATATATATAATATATTTAAAATGTATCTTGTCAAATCTGACAGCAAAATGTAAAATTCACACGAAAGATGGTCTAATCTTACACCTCAATGGTGTAGTGAACATTAATTAAAACAGGTCCATGAAGACTAACTGGTGGATCGCTAGACAATATTGTTTCTGGGTTATTACCCTTCGTCAGTAGCGATTACCAAGAACCTTAGTTGTTGAAATACCTTTACATGTAGTGGCCATCAAAACTTCTTGGCGCGAGCCAATCACTCCTAACGAACCACTGACAACAGAACACTGACGAGACGATACCTTGTCTAACACCTTGCGGAGACTAAACAAGAGACGACTGTCAACATATAAAAGGATTGCTGCAATGAAGTTCAAAAACAATTCAAATTAAAAATGTATGTTGACACTGGACGTTTGACAGTCGTCTGTTGTTTAGTCTCCGCAAGGTGTTAGACAAGGTATCGTCTCGTCAGTGTTCTGTTGTCAGTGGTTCGTTACGAGTGATTGGCTCGCGCCAAGAAGTTTTGATGGCCACTACATGTAAAGGTATTTCAACACCTAAGGTTCTTGGTAATCGCTACTGACGAAGAGTAATAACCCAGAAACAATATTGTCTAGCGATCCACCAGTTAGTCTTCATGGACCTGTTTTAATTAATGTTCACACACCACCATTGAGGTGTAAGATTAGACCATCTTTCGTGTATATATATAATATATATATATATATATATATATATATATATATATATATATATATATATATATATATATAGAAGTTTTGATGGCCACTACATGTAAAGGTATTTCAACAACTAAGGTTCTTGGTAATCGCTACTGAGGAAGGGTCTTCTTGGACCTCACCATTGAGGTGTAAGACCATCTTTCGTGTAAATTTTACATTTTTTGTGTCATATTTGACAAGAGACATTTTCAATATATATGTATATATATATATGTTCTGCTTTTTTCTCGGGTAATGAACCGCGTTGTAGAATTATCCCTGTAAGGGTTGTTCCGACGTTTCGGCAGAACTTCTAGATCGCTTAGACCGAGAAGACCAACCTGAAGATGGCAATTGTGACATTGCCGAAACGTCGGAACAACCCTTACAGGGATAATTCTACAACGCGGTTCATTACCCGAGAAAAAAGCAGAACAGATTTTACCCGCGAGAATCTACGTATCAACATCATATATATATATATATATATATATATATATATATATATATATAGGTGCGTAAGTTCTCGCGGCTGAAATCTGTGCTTCTTGGTTCTCGGGTAGTGAACCGCGTTGTGGAAATGTTCCCCGAAGGGTCGCTTCGACGTTTCGGCACAGTCCCATCTGCCATCCTCAGGAAGTTCTTCTAGGCCTCGCTGACTTAGAAGAACTGACATTCGGAGTTACTCGTTGATCCTTATATTCTGGTTTGTCTTTGGGGTTGACTACGCTCGACTGCTTCTTACGTCGGCTCCTGGATAATGGACCTTGGTGTAGTGGGCGTGCGATGAACTGTAGCGATTCCTGTGGTGGTTCCTGTGGCGCTGTCCTTTGAATACTTCTTGTACTGTATTGTTGTAATACTGGTCTCCATGTCGCAGGCAATCGTTGGGCATCATCTCGTGAGTTGAGGATTTCTTTCCGTTTCTCTATTTCTATTGCTTCCCGTATTATTCTGCTAGTGAACTGTTTAATGCTAGCTATTGTCCTTGTATTGTCGAAGTCGATGCTGTGCCCCGTGTCTAAGAAATGGCTACCAATGACGATGACGAATCTCTTTGTTTTACGGCGCGAATATGCTCTTGTTTACGGACTTCGATGCATCTATTGGATTGACCGATGTATGTCTTTTCGCAGTTTCCACATGGTATTTCGTACACACCCTGCCATTCTAATGGAATTTGGTTTTTTATTCCGCAGCATCGTTTCTATCTTCCTATATGGTCTGAAAGTTGTATCGATGTTGTGTGTACTCCAGACCCCCCAAACGAACACAGCAAGAAGAAAAGGAAGAAGAAAAACCAGCAGCCATAGCTTTTTTACCGTATGTCAGACGGACCACGGACAATATAAGCAGGATCCTTAGTACCCATTGGGGTACCAAAAATTTGTGAAAAATATTGATTAATAAATGAAAAATAAGTTGTGTCAAAAATGAATTTCAAAGTGGTTAAGAAGGTAGGGTGAGGCAAACAGCTGTGTGGTTCAATTATATATGTCAACTCACCACAGGTGATGAATTTTAAAAAAGACAAAGACAGTTTGAGTACTATTTACACATGATTTCTCACAAGATTTTCACATTTAAATTTAAATCAAAATTGTTTTCCTTTTTCTTTTTTTCTTGGTTTTGTCCTTTGTATATTCGTTTTCGAATAGCAGGCGAATCGGATGACGACCACTTGTTTTTTAGTTGCCTTTTTATTTCAATTAACCTATTTTTCTCACTTCCTGAACATTTCTCCTTCTCTTTTATCCTTTGTGATAGGTCTGTTACAGATGTATTGTTTTTAACGTTAATTTTGACTTCTTTTATATTTTAAATCGAAAACTTTTCATAAATTAATATTTTGACTTTTCAACATCCGTCGTAACTTGTTCAATGCTAGTGGAATTTTGTCACCTTAAAACTCGCAGGTATCCATAAGGTCCAATTTTGCAGTGTTTTAACGTCTGTTTTTTGTGCGCATAAAATTCATATACGTTTTCACTTAATGCGTTACAGTTTTTGGACGCATCACGTTCGAAATGTGAATATTTGGTTTTACAAAGTAGTATGAGTGGTATATTTATCACTTTCAAATTAAATGTAACATCAAATATTTCATGTAAGTAAATTAAAAAAAATGTTTTTTCTCTTCTCTTTTAAATTGTTTAAATAAAATTTACTTAGCATAGTATACCTTCTAGACTTTGAAAATGCTTCAATAAAGGAGCGAAACGGTAGCTTGAACAAATTGATGGCTTTTTCTCCTAATCGTTCAACCCCGAATACTGTGTGTTTCGCAGTAATCTCCGATTTGATTTATATATATATATATATATATATATATATATATATATATATATATATATATTAAATAAATATGTGTCTTGTCAAATCTGACAGCAAAATGTAAAATTTACACGAAAGATGGTCTAATCTTACACCTCAATGGTGTAGTGAACATTAATTAAAACAGGGCCTGAAGACTGGTGGATCGCTCGACAATATTGTTTCTGGGTTATTATCCTTCGTCAGTAGCGATTACCAAGAACCTTAGTTGTTGAAATACCTTTACATGTAGTGGACATCAACACTTCTTGGCATGGTTGCGTGTTTCCATGCGGGTGTATGCCCAAATATATATATATATATATATATATATATATATATATCCAAAACGATAAATATCGAGGAAAGCGGTCAGTTTCTTTTTCGGGCACTAATATAACTCAATTAGTTGTTCTTTTCTATATTTCGCAATATAATTGATTGCTTCATCAGGAAAGCTACAAGTTAATGCCTCATTAAGAACCAGGCAATGTAAAGTTTAATTTTTATGAAAAATATACTCACACAAAAGAGAGTCGTTTTTTGAAACTAGCGAAGTAAACATTTATCCCATTGATACATCGAGCGATTAAATTAATTAAAATAGATGAAGTTAAAACGTAAAAATATTTCGTCACATTGTAAACACATGTTAAAATTTGAGGTTAAGTATTTGACTAAATGCCGATAATAGTCAAATACTTAACCTCAAATTTTAACATGTGTTTACAATGTGACGAAATATTTTTACGTTTTAACTTCATCTATTTTAATTAATTTAATCGCTCGATGTATCAATGGGATAAATGTTTACTTCGCTAGTTTCAAAAAAACGACTCTCTTTTGTGTTAGTATATTTTTCATAAAAATTAATCTTTACATTGCCTGGTTCTTAATGAGGCATTAACTTGTAGCTTTCCTGATGAAGCAATCAATTATATTGCGAAATATAGAAAAGAACAACTAATTGAGTTTTATTAGTGCCCGAAAAAGAAACTGACCGCTTTCCTCGATATTCATCGTTTTGGATCTTAACGTACGGTCGATGCTCCTTGCATTTATATATATATATATATATATATATATATATATATATATATATATATATATATGCGCATGGAAACACGCAACCGCCGACACGTGTTTCTGACTTATTAGTCGTCATCAGGACGGTATAGCCAAATTAGAAGGTGGACAAAATTTGGAGATAAAACAATCGGAGTCATCAACAATCAGCCGACCTCCACATGTGTGATAACACGTCAAAATACCCACACATTGTGTGGGAACATTCAACATAACCACGCGGGAGGACATAGCCACCTGCGTGAACAACCGAGCCCAGGATATAATAATGAAAAAAAAGGTTTTTTACCGCGGGAACAAAGATATATGAAAAGAAAGATTCTTGGGCATACACCCGCATGGAAACACGTAACCGCCGACACGTGTTTCTGACTTATTAGTCGTCATCAGGACGGTATAGTCAAATTAGAAGGTGGACAAAATTTGGAGATAAAACAATCTGAGTCATCAACAAGCAGCCGACCTCCACATGTGTGATAACACGTCAAAATACCCACACATTGTTTGGGAACATTCAACATAACCACGCGTTTACGGACTTCGATGCATCTATTGGATTGACCGATGTATGTCTTTTCGCAGTTTCCACATGGTATTTCGTACACACCCTGCCATTCTAATGGAATTTGGTTTTTTATTCCGCAGCATCGTTTCTATCTTCCTATATGGTCTGAAAGTTGTATCGATGTTGTGTGTACTCCAGACCCCCCAAACGAACACAGCAAGAAGAAAAGGAAGAAGAAAAACCAGCAGCCATAGCTTTTTTACCGTATGTCAGACGGACCACGGACAATATAAGCAGGATCCTTAGTACCCATTGGGGTACCAAAAATTTGTGAAAAATATTGATTAATAAATGAAAAATAAGTTGTGTCAAAAATGAATTTCAAAGTGGTTAAGAAGGTAGGGTGAGGCAAACAGCTGTGTGGTTCAATTATATATGTCAACTCACCACAGGTGATGAATTTTAAAAAAGACAAAGACAGTTTGAGTACTATTTACACATGATTTCTCACAAGATTTTCACATTTAAATTTAAATCAAAATTGTTTTCCTTTTTCTTTTTTTCTTGGTTTTGTCCTTTGTATATTCGTTTTCGAATAGCAGGCGAATCGGATGACGACCACTTGTTTTTTAGTTGCCTTTTTATTTCAATTAACCTATTTTTCTCACTTCCTGAACATTTCTCCTTCTCTTTTATCCTTTGTGATAGGTCTGTTACAGATGTATTGTTTTTAACGTTAATTTTGACTTCTTTTATATTTTAAATCGAAAACTTTTCATAAATTAATATTTTGACTTTTCAACATCCGTCGTAACTTGTTCAATGCTAGTGGAATTTTGTCACCTTAAAACTCGCAGGTATCCATAAGGTCCAATTTTGCAGTGTTTTAACGTCTGTTTTTTGTGCGCATAAAATTCATATACGTTTTCACTTAATGCGTTACAGTTTTTGGACGCATCACGTTCGAAATGTGAATATTTGGTTTTACAAAGTAGTATGAGTGGTATATTTATCACTTTCAAATTAAATGTAACATCAAATATTTCATGTAAGTAAATTAAAAAAAATGTTTTTTCTCTTCTCTTTTAAATTGTTTAAATAAAATTTACTTAGCATAGTATACCTTCTAGACTTTGAAAATGCTTCAATAAAGGAGCGAAACGGTAGCTTGAACAAATTGATGGCTTTTTCTCCTAATCGTTCAACCCCGAATACTGTGTGTTTCGCAGTAATCTCCGATTTGATTTATATATATATATATATATATATATATATATATATATATATATATATATATTAAATAAATATGTGTCTTGTCAAATCTGACAGCAAAATGTAAAATTTACACGAAAGATGGTCTAATCTTACACCTCAATGGTGTAGTGAACATTAATTAAAACAGGGCCTGAAGACTGGTGGATCGCTCGACAATATTGTTTCTGGGTTATTATCCTTCGTCAGTAGCGATTACCAAGAACCTTAGTTGTTGAAATACCTTTACATGTAGTGGACATCAACACTTCTTGGCATGGTTGCGTGTTTCCATGTGGGTGTATGCCCAAATATATATATATATATATATATATATATATCCAAAACGATAAATATCGAGGAAAGCGGTCAGTTTCTTTTTCGGGCACTAATATAACTCAATTAGTTGTTCTTTTCTATATTTCGCAATATAATTGATTGCTTCATCAGGAAAGCTACAAGTTAATGCCTCATTAAGAACCAGGCAATGTAAAGTTTAATTTTTATGAAAAATATACTCACACAAAAGAGAGTCGTTTTTTGAAACTAGCGAAGTAAACATTTATCCCATTGATACATCGAGCGATTAAATTAATTAAAATAGATGAAGTTAAAACGTAAAAATATTTCGTCACATTGTAAACACATGTTAAAATTTGAGGTTAAGTATTTGACTAAATGCCGATAATAGTCAAATACTTAACCTCAAATTTTAACATGTGTTTACAATGTGACGAAATATTTTTACGTTTTAACTTCATCTATTTTAATTAATTTAATCGCTCGATGTATCAATGGGATAAATGTTTACTTCGCTAGTTTCAAAAAAACGACTCTCTTTTGTGTTAGTATATTTTTCATAAAAATTAATCTTTACATTGCCTGGTTCTTAATGAGGCATTAACTTGTAGCTTTCCTGATGAAGCAATCAATTATATTGCGAAATATAGAAAAGAACAACTAATTGAGTTTTATTAGTGCCCGAAAAAGAAACTGACCGCTTTCCTCGATATTCATCGTTTTGGATCTTAACGTACGGTCGATGCTCCTTGCATTTATATATATATATATATATATATATATATATATATATATATATATATATATATGCGCATGGAAACACGCAACCGCCGACACGTGTTTCTGACTTATTAGTCGTCATCAGGACGGTATAGCCAAATTAGAAGGTGGACAAAATTTGGAGATAAAACAATCGGAGTCATCAACAATCAGCCGACCTCCACATGTGTGATAACACGTCAAAATACCCACACATTGTGTGGGAACATTCAACATAACCACGCGGGAGGACATAGCCACCTGCGTGAACAACCGAGCCCAGGATATAATAATGAAAAAAAAGGTTTTTTACCGCGGGAACAAAGATATATGAAAAGAAAGATTCTTGGGCATACACCCGCATGGAAACACGTAACCGCCGACACGTGTTTCTGACTTATTAGTCGTCATCAGGACGGTATAGTCAAATTAGAAGGTGGACAAAATTTGGAGATAAAACAATCGGAGTCATCAACAAGCAGCCGACCTCCACATGTGTGATAACACGTCAAAATACCCACACATTGTTTGGGAACATTCAACATAACCACGCGGGAGGACATAGCCACCTGCGTGAACAACCGAGCCCAGGATATAATAATGAAAAAAAGGTTTTTTACCGCGGGAACAAGATATATGAAAAGAAAGATTCTTGGGCATACACCCGCATGGAAACACGCAACCGCCGACACGTGTTTCTGACTTATTAGTCGTCATCAGGACGGTATAGCCAAATTAGAAGGTGGACAAAATTTGGAGATAAAACAATCGGAGTCATCAACAAGCAGAAACACGTGTTCATCATTTTCCGGGTGTCGATGCTTTGGTTTTGGTATTCTAACTTCAACTGACAATATTGTTTCTGGGTTATTACCCTTCATCAGTAGCGATTACCAAGAACCTTAGTTGTTGAAATACTTTTACATGTAGTGGCCATCAAAACTTCTTGGCGCGAGCCAATCACTCCTAACGAACCACTAACAACAGAAGACTAACAAGACGATACATTGTCTAACACTCGCGCCAAGAAGTGTTGATGGTGAGTAAGATTAGTTCATGCAAGAATGTATTGTTATTAAAGATTATTTGGTTTGGGATAGGCATAAAGTGTGTTTTAAAATATATTGTTTTAATGCACTTTGAATCTTGATTTTGTTTTAGTGTTGATTGTAATATTGTAATAATTGTTTGTTATTTTAGTTATATTTTCTGATGAAGACAAAAGTGTATTGTCGAAACGTAAAAATTAAAAAAAATTTAGTGAAGCGATAATATACGATAGTTTTATTTTAAATAAATGCCAAAAAATCCAACAGTGGTATACAATAAAATGCCAAAAATCAAAAATATTACAATTAATTGGCAAGAAATCTATAAACAATAAATAATTTATAATTTTATATACATATATACAAGAGGGTTCAAATTTAAACTATTTTGTAAAAAATAATGAATGAAAGTAACAACACAATAAACTTTCTTGATATAAAATTACTACACGGGGACGGTGAAATCTACATTGACCGATTTATTAAACCTACCCATTCCGGGAGGTACCTAAATTATTATTCTTCTGCCCCCAACACCCATAAAATCAGCACAACTTGGTAGATAGATACTACACTTTGGCGTACTGTAAACGGAAAGGGTAGTTTACCTAGAACTAAAATAGTGTTTGCCCAACTGTAAAGGCCTACTTGATTTTAAAATCGAAGGTAAACTAAAAATAAGTTTCAGACCAAGCAGGGCGGAACCCCAAAATATGAAATTCCAATTCGAAAATGTTTGGTCAATCATACCTGTAAACTCAATCCGGGGACATACAGTATATATATATATATATATATATATATATATATATATGTATATATATATATATATATATATATATATATATATATATATATATATTAAAATTAAAAATGTATCTTGTCAAATCTGACAGCAAAATGTAAAATTTACACGAAAGATGGTCTAATCTTACACCTCAATGGTGTAGTGAACATTAATTATAACAGGTCCATGCAGCAATCCTTTTATATGTTGACACTGGACGTTTGACAGTCGTCTCTTGTTTAGTCTCCGCAAGGTGTTAGACAAGGTATCGTCTCGTCAGTGTTCTGTTGTCAGTGGTTTGTTAGGAGTGATTGGCTCGCGCCAAGAAGTTTTGATGGCCACTACATGTAAAGGTATTTCAACAACTAAGGTTCTTGGTAATCGCTACTGACGAAGGGTAATAACCCAGAAACAATATTGTCTAGCGATCCACCAGTTAGTCTTCATGGACCTGTTATAATTAATGTTCACTACACCATTGAGGTGTAAGATTAGACCATCTTTCGTGTATATATATATATTTATATATATATATAATCTTATTTGATATAATGGTACTTTACGTCAGGTATGATTTAAAAAAACAAATGTAATTTTTTTTACATTTTATTAATCGTTACGTTTCGCAACTCTTCAGTTTGCTTCATCAGACACTGTTGGATAAGAATGCAACCAAACAACTTAACAGAGCAATAGTTCGTTATACACTTACGTTTTGTGATATACTTATGCAAGTTGACATATTTTGCCGATACAAAATTGCGACATTGTTAGAATATCCCACTTCGATATTTCTCTACTACGTGTCTACATTAATTATTATAACTAATACATTAACAAAACAGATTTAAGAGTCAGCTACTCTGCACTCCCCACCTGGTGATCTCGGTGTCAAAGATGAATCGCGTTAATTTTAGTCTTGATATAACGAACAAAGCCAGACAAATAAATGCGAATGCAATTTTAACTATCTACCTATTTCTTTTTGAATTTGGATAGTATGTTGTCATACTCTTTTGGGAGATTCCCTACGTCCCTTTTGCTGTTTATGGAATCTTTCTCAATCTTAATATGAAGCATTTCAGATGTGAGCCGTTTCCTTTCGTTTGTTTCTACATCAAGTATTATTACTTATTATTACTATATTATTACTATATTATTACTAGTATTATTACTGTTCAACTTGTATATAGCCCAGCTAGAGGAGGTTATGAGGAAAGGGCAGGATGGAGGAGTGAAGCTAGGGAGGAGCAAGATATGGACGTTGGCATTTGCGGACGACGTGGCCATCCTCGCTGAAACGGAGAAGGGATTGAAGGAGATGGTGAGGAGGCTGGAAGGATTTCTGGACAGGAGGGGGCTCGAGCTGAGCACAAATAAATCCAAGGTAGTGGTGTTCAGGAAAGGAGGAGGGAGGAGAAAGGAGATACAGTTGAAATGGAAAGGGGAGGTGATAGAACAGGTGAGGGAGTGGGTATATCTTGGATATGTGTTGAGAGAGAATAACAGTAGGGAAGGGCAAATTAGACATATTTGCAAAAAGGCGAGGAAGGCGGAAGCGAGTTTAAGAAACGTCCTATGGGGTAAGAGAAATGGGGGATTTGAGGAGACGAAGAAGATATGGGATGTATGTGTGAAAAGCATATTGATGTATGGGGTAGAAGTATGGGGAGGCAAGGAGCACAAGAGCATGGAGAGGGCACACTTAGGGCAGATTAAAAGGTCACTACGTCTGGAAAGATCGACGCCCGACTATATAATAAGACAGGAGACGGGGTGCGAGAGATTAGCAGTAGAGATGGGGAGGAGAATGCTGAGGTATGAGTTAGAATTGAGAGAGGGGAGTGAGGAGAGACTGGGGAGAAAGGTATTGGAGGAATTAGACAAGAGGGAGAGGACGGGAGGAAAGTTATCAGGGTGGGAAGTAGCGAGGATAAGGCTTTATGAGAAGGCGGGGCTGTCGACAGTAGAGGTGGAAAGGAGGAGAAGAGAGGGGAGACGGGTGGAAAAGGAGGTGGTAGAGAGGTGGAAGCAGGCGGAAGCGCAGGAAAGAGAAGGGAAGATACGAGATGCAAGGTACAATGGGAGGTACAGAGCAATACAGACATTTGGGAGGAGGCCAAGGTATTTGGGTGGATGTAAAACGGCGGACGAAGAGAAGCTAATAGCAAGGTATAGATGCGGGAACGAAGAGAAGGCAAATAAATATTGGATGGGAGAAGAATACAGAAGATGTGAAGCATGCGGGAAGGGAAGAGATGAATGGAAGCATTGGTGGGAGGAGTGTGAAGAAATGGGGTGGAGCAAGGAGGAGGAGCGGGAGGGCAGAGATTGGAGGAAGGCATTGGGAGAGAATGGGGAAGGGATACAGATATTAGGGGAATTAAAAAGGAGGAGGGCTGAGGGTAGGAAAAGGAGGGTAATTGAGAGAGAAAATTGATATGTTACAGGAAAGGTGAGCAGTCGAGGGCTGGAGAGGGAGGTAGCGGACGAAACGAAGAGAAGGTGGAAGAGATGGAGTGAAGTGGAGAGAACGAGGTGGACGAATAAAAGAAATAAAAAGGCACAATGTAACATGAATTAACTAGAAATGCCAAATAAAGGTTGTTTTTTTTTTTTTTTTTTTTTTTATTATTACTTATTTGTTCGTTATATCAACACTAAAATTAACGCGATTCATCTTTGACACCGAGATCACCAGGTGGGGAGTGCAGAGTAGCTGACTCTTAAATCTGTTTTGTTAATGTATTAGTTATAATAATTAATGTAGACACGTAGTAGAGAAATATCGGTGGGATATTCTAACAATGTCACAATTTTGTATCGGCAAAATATGTCAACTTGCATAAGTATATCACAAAACATAAGTGTATAACGAAATATTGCTCTGTTAAGTTATTTGGTTGCATTCTTATCCAACAGCGTCTGATGAAGCAAACTGAAGAGTTGCGAAACGTAACGATTAATAAAATGTAAAAAAAATTTACATTTTTTTAAAATCATACCTGACGTAAAGTACCATTATATCAAATAAGATTATCATTTCAACGTCATAAACACAGGGAGATATATATATATATATATATATTTATATATATATATAAATATATATACTCACTGACATATAAACTGCACCACCTAGAAGGGGTGGGAACTTTTGGACCTAATTTGGTAGGAATAGTGGACTAGTCCAGGGAAATAGTTGATTAATATTTGAAACCCAATCATCAAGTAGTCATGGGATTTTTGACGTTTGTGTCATTTTTTAGAGGTGGTGATAGACAAGCAATTATCGGGTCATTTTTTGAATTTGTTCCAGTTTTCGGATCCGGTTCTTTAGTTTAAAGTGTTTCAAGTGTTTAATGATGCCTAGAGGAAGGAGACCTCAAGTTTACCAGCAGTTAAGTGAGTTTGACCGAGGGCGGATTGTTGGTTTACGAGAAGCAGGTTTTTCGTTTAGAGAAATCGGCAACCGTTTGGGACGGCACCACTCAACAATAATGCGTGTTTATTAAGCGTGGTCTGAACATGGGGTTGAACGTCGGAGAGACGTGAGGCCTTGAGAGACCGATTCTCTACAACTAGGTCAATAGCTGATCAATGGTTAGGTGAACAAGGTCGTCCGATAGGCTTGCGAACAGTTTATCGTCGAATAAGAACCTTTGGCTTGCTGTCTTACCGCTCACATCTTGTGCTACCCCTCACTGCTCAACATGGCCAAATGTTCTTCCATATTTTCGAGGGCTGGAAGACCTACTTTTCCAGCAAGATAATGCACGACCTCACCTAGCAAGGGTTTCTCTTGACTTCTTTGAAGAGGCCAATGTTAATCTTTTGCGTTGGCCGCCAAGATCTCCCGATTTGTCGCCCATTGAGCACGTGTGGGACATGATGGGTAGAAGATTGAGGAATCTACCGAACCTACCGTTGACAATAGAAGCTCTACGGCATGAAGTACAGGCTGCTTGGGATGCCATACCCCAAGAAGACATTCATCACCTGCTGGAATCAATGCCAAGGCGGGTCAATGCGTGTATCAGAAATAGGGGCGGACCAACACATTATTAAAGAAAAATCAAAAAGATGAAGTGTTTTCTTTATCAAATTTTAATCAATTGTTACCTTAGACTAGTCCAATGTTTCTGCCAAATTTGGTCCAAAAAATTCCCACCCCTTCTAGGTGGTGCAGTTTATTTGTCACGGAGTATATATATATATATATATATATATATATATATATATATATATATATATATATCCTTTTTTAAATGCTAAAACGTTGTCTTCGGAATTGGGATAGTCGGGTGGGAAATAAAACCAATATTAATATCAGTGACGTTTCGCTATAATTTAAATAGCATCCTCAGACTAAAATAACATATAACAAGCAATTACAATTTAGAACAAAAAATTGAAAATATGTAAAAATATAAAACAAAAAAACCAAACAAATATTGACAAAATATTGATTACCTAATGTAACTAAATTTGTGAAACAATAAAAGTATAGGCATAACATATTAAAAATTGAAAGTCGTTTCTGAATCGGTAAGATTGTTCGAAATCAACAGGCAAAGATTATAATCAACGGAGAACCTCTTAAACTGTTAAGCATTTAAATGCTATGCTATGCTATGACAACAAGGCTACAAACCTCGACAAGGATTGAGCAAAAAAGAAGTAACAATACGAAAACACGTGGTTGGACCAACCGACTGCGTAAACAGTTATTTTAATAAATTATTGTACATGGTGGACATCAATGAATTATCATTTTTAATGTTACATGTATTCTTAGTAGTACTAATATGGATGGCTTCTAAGATTAAACGTTTTGATAATTTATGTTGTCTATCAATAATTTTAGGATTGAGGAAATCAAAAGTGTGTTTATATTTAAACGCATGTGAACATAACGCTGTAACATTCGATTTTTTTTCCTTATTTCTGATACTTTTACAATCTTGTCTATGGTTTTGAATCCTTTTTTTTTAATATTGTTTACTTTGACCTATATAGATAACTTTGCAGTCATTGCATTGGAGCCTATAAACCAAGTTAGACTCCAATAAAGTCGGTGCTTTTGTCTTTTTTTTGCCAGTGATTCGCAAAATATTTTAAACTTGTTTAAAACTGTTTATCTTGGTGCGATGTAGAAAATGACTTCCCATATTTATAAGAGATATTCTAATCTCAATTAATAAAAGATGTGTGGGACAGTTTTGATTTATGAGATAAAGAGATGTAAATTATTTTGATGTAAAAGTAGGGGTATAGATAAGAATATCTCTTACTTCAAATACTTGTAATATTAAAAATGAAAATTCCATATAATCAGCAATTTACAATAATATTTTAAATTAGTATTGTTTTATCCTCGTATTTTTTTCGTTATTAATAGTCAAGGTTTTGTATTTAGTTTACATTTACACTTTCGATTACCATTTGTATTGTGTTTGTCATTATTGACGTATATAAAGTGCATTTTTAAATCGATTAATAGAGTTGGCTATAATCATTACTATTGTAGTCTAACATTTTATTTATACCTGTTTCATCACACTTATTATTTCGACATATTTCATGTTTATTATTTCATTTATTATTTTAGTAAGTTTTTGAGATAATGAATGTTTCATTTGATTTTTGCTTTCATGATGCATTTTAATTAAAAGCGAAATGGTTCAAATATAACTATTGTGTTTTAATATGATTGCTCAGCATTGAAATACGAAGTGAATTAACAATTATTGATACACTGGGCGAGAACATGTACTTATTATACATACACACATTCACGCCACGCAATGCACATATATAATATATAATATTATATATATATTTATATATATATATATATATATATATATATATATATATATAACATCCAATACAATAAGAACTAACAAAAAGGTTCAATTCAAAAGTGTCATCAAAAATCAAATCTTACAAATTAATAAATAAATCAATTTTTGACAGAAAATCCTACTAATTACAATATCAAAATAGGAAAATGACTTGAACACGAAAAATACGAAGGTTATTGTGTTGAAAAAAAAATATGATTTAAAATATGAAACAGCAACAATCACGAGACATCCATAGAGTTAGAAAAAAGAAAAAAGAAAGTACTAAGAAGGATCATCCAATAAATTTGTATATATGACACTTAAACCATCGATATCTTGTCTAGAGTTAATAGTATGTGCATTCTCTTTTATGAAGCACATTTCTAAAAAAAATCTCTTTTGATAATTTCTTTCAATTTCCAAAATCTTAACACCATCCCAATCAATATTATGCTTATCAAATCTGGCATGAGAGGAAAGAGCACAAGCCCTTGGTTTACAATTAATATCACGTTTATGTTGTGTAATCCTCCTTTTTAATTGTTGGCATGTTTGACCAATATAAACATTTCTACAATCCTTACAATTAATTTTATATATAACATTATTTTTTGATAACATATTAGTACGATCTTTTATGTTAGAGAAAAGGTTTCTAACTGTTTTTACACTAAACTTAGCCACTGTTATGTTACTGTACTGTGTAGAAAATGAATTGATTAATTGACTAGTTAAATTGTGAACATAAGGAAGCGACTTAAAAATCTTAATGTCATCCGGACTAACGGCTCTGTTAGTATTCAATTGTACATCAACCGAATTAAAAAGAATTTTATTCAGCAAATTAACAGGGTAAGAATTTTCTCTAAAAATATTAAAAAGGATACGTAAATTCTTTTGATATAATGAAGGATGTGCGATCCTCTTAATTCTATTCTTTAAACATAAAATGCAATTAATTTTCATTTTTAAATATGTCGATGATATCATCTGTGCAGTAGACAAAGTTGAAGAAATCTTTGATGTGTTTAATAATTATAATTCCAATATTAAATTTACTATTGAAAAGGAAGATATTCATAATTCCATAGCCTTTTTAGATACCAAACTTATTAGAATTAATAATATCATTATTCTCGATTGGCATCGTAAACAGATAACATCAAACCGATTTATTCATTTTTCATCATATCACCCTTTAAAAATGAAAATTAATTGCATTTTATGTTTAAAGAATAGAATTAAGAGGATCGCACATCCTTCATTATATCAAAAGAATTTACGTATTCTTTTTAATATTTTTAGAGAAAATTCTTACCCTGTTAATTTGCTGAATAAAATTCTTTTTAATTCGGTTGATGTACAATTGAATACTAACAGAACCGTTAGTCCGGATGACATTAAGATTTTTAAGTCGCTTCCTTATGTTCACAATTTAACTAGTCAATTAATCAATTCATTTTCTACACAGTACAGTAACATAACAGTGGCTAAGTTTAGTGTAAAAACAGTTAGAAACCTTTTCTCTAACATAAAAGATCGTACTAATATGTTATCAAAAAGTAATGTTATATATAAAATTAATTGTAAGGATTGTAGAAATGTTTATATTGGTTAAACATGCCAACAATTAAAAAGGAGGATTACACAACATAAAAGTGATATTAATTGTAAACCAAGGGCTTGTGCTCTTTCCTCTCATGCCAAATTTGATAAGCATAATATTGATTGGGATGGTGTTAAGATTTTGGAAATTGAAAGAAATAATCAAAAGAGGATTTTTTTAGAAATGTGCTTCATAAAAGAGAATGCACATACTATTAACTCTAGACGTCATATATACAAATTTATTGGATGATCCTTCTTAGTACTTTCTTTTTTCTAACTCTATGGATGTCTCGTGACTGTTGCTGTTTCATATTTTAAATCATATTTTTTTTCAACACAATAACCTTCGTTTTTTCGTGTTCAAGTGATTTTCCTATTTTGATATTGTAATTAGTAGGCTTTTCTGTCAAAAATTGATTTATTTATTTATGTGCTTCTTGGTTCTCGGGTAGTGAACCGCGTTGTAGAAATCTTCCCCGAAGGGTCGCTTCGACGTTTCGGCAGAGTCCCATCTGCCATCTTCAGGAAGCTCTTCTAGGTCTCGCTGACTTAGAAGAACTGACGTTCGGAGTTACTCGTTGATCCTTATATTCCGGTTTGTCGTTGGGGTTGACTACGCTCGACTGCTTCTTACTTCGGCTCCTGGTTAATGGACCTTGGTGTGTGATGACCTGTAGCGGTTCCTGTGGTAGTTCCTGTGGCGCTGTCCTTTGAACACTGCTTGAACTGTATTGTTGTAATACTGGTCTCCATGTTGCAGGCAATCGTTGGGCATCATCTCGTGTGTTGAGGATTTCTTTCCGTTTCTCTATTTCTATTGCCTCCCGTATTATTCTGCTGGTGAACTGTTCAATGCTAGCTATTGTCCTTGTATTGTCGAAGTCGATTCTGTGTCCTGTGTCTAAGAAATGGCTAGCCAATGACGATGACGAATCTCTTTGTTTTACGGCGCGAATGTGCTCTTGTTTACGGACTTCGATGCGCCTATTGGATTGACCGATGTATGTCTTCTCGCAGTTTCCACATGGTATTTCGTACCCTCCCTGCGTTTCTAATGGAATTTTCGTTTTTGGATTCCTCAGCATCGTTTCGATCTTCCTGTATGGTCTGAAAGTTGTGTCGATGTTCTGTGTACTAAGGATCCTGCTTATCTTGTCCGTGGTCCCTCTGACATACGGTAGAAAAGCTATGGCTGCTGGTTTTTCTTCTTCCTTTTGTTCTTCCTGGGTTCGTCTGCGGGGTCTGGATGCTCTGAGAATTTCCCGTTTTGAAAATCCGTTGTGCGCCAGTGCTGTGTGTATGTTGTCCATTTCTTTGTTCTTGCTTTTCTACCGTATTTCAGAGGGACCACGGACAAGATAAGCAGGATCCTTAGTACACAGAACATCGACACAACTTTCAGACCATACAGGAAGATCGAAACGATGCTGAGGAATCCAAAAACGAAAATTCCATTAGAAACGCAGGGAGTGTACGAAATACCATGTGGAAACTGCGAGAAGACATACATCGGTCAATCCAATAGGCGCATCGAAGTCCGTAAACAAGAGCACATTCGCGCCGTAAAACAAAGAGATTCGTCATCGTCATTGGCTAGCCATTTCTTAGACACAGGACACATAATCGACTTCGACAATACAAGGACAATAGCTAGCATTGAACAGTTCACCAGCAGAATAATACGGGAGGCAATAGAAATAGAGAAACGGAAAGAAATCCTCAACACACGAGATGATGCCCAACGATTGCCTGCAACATGGAGACCAGTATTACAACAATACAGTTCAAGCAGTGTTGAAAGGACAGCGCCACAGGAACTACCACAGGAACCGCTACAGGTCATCACACACCAAGGTCCATTAACCAGGAGCCGAAGTAAGAAGCAGTCGAGCGTAGTCAACCCCAACGACAAACCGGAATATAAGGATCAACGAGTAACTCCGAACGTCAGTTCTTCTAAGTCAGCGAGACCTAGAAGAGCTTCCTGAAGATGGCAGATGGGACTCTGCCGAAACGTCGAAGCGACCCTTCGGGGAAGATTTCTACAACGCGGTTCACTACCCGAGAACCAAGAAGCACAGATTTCAGCCGCGAGAACTTACGCACCAACATATATATATATATATATATATATATATATATATATATATATATTTAAAAATGTATCTTGTCAAATCTGACAGCAAAATGTAAAATTTACACGAAAGATGGTCTAATCTTGCACCTCAATGGTGTAGTGAACATTAATTAATGCAGGTCCATGAAGACTAACTGGTGGATCGCTAGACAATATTGTTTCTGGGTTATTACCTTTCGTCAGTAGCGATTACCAAGAACCTTAGTTGTTGAAATACCTTTACATGTAGTGGCCATCAAAACTTCTTGGCGCGAGCCAATCACTCCTAACGAACCACTGACAACAGAACACTGACGAGACGATACCTTGTCTAACACCTTGCGGAGACTAAACAAGAGACGACTGTCAAACGTCCAGTGTCAACATATAAAAGGATTGCTGCAATTAAGTTCAAAAACAATTCAAATTAAAAATGTATCTTGTCAAATCTGACAGCAAAATGTAAAATTTACACGAAAGATGGTTAGGAGTGATTGGCTCGCGCCGAGAAGTTTTGATGGCCACTAAAGTAAAGGTATTTCAACAACTAAGGTTCGTGGTAATCGCTACTGACGAAGGGTAATAACCCAGAAACAATATTGTCTAGCGATCCACCAGTTAGACTTCATGGACCTGTTTTAATTAATGTTCACTACACCATTGAGGTGTAAGATTAGACCATGTTTCGTGTAAAATTTACATTTTTCTGTCATATTTGACAAGACACATTTTCAATTTGAATTGTTTTTGAACTTAATTGCAGCAACCCTTTTATATGTTGACACTGGACATTTGACAGTCGTCTTGTTTACTCGCCGCAAGGTGTTAGACAAGGTATCATCTTGTCAGTGTTCTGTTGTTAGTGGTTCGTTAGGAGTGATTGGCTCGCGCCAAGAAGTTTTGATGGCCACTACATGTAAAGGTATTTCAACAACTAAGGTTCTTAGTAATCGTTACTGACGAAGGATAATAACCCAGAAACAATATTGTCTAGCGATCTACCAGTTAGTCTTCATGGACCTGTTTTAATTAATATTCACAATACCCTGTAATTAATGTTCACGATACCTATCATGTATATATACTCAGTGACATATAAACTGCACCACCTAGAAGGGGTGTGAATTTTTGGACCAGATAGGGCAGGAATAGTGCGCTAGTCCAGGGAAATAGTTGATTAAAATTTGAAACCCAATCATCAAGTAGTCATGGGATTTTTGACGTTTGTGTCATTTTTTAGAGGTGGTGATAGACAAGCAATTATCGAGTCATTTTTTGAATTTGTTCCCCTTTTTCGGATCCCGTTCTTTAGTTTAAAGTGTTTCAAGTGTTTAATGATGCCTAGAGGAAGGAGACCTCAAGTTTACCAGCAGTTGAGTGACTTTGACCGAGGGCGGATTGTTGGTTTACGAGAAGCAGGTTTTTCGTTTAGAGAAATCGGCAACCGTTTGGGACGGCACCACTCAACAATAATGCGTGTTTATCAAGCGTGGTCTGAACATGGGGTTGAACGTCGGAGAAGAGGCACTGGGGCTCAAAGACGAACCAATGAACGTCAAGATCGCCGCTTAAGACTAATGGCTTTGAGAGACCGATTCTCTACAACTAGATCAATAGCTGATCAATGGTTAGGTGAACAAGGTCGTCCGATAAGCTTGCGAACAGTTTATCGTCGAATAAGGACCTTTGGCTTGCTGTCTTACCGCCCACATCTTATGCTACCCCTCACTGCTCAACATCGCCAGGAACGTTTGGCCTTGTGCACGGAAAGACTTCAATGGAACAAGACACATTTTCAATTTGAATTATTTTTGAACTTAATTGCAGCAATCCTTTTATATGTTGACACTGAACATTTGAGAGTCGTTTCTTGTTTAGTCTCCGCAAGGTGTTAGACACGGTATCGTCTTGTTAGTGATCTGTTGTTAGTGGTTCGTTAGGAGTGATTGGCTCGCGCCAAGAAGTTTTGATGGCCACTACATGTAAAGGTATTTCAACAACTAATGTTCCACCAGTTAGTCTTCATCGACCTGTTTAATTTAACACCTTAAGGTGTAAGATTAGTCCATGCCTCACGTATATTTTACATTTTTCTATCATTTTTGACATGATATATTATCTATATATATATATATATATATATATATATATATATATATATATATATATATATACATACACCCAAAAGTCGCTATTTTCAAAAACGGCTCTCTTTTATGTGAGTATATATTTTATAAAAATTAAACTTTGCATTGCCTGGTTGCAATCATTTCTAACGAACCGCTGACAAATATCCAGTGTCAACATATAAAAGGGTTGCTACAATGAACTTTATTTATTCTGCTTAGCTTGATAAATTGAAAAATTAGCATGTGAACTGTTAATAATCAACTTCTTTCACCAAAGACTGTCGTTGAAGATAAACCGTTATTATTTTGATTTTCCACCAACGAATTTTGTATTACCAACATTATTCATTATCAATACGCATACAAAAGAGTAAAGTTAATAATAACGCACAACAAGAAAACAGTCACACGACGCTTTTATATAACAATATAGTAATTCATAAGGGAAACAAAGAACAACAGCGACTGTCACTGTATTGAAATTTAATGAAAATGCGAGGTCCATGTTTTGATTTATTATACGCGAATATGTATTCGTGGCATATTAATCTCCAAAAATCAATTCGAAACTCCATTTAATGTAGGTTTGTTGCGAATGTCATATTTTGTTAGTATAGAGTGCGTGTATGCGACATGAATATATAATTAACTCGGAATGAGTATATTCGATTGAAGGAAGCTATGATGAAAATAAATGCAAAAGCGTACATATTATGCAGAATATGAAAAGGGACAGATATTATGTACTTGTGATTAGTTTGAATTTTCTATTAGGGCTATAATTACAACCAACTTGGGCTCTCCTAGGGGAACACGTAATTATATCAGGTAAAATATAATCTATTGCGAATCTTAATTAATAGGAATATATACTCTCCACATTACATCCAGTTTTTTTAGAAATGTATCCGTATATTAATTTAAATCCAATATTGATTCGAGCTGCACTCATTTTCGTAAGTTGTTTGCCGAATTGTGAACTGAATAATACAAATAGTAAGAGTATCCACTAGACGAATGGTGCTGTTTCGAAGTTCATCGTAATATATGAGAGAGTGTATGTTTTTTGTGCCGCAGAATTGTGTTATTAGTATACAATAGCGCAGACAAGGCAATAATTAATTGCTTTTATTACATGTGTTTTTTGATTTAGTTTTCTATGCCGACTTTGATTTATTTTAATTTTGAATAGAATGCAGCCAATAATGATTATTGGCTAAAGTGGTATGATTAAAGAATTCCCGTGTTGGAGACTGAAAATATGTCTTCTGACTTATATTTAAATTCAAGTGAAAGTGTGTACTTGAAATTCTTACACCGACAGAAATGAACATTCTAGATACAATCCAAAAATATTCTTCTTTCTGCAATATTTGCAGGAAATGTGTTTGCAAAACAGCAGTAAAAATATATATATTGCAAACACTGTTATGGTTACTTGTTTAATGTTAATCTTTCTTTTAAAAAATAACGAACAAAAAATATGAGGTATGAATTATCCCAATATATATGTGAGCGTTGTTTGCAATGTGGTCGAAGGGTGTACATTACGTCACATTAAATCATCATTTTTCATACAAAAAAAACTTAAATATGCAAATACTAAAAGTAAGCTATTAATAGGTTTATTTTCGAAATTAAATATTGTTTATGATAATAGATATAAACGCATTTAAATTAGTTTTATATAATAAGAACGCGGAACACTTCAAGTGGGTATGTGATGTCCGATAATAAGTCAATTATTCTAGTTAAAATATAAACATGTCGGTAGATGGAATTTCAAAGATATTAGCCTGCGTCAAACACTTAAGATTAGTAGATTCGAGTATATTAGATAAGTATCACAGTTTTCTGTTTTATTATTTGTAATATTTTCATGATCACGCATAATTTCCATGTTAGATGCATGTGTAAATGTTGTTGCATTGTCAATGAAATGTCGGCATCATCATAAGTAATAATGAAATGATCTGTATAATAACGTGTTACTTTCTTTAAGTGCACGAACGCGTCAAACATTTTTCTTGAATCGTTGTTTTGCACATAAAATCTAAATATATTGTACCAAGACTAATTGGTGGATCGCTAGACAATATTGTTTCTGGCTTATTACCCTTCACCAGTAGCGATTACAAAGAACCTTAGTTGTTGAAATACCTTTACATGTAGTAGGCATCAAAACTTCTTGGAGCGAGCCAATCACTCCAAACGAACCACTGACAACAGAACACTGAGAAGACCATACCTTGTCTAACACCTTGCGGCGAGTAAACAAGACGACTGTCAAATGTCCAGTGTCAACATATAACTGCTGCAATTAAGTTCAAAAACAATTCGAATTGAAAATGTGTCTTGTCAAATATGACAGAAGAATGTAAAATTTACATGAAAGATGGTCTAATCTTACACCTCAATGGTGTAGTGATCATTAATTAAAACAGGTCCATGAAGACTAAATGGTGGATAGCTAGACAATATTGTTTCTGGGTTATTACCCTTCGTCAGTAGCGATTACCAAGAACCTTAGTTGTTGAAATACCTTTACATGTGGTAGCCATCAAAACTTCTTGGCACGAGCCAATCACTCCTAACGAACCACTGACAACAGAACACTGACAAGACGATACCTTGTCTAACACCTTGTGGTGAGTAAACAAGACGACTGTCAAATCCCCAGTGTATAAAATAATATAATATAAATATATATATATATAATATAAAAGGATTGCTGTAATTAAGGTAAAAAACAATTCAAATTGAAAATGTGCCTTGTCAAATATGGAGACGGAGACGGAGAGCATTGCTGAGGACTTCCTGGGGTTCATTGCTGAAATGATAGATCGAGGACAGAATTTACAAGCTCGGTCCAGGGACAATATTCTTGCTTGGTTAAGTTCTTATCTCAGTGCTAGAAAATCACAGGTTAACATACAACATGTGCTGGCTTCTTCGGAGTATGAAGCACGTATGGGTTCTCCTGAGGGGACTTCTATTATTTCTGTATATAAATGATTTACCACACTACGTGCATGCATAAAAAATAGTGATGTTTGCGGATAATACATATATTGCGGTCACATTGAGGACCTCCGAATAACTAATTTCCACCCTGTCTGCTGTGGCTCGCGAATTTTCAGACTGGTCTTTAAAAATGATCCCATTCTAAATATAGGGAAAAACGTAATTACAAATTTTAAGCACCGTTTAATTGTTAACAGCCATTTTTCTGTCCGTAATATAATATTGCTGCAGTTAATATGGCATGGTTTTTGGACATACTGTATACATGTATAAACGCTTAATGTTAACAAAAACGAAGGAACGAAAAATCAATAAAAATTCAACTTTTCATAATTATAACACCAGACACAAAAATTCTTTTTGTGTTGATAAACATCAATCATACCTCAAAATATGAGAAAACATTTGGATATATGGCCAAGATGTTTAATGAATTATCACAACATGTTAAGGCACTGACTTACGGATTTTAAAATGGTAATCAAAACACAACTAGACATGCTACTACTCAGTATCGGAATTCATAGCCGATAGTGTGCGTCGTTATTCTAGATTGATTTTGTTAATTTTTTTAATATGTTTTATTTGTGTACGTATGTTTTTTGATTTTCTATTTTAAATGTAACACCTACATTTTATAGATAGCCATAGCTATAATTTTATAGTTTCAGTGTTACATCTAATGTATTGAAGTGTATATTCAATTTGGATATAAACACAGTGGTACAAATAAAGTGAATTGAATTGAACTGAATCCAATCTTCTTCTTCAGATTAATGAACTGGTCTTAATTGAAATAAATAATTCAGATACTAAATCGTACAATTTACTTGATCCATTTGAAGTTTGAAGAATGAACAGCTAAAGATTTGGGAAAAAAATCTTAGAATTTCTGAATTTGATGATTTAACGATTTGTGCAGCATTATCAAACGTTATCAACGTCATCGGACGATAAAGGGGTACAAAATTACGTAGTTTTAAATCTATAATTTATAATTTTGATTATGTTTATAATTTCGACACGATTGGGATTTTAGCCATTGTTTGGATTGTATGTGTAGTTTTTGATAATTTTGGCAATTTATGATATATTAATTTTGACAATTTGGCAACCTTGACATGTGCCTCCTAATGTCCCATTTTGGGAATAAAACAAAATGCTATGATTACCTGAAACTAAATTCATTCTATTAGGCTCCTTATTTAAGTATGAAATTATTGAAATATTAGTAGTGCTGTATTATCAATCACCACAATTATTATTTTTTTTAACTTGACATTTATTTGCCTTAATCAAATATCAAACTTTATCGGTATTCATAAAAATACTTTATATTAAAACGTAATATTGCTAACCTTTGACGCATAATTTTACGAAATACAAAACCTATAAAAACCGTAACTAATAAAATAAATTGCACCTCATCCTTCTGAAGGCTTCCGTCATATTAGAGTAGTTTCAGGCTGTAAAGGACATGTACAATTACGAACAGAGAAGATGTCCCTGTAGTAAAACAAGCGAACAGTTCGATCTATCTCCTTTAAAAACCAGGTACCGGTCATAAAATGCAAATATGTATTACGGTCGCATCTACCCGGGATTTGGCATTTAACAAACTACTTAGATTTTCTTTAATGAAAAACCGTAAATATGTGTTTGTATTAAAACAGTTTGCTTTGATTTATTTATTATTTTTGAAATCATTTCATCTATTACGTAAATACAAATATAGTTACATATGATAATTCCGTGAAACGTTTCAGATGTTAGGTAAATTTGCATACCATGGAAATATACAAAATATATGTCTCGCACACTTTTCTAATTAATTTCATTTGTCCTTTTGTGAAGAATGATAAAAGTATTTCGATCACCTAGTACGGTGATTTAAGTGGTTTAAGCTGTAGCCAATTAGTACATTGGCTATAGTTTAAAATGTTGGTGTTCTTAAGCATACAGTGATTCACATCAAAGTAAAACATGAACGTAAATTGCACATTACTTTGCATTTAAAATATATCTTGTACTCCTAATATTTGTTTTTCTGATTGAATAATGTCATCACTTTGCATTCGTATATAACATAGATACTGAATGTATTTTTTTCTTGTCGTAAAATCAAGATGTTTCTTAGATAAAGAATATTCTTCACAATAACGACGGTAGGAAATCGGAGTATACACACTTACCTAGATCAAAATACAAAAGCCAGTTACTTGTTATGAAATAAGAATTTGAGAGATTGAAAAAACGTTAACATTCTGTTGAGAGTCACATACGATATTAATGAATACGAATTAGATATTCCTTGATGAAGATTTCTAATAAACGCAAATAGGATCAGTTTTTGTTTAAAAGTACTTCTCCAATTATTAATTTCTCCTTCTTCTGATATCATTCCAATAGTTAAAAAAATCGTAATTGGATATTCAAAATATAGAAATATGTATATTTTTCGTCTATTTTAAATATTCTTTTGAATTAATTATTTATTCTAATTTCATATATCGCAAGTAAGTTTAATTATATTATTAAGTTATTCTTCATTGTAATACAATATACACTTATAACAAACCGTACGGAAGTACACAAATTGAATAAAATCTTATATAGTTTACATATTGTTACACTTGGCGCCTAATTACGAATAATAAAACGATGCATTTTCTATATACACGGGAACTTTACAGTATTCGTGCAATATTTAATTCCTAATAATTAAACTTTGTCCAATGAATATTTTTATTGGAAATGTTTGACAAGATTTCTAAAAATGTAAAAGCTACTCTTGATGTGTTCGGATAGAGCGACAAAAAGCAACTCAATGTAATATTAAGCGCCTGAGTTATAAAACATTAGGTTCCGAAATGATTTAGAACGACGTTGCGTGGTGTGGAATCGAGCGGTGCTGCACATAACAATGCATTTTTTTTATTAAACCGTGACATATATTTTTCTCAAAACATAATATTATCGGGAACATATACAAAACAGGAAACTTAAATGTAGATTCTAGGTCTAAAAACTAAACATTGATTAATATTTTGTGTAATAGCCATTGCTTCCAATGCATTCGGTTAGGCGATTTCTCATTGATTCTCATGATTCTATCAGAAAAGTTAATACTTAAAGGAAATATTTTGAAATGCAAATTTATACAACAATTTGATTCGAGTCGATATATGCTGAAGAACCGCAATATTGAAATTAGTATGGGCACCTACTTAGTCCGGCGATTGGTCAATATCACGTTACATTATTTGCTGTGTAAGCCTGGAATCGTTCTTAATTGCATTTATTTAATTCTGTGCACTACTCTTATTATTCGTCAAAAACGATGAAATTAATGTCTATAAATGTATAAGATTTCATATATTAGTAAGGATTTGTTGTAAATCAACATAGCATCGAAATATTTGTATTTGCATAATTGATGAAATGCTTTCGGAAATAATAAATATTTTTAAATGCAAACGAATATATATTCACGTTTATACGAATATCTAAATTGTTATTTTTAATGCGATCCCAGTTGGGTTAGTAGCGTATTTGCATTTTATGATGTCTGTTCTTTAAAGGGGATAGTTCGAACTGTTCGAACTGAATCTTCTCTGTTCGTAATTATACATCATCAACAAGTTGCGCGGCGGGAACAGTACAGTGGCCCGCACTGGTATTTCAGGCGGACGTGAAGCAAATTCAAGCGCGTTCGCGACACTGCTTTGACAATCACCCCCGTTTTCTGCTAATGGACTGTTCCAAACCCAAAAGCTGTTTGTGCGCAAAGCCACGCCTATATCCTTTACATTTCAAATCATCTCTAATACAATAATTTTAAGCAAACGCCTCATTAAAAAAATTCGCACCGCGGCATCCTATGATGCACACGCCTATCGCCATCACATACACTCTTAAATTTTGCATGTTTTGAATTAAAAAAACCATTCGGACAGTGAAAGCTGTGCGAGAAAGACGTGTTTTTTTCGACGCTCCAGAGAGAAAATGCTGCTAACCAAGTCTTGGTATTTTTGCAGCATGGACATGTCGGACATCCTCCAGACCATGAGCGAGATGGTCGACCAGCAAACTCGGCTTTACTAAAGCCACGGCCCGGGGTCCAGATCTCACCAACGACCGCCGATGCGTACATGGGCATTGTTAAATGCGTCACCGAAGGCAGTTCTCTGGGGTCTCCCAGAGCAACTCGCTAAGAGTGATATTAAAAAGGAACTCACTGACAAAGGCTTTTCGGTGTTTTCAGTGAGCAGATTCCGCCGAGCAACGAGAGGAAGCCGGTCCCACTGGTGCAGATAACGTTGCAGAAATCAGACACCACTAGGACACCCGAAGGGTATCCTACGGATCAGTTCACCATCGAGTCGGCCCGAAATAAGACCGCCGTCGAGAAGTGTCAGAAAACTGCCAAAAGTTCGGCCACACGCAGCAGTTCTGCCGGGCAGGAGCAAAGTGCGTGAAGTGCGGCAAGGATCACTCGTCTGGCACTTGCACGAATCCCCGCATGGTGGCCGCAAAGTACGCTATTGTTCCGGTGTGCATCCGGCCAATTATCGCGGATGTCCAGCACATCCAATGGCTAAGTTCACCCAAGCAGCACCAACTGCGAATGCGGCCGATACAGTCCCCGCCACCAGGTATAGCGTCTGCTACTCCGGCGGCGGTGCACAGAAGCGGAGTTAGTTATGCGCAAAGTGTGCACGACAAATTCGCTAAAGCGCAGATAACCCCGAAAAACGCAGCAAGGTTGGTCGTGCCAAGGCTTCGACCAGCGTATGGACAGCAGCCGCCGCTCCGTAGAAGGAAACCGGGAACGCGAAGCACAATAACGGGGACTTATGCCGAACTTGCTTGGAAAAGTGGACTGGTAACAGCAGGCCTCGGTTGTGACGAAAATCGTGACATAAGTGGGTTGAGCGGCGCGAGACAATCTCCGGTCTGCTGAACTTTGCTCAGGATATTGCCAATCTATTCGTGACTCACATGGACGGCACTGGAGACTTCGTTTCCTACAGACCGCCATTTCGAACACGAAAGGCTTCACAACAAGAAGGTGGACTTCGCGTACCGATTCGAGCTGGTCAACGAGACACCAACTGTTTGTACGCATTTTCATATTGTGGTTTTGATTTTTCGGGTAAGGTTAGCAATTACATTATTAGCCACTTCAGTCATATCAAACGGTATATCTTCTTCCATTTCCGTCATTTAAAAATAGATTTTCTAAAAATGACCCCGACCAAACTTGTTTAGGAGAAGATATCTGACAAATGTCAATATTTGTAAAATGTTGTTTCCATAGTAACAAAGGAACTAAATAGGATAGAATAAATCTTTGTTTGAATTTCATTATGATTTTACTTAATTATTTTCGTTATTTCGGTAAGCCTGTAGAAAAAATCTTGTATGCAAATATATGTAAAACTAGTGTCCAACGATTTAATCTATTTTAAACAATTATGCTTTTTCTTAGAAAACACACGTTTTTACATATTGTATTACGTCCCCTTTATTTTTTGTTTCCAGTCCAGCTGTGACGGCTAATTATATTTATGGTGCGTTTGGGGTAGGTAGGGAACAGTCAGTATTATATCTTGAAAGAAGAGTATTTACACCGAACTTTTGGATGAATGCGCATGAAGGGGCGGACGTGTATCATGACCTGCAAGATCATAAGACTTTTCGGCTTATTTTAGGCCTTACTATCAGCTCTCAAAGCTTGTGACACTTTTTTAACACCCTGTATATCTAAATATGCCTAAGTAACCCTATTTCAATTTATATACCATGTTTAACTCGATCGAACCAGGAAGTTCTCCTTTCTTGAGACGTTCGTTCGGTGAGTGAATTTCAACCACTCAGTAAATAATAATAAAATAATAATAATATTCCTTTATTGGACTAGGACCAGCCACGGGCTGTTCTTTCCTAGCCTAAAATATATAATTACAGTTATACAAAGTCATTCCCTATTCTAACATATAAGCGAAAGAAATATACAACCAATGATTATAATTAAAATTAAATTTATAATTTAAAAGCCAACTACAGAAGACATCTCCAGAGTACACTTACCAACGCTACAGGCAGTAAACGACAAACGAATATGAGTTAAAATTTAAACTATAAAGTGAAATGGAAGTCTCGGACTTCGTATTTGATGCAGGAAGTAGAAAGAGATTTTAATTTTTCCGGCAAGGTATTGTACAATTTAGGAGCAGACACAGAGTACGATTTCGCAAACGCTGTCGTCGAGTGTTTAGGTATGTTTAATTTATTGTTTGTTCGTACCTCGATATTATGCAAATCTGATCTGAATTGCAATTTCCGACGTAGATACAATGGTCTACCCGTATTCAAGATCATGTGTATCAATGAGCTGTAATGAATAGCGCGTCTTATATTTAATTTTTTCCAGTTATAGCGTTCGTAGTACTCACAATCAGTTACATGCTCACGTCTACTAAAGCCAACAGCGTAACGTAAGCATGAGTTTTGATTTTTTTGCAATGTGTATGCATCTGTGTGGGACAAACATGGCCCATACTGATAATTTGAATATTTCTGTTTTCTATTTTACGCAACTGTGCAGGTACCCCAACGAACATACCAATTGATTTCGCAGGATTCAGCATCAATGCATTGTCGTCAGAGGACCTGTGAATATTATTTAAATCGTAATTTATTTTTTGAATCGCATCGATAAGGTTTGCAGGATTAAAACTAAAATACAGTTGATTATCGTCAGCATATGAATGTAGTTTGCAATGCTTGATACCCCATGAAAAGTCTACCTTGTAAACGGTAAATAATAATGGTCCTAGAATTGAACCCTGCGGGACACCTGACTTCAAGAGAATAGAATCTGACATTCTTAGTTCTCCATTTATATTTCGATATGATACCACCTGCGATAGACCATAGATGTAATTTTCGAACCATTTCATAGATGCAGCTGACAAACCGATATATGACAGTTTTGCTAAATTATAAACGTTTATTATATCACTATGTAATCGTGCATAAAGCATTTCAAAAACTAAAAAATAGCCATACAATGTGTCATAACTGCATCCCTAATTTCGTAATTAGGGATTGTGCTGATGCATTTTCAACGCCTTTATGCTACCTTATAAGGTTATTGTTGATTGATTCTGGAGTTATTGTTGAAACTTTATTTTATAATAAAACTCAAACACCAAAGGTTATAGAATTAATCAAATTAAAACTTGAAAATAATAACACCAACCCGGTCATAAAATTAGAAATTGTAAATTGTCTTAACACGTGTTTACAGCAAAATTATTGTCAATTTCAAGGCGCATATTACAAACAAACGAAGGGATTGGCAATGGGAAATCCCTTAAGCCCATTACTTTCCGAAATATTTATGGACAACCTCGAAAATACCATTAGGAAACACCCATTGTTTAAATATTGCGTGTACTGGGTTAGATATGCAGATGATATCCTAATTTGCTTCACAGGCATCGACAGACAAGCCAAATCCCTACATAATTACATGACCACTATTCATCCTGACATAAAATTCACGATAGAAATTGAAATAAACAAATCTATCAATTTCCTGGACCTTAGTATATCACACAAAAACAATAAGCACGAATTTTCTATATATCATAAACCTACACACACCGACACTACTATACATGCTAGTTCTTGCCACCCTATAACTTATAAATTAGCGGCTTACCATTAATTAATTCATAGACTTATTAATACCCCTTTGAGTAGAGAATTATTACAGGATTATTACTATAGCGTTAAATAATGGTTATTCTATAAACATGGTGAAGGGTATTCTTATGAAACATCAAAAGTCAAAAATACTTTTGTCCATTTACCCTAGATTTCAAAAAACACCTATTAACTACAGAACCATTACCTATATAGGTAAAAGCTCCGAAAAAATAGGTACGATAATTAAAAAATCAACAAACCAAACAATAGCGTTCAAAACTAACAACCTATTCGAAAGCATATAAAAAATCAATAAGGATAAAACGGACAAAAAGTTGAACTCGGGTGTATATAAGTTAACATGCGAGGATTGTAGTAAAGTGTACATATGCCAAATTGGGAGGTCTTTTGATACCAGAATAAAAGAATATGAGAGAAGCTACAACTTCAAGAAAACATACTAGACCTTCGCGAAGCATTGTTTAGATAATAATCATAAATTTAACAACAAATTTGAAATTCTGCACATTGAAGAAAAAAGTAAAAAACTAAATTCACTAGAAAGCTTAGAAATTAACAAATTTAACAAAGAAGGGGATGTGGCCTCTGTTGAAAAGTAGCGACCCATACCCATAATTAATAACTTCGCTAAGATATTTGAAATGTGACTGTATTCGAAGATTTTCCCTCAGATCTGATTTATTGCTGAATATCAACATGGTTTTATTAACAAAAGATCAGTTGTAACACATTCTCTGTTAATAATATACTAATTGATGTGGTGTACACGGACTTCACTAAGGCGTTTGATACTATCGATCATTCAATTATGTTGCTTAAACTCGACTCGATTGGTTTCTCTCCCACGTTAGCATCCTTTTTTAAAACATATATAGAAAACAGTATGTGGCATATATGGGGCATTTATCCAACTATTTCTTAACGACTTCCGATGTTCCCTAAGGTAGCAACCTGGGGCCCTTACCATTTCTCATCTTCATTAATGATCTGTGATCAGCTTCAATGTAATAAACTACTTTTTGTGGATGATATCAAGCTTTTTTCACAAATAAAACCGATTGGTGATTGTACAACTCTGTATCAGCAGTTGAACATACTAATGAATTGGTACTCCAAAAACAATTTAAGTATGGAATGTTATATGGCAAGTTTCTCTCACAGAATTCACCCGATATTCTACGACTATCACATTAATGATTATCTGCTTCAACGATGTTCATCTATTAAAGACTGAGGTGTTACTTTCGATGCTAAACTACCTTTCAACGAGCAAGTGATACACATCGCAGCTGTTGCAATAAAGGCGTTGGAATTTATAATCAGAAACACAAGACAATTTTCTATTCTTGATCCGATCAAAGTAATCTATTTCTCATTCGTCTTATACCCGCTACAAAACGCATGTGTGGAACAGCGCACAACGGATATCGATGTCCCAACTGGAACAAATAGCATTCAGCAAAACATGTGGTTGTCAACGGTAAAATTCAAGGCGCTTGCCAAGCTAATCATCAGCGCTCTTTTTTGGTTCAATTAGAGCAGATGCAAAGTCACATACAACATTGTCAACCAAAGGGGTTTAGGCGATTTGTATATGTGAGCGTCTTCAACACAAACTGCTTCCATTATTGCATGTCAGAAGATTACACATATGTCGACTGGCGAAATTACATCACAGAGGTGATGTAATTTCGTGCTTTGAATAATGCCTAACCAATGGCTGGCCCGGTTGAAATCGTACAAATTGACAAATTGGTCCCTGGGTCTTTGGTTTAGTTTGGAAATGATCTAATATAACATAAGAGCTTCGAATGTTTCACGTATTTCGGCGAGATGAAAAACATTAAGGGCAATTATTCAACGCCATGTTGCTCCTGGTACAACAATCTGGTCAGAGGAATGAGCAGCTTATCGGAATATTCAACATTAGTCCTTCTTTAATTACAACCATCAAACCGTTAATCACCAGCAAACTTTCATAGATAAATTGTTCGAAAAATGCACGACACGTCAGTCAACTTACTTCCAAGATACTTAGCGGAATATTGATACAAAAAGCAACTATTTTCAACATCATGATTGCTGAAATAACTCGACGGTTTCTACTTGTTTAGCACTTAGTTATAAGGCTAATTTTGGTGTTGGTTTCAACTGTGTTGTATTTATATTGATATTCGTTCTTACCATTCACTGTAATAAAAAATTAAACAAATTTCAACAACATTTTGCTAGTGAGGAATGCCGAAAATGTCATTATGGTATTGCAGTTAAGTTTCGAAATCATGTCGATTTTGTCAATTTTCGTTATCCTAATTTACCTCGGTAAGGGATCCCGCATGAATTTATGTCGGGATGAAAGAACTTTATAACTTTATGGCAATTCCGAGGGATTAATCATAAATACAAAGTTTAGCAAATCTTAAGCACAGAAGAGAGATACAATTTACAGTTAAATTTAATTTGAAAAAGACTAATTGAAATTGAAGTTGTTTATGTTTATCATAGTTTGCAGTTTGTAGTTCTTATTTGATTTAAACAATACCTCTCCCATAAAATAAAATAAAGGAAACGGTATATATCAATATAATAAAACTAAAGGAAAATGTGTCTGCTATACTGTGTGAGTGAAGCCAAACAAATTTCTTTCGATACAGTTCTGGCAATAACAACTGAAACAACTGAGTTTTAAGTTCTCATTTTTTTAAATCGCCTTATACTTATGCATCTGGCGATTTCGTAAAATATGAGTCCCTTGGTTGATTTAACGAGGTAAAAAAGTATACGGGCTATAGTTCCGGCAGTATACAGTACTATTTACCTAGAGTCTACATTATCTTACGATTTGAACAATTAATGTATTGTATCGATATGAAACCCTATTTATTTGCTCTGTAAATATAAAATTAATATTACGAATTATTTAGGTGTCATTTTTAGGTTAATGATATAGTCAGTAGTAATATAACAAATAGTTAGAACATTATAATTCTACAAAAATTTAATGAGTTTTTATGATAACGGAAATGTAACGAGTGATGAGTTGCATTTCCTGGGATCATAGCAATGAGCTAAAATTCATAAGAAATGTATTCTGCTATTGTCCAACCGTCGAGCTTTATTTAATTAGAGAATGAAGAACCAATTTATTGAAATAAATAACTACTTACAATGAAACTGGTGTATATTAAAGGTCTACTGAACGAAGCAGCATTTTCATTTAAAGCCCTGGTGGCATTGGCGTTGGGAACTAACTGTAATAGAATTACTGCTTCGGATTTTATTCAAAATTTCTTCATGTCTCTTAAGCTCCATGATTAAATAAGGCTGCAAAGAATTTGAATTGCTATATCCTGTGATATGCATTAGCTCTTGCTCAGAAATTTCGGATTGAGTTAGATGAGTAACATCAGAAGATCTGCGACTATGGTTTGTAAATTTGTTATTATTTACATATAACGTTTTTCGCAGTTTCTATGTCAATTTTGACATCGCATTAATGTCTAGCCTTTATACCAACCTATGCTGTAATTCAAAGTCCTGTTCTTGTTTTAAACTAGGAGGAGCAATTTAAATTTGCCACGCTAAAACCTACACATGTAATTGGCGAAAACCGAGTCTGTTTTGCATCATGCTAATGCCTATGTTTCGACATATCAACTGTTCCAAGCGCTTGCATTTCAATTAACATTTTTGTGCTGGTCATTTCGTTTTTGGTAATTCCAAACGTAAATAAATCAGTTCTTTTTCAGAACTAGCTGCTTCATATCATTATAACATTGTGTATATTTTTAAATATCGATACTGGACCCAATTCAAGTTTCGCCTCAAGTTTCAGTTGCAGTGTAAATATGGCTTTTCAATTTATCCCTCCTAGTTTAAAAACAAGGTATAGGCACAGACGATCTGATTTCACATGTTTTAGTCGTTTTCTATTAATTTAAGAAAAATGCGCACTGGACAAATATCACGATCTGAATTATTACGTACCATTTACTCTTTGCACGGCTTTGGCTTTTCTTGGTTTGTCTTCGAAAATATGAGATTGTCCTGTATGCGTTTCATTCATTGCCTCTCCATGCTAGGTCTTTATCAGTTATAAAATACAATTTCATTTGCAACCCTCGGGTGTTTCGTCTGTCCAAACACTTTTCATCCAGTAGTTTTGCAGTTATATTCCAGTTAAATGTTATTACAGTCTCTTTGTACTCTGTATAATCATTTCTTTTCATATTATATGCATGCTCTTGAAGAATATTATTTAGTTGGATAGTTGTAGCATTTCGGTCAAGTGTATAATTCCACGTCTGTCAAAAGTCCATAAACTGTCGCCACGCATATTTTTCGTCAATTATGATAATTATTTCTGTGGCTGATGTCCTTTTAAAGTTATTCATTTTACCAGAAACTGAGAGAATGATTTTTTAAAACGAATGTGACATTTATTTATTTGTTACTATATAGTCGCAGAAAGAAATAATTGTCTTGAACCCCATCAAGACTTTCACCCAAGAGTTGCTGCGATGGGACATTTTTAGACAAATTTTTTGTTTTGATTGTGTTTTAAATGTGAATGTTGAATTCTCTAATAAGTAACTGTTTTGAGGCTTGGATATTTTTTATATGAAAAAATATTTAATGAACGTATGTAACCATTCTATTATGTTAGTGGTAATAGGAAACTCGGCAAAATTAATTGTTTTCGTAAACCTGAAGATGTCGAGTTGAAAATGAGCCTGGATTTATCTGGCAGTAAAAGATATACATATATCACAGAATTGCATATTTGCATAATAGTATATTGTACAACAAGTGTTGAAAAGGTAAGATTTCACACGAGTTTGCAGGATTGAGCTACGAGCCGAAGGCGAGTGGCTTAAGCAAACGAGTGTGAAATCGATATATAGGTCTATTGTTTTGGTAAGTGTTATTTATTTTATGAAAAGTAAGAATAATTTAATTATTTTTAATTGTCAAATAAATTTTTAAGATATCGATTTTATTATTGATTATTGATAAAAAATCCTAATAATAGAATTAATCCACAAAATTGCAATACTATCTTATTTATTTAGCATGTCTGGAACAGGTGTTGTAAATTTGATATAATTAATTAGTATGATATGCACTTATTAAAATAAATAATGTTCCACTACTTAGTGATTATCTTCGCAGATAATCTTCAAAAAACATATACAATTAATGTTTACATCAATAATTAATACAAATTATACTCATTCGATTTTTGTCACCTAATAATTTGTTAAAATGAAAAAAGTGAACGTGTCAACAAACATTTTGTGTGCGGCCCAAATATCAAAATAGCGACAAAAATAGCCTAACAAAATTGCAAGTAACTGACATTTTATTTTACCTAACTGTTTAAGTTTAAATTAAATAAATTAAAAATTAAATTCAATAATTATTTTAATTGCGATCTGACCTGCTAGTTACTACTAACTAGTAGTACTTCTATCGGACTATCATTTACACTAAAATTAGACAATAAAAAATCGACTGCATATTGTACATCGCGATATGTTTGCTTGTGCCAATAATACTCACTGTACTTTCCCCCGACATTCGCGAACTCCAATCGCTACTAGATGGCACTCTGGAACATTCACGAAGCCTCGGTTTGGCTATATATAAGCAGCGAAGTGTAATGAGGCTTCAGTCCCAAACAGCGCGTTGCGTTGATTATGCTACTGAGTAAATATCTTACGTTTACCTAGTAACGTCTACGATAAATTATAAATTATGGATAAGTTTTTTTTTAAAAAGACGTGTAGAACCATCTACGTCTGAAAGTGGCGGCAATATAAAACGGACTTTACAGAAATGAATATCATAAATTTGGTTTTACCGCTATTTTTCATAAACCACAATGTGTTATTTGTGGAGAAGTCTGGTCAATAGAAAGCATGAAGCCATCTAAGCTACTTCGACATTTAAACAGCAAACATTCAGATAAAAAAAATAAACCCGTGGAATTTTTTGAAAGAAAGCTGAACTTTCTTCATAGTTCATAGTTCATAGCAGCAAGATACTTTTTCATTGACAGCCACTACTAATGAAAAAGCAATATTAGCAAGTTATAAAGTTGCTTATTGCGTTGCCAAAACCAGTAACCCGCACACAATTGCTAAAAACTTATTTTGCCAGCAACTGTTGAAATATTACTTATAATTTTTGGTGAAAAAAGAGGCTGCAAATTTAAAAAATATACCTCATATAATACTATCCAAAGAAGAATTAGTGATATGGCAGAAGATATTCAAACACAAGTTACGGAAAATCTTAAATGCACGTACTTCTCTCTACAATGGACGAATCCACAGATACAACTGTGCCCAATTTATTAAGATAATATATGATACAAATAATGTCATTAAAGAGATAATTTATTTTGTTCCCCATTGGAGACCAATACCACCGGAAAATGCTTATTCGACACTTTTGTGAAACGTACAAGTAAATGTGACATTGACTGCAAATGCATTGCTATATGCACACATGCCGCTAAAGCTTGACAGGCCATCAATCTGGTCCTATCTCAGATTACAAGAAGTAATGCCACATGGAGGCTTTGTTACATTGAGGACCTCTTGAGTCAAAAGTTTTACCACCTGAAATGCAATGTGTTATGAGAACCGTTATTAATATTGTAAATTCCATTAAAAGAAAAATTTTGCAGCCCTGTATTTTTCGAAAAATTTACGAAGGCATCTTGGATGCTTGATTTGAAAATCTTCTTTATCATACCGAAGTAAGGTGGGCAATGCCTTAAAAGGAGTATTTCACTTAAGGGGTTACATCTAGTCAGAATTTACGAAAATATCGGGTTTGCGCCGGATTCTTAGTATAACGTTTGAAAAATGTCCTCTGAAAATTTCAAGTTGATATGTTCAAAATTGAGCGAGTTACGGCCGTTTTTACCGTTACGGGCTGCGAGCCGTGCGACCCTAGTATACGATAAAGGGAAGGCGCTGTGGTATGAAGAACACGAATCTATGTGCTCAGCAAACCACACAGGATCTTCCGGAAAAAATGGAGGTTGACGGTATCGTCGAAATAGTTAAACGTTCAGAAGAAAAATACGGCGAACAGTACGTTAATTATAACTGTTGACTTATAACTTCAGACTTTAAAGGCGTTTTTCTCGAAACAGCTTTTTCAAAACCGGTGACCACGATATCTTAAAAACCAGTGGCCCGATTTACTTGAAATTTTTCATAGGTTTTTTTTATATCAGAAGCTAGTCCTTAATCGAAGGATTTTTTTCTTCGATGCATACTTTTTTTACATCAAGGAAAATGAAGTGATTTTTTCACCGAAATTTACACTATCATTTTCAATTGCCGACCATTTTTTCAAAAATTGATATTTTATCAAATCCTTTCATTAAAGACTAGATAATACCATACAAAAACTTAATTCATTTGGTTTTTTGATCTGAGGTGATCGGTGTAGAAGTTGCAGTGGTCGCCGCGGAAGGCCTTTTTTACAATAACAAAATTATGAAAATATACAAAAATATACCCTTTGCTGTGAAAAAAAACTATTCGAAACCTGCAATCATTTTCCCAAAAAAAAACGCCTTTTCTTCGGCCGCCAACTAAGTGTAACCCCTTAAGAGCAGAGCATTTAATATATTTGCAAGATGTGAAGTCAATTTTCCGATTCTGTTTAGCTTCTGAAGCTAGGCTTCCTTGTTGATATTTCCAAACAATTCAATATTTTGAATAGTAGTATGCAAGGTCGTGATGTTAATATAATTACAGCAGCAGATAAAATTATAGGATTTATTAGAAAAATTGATTTATGGTCGGCTTCAATTGGCAAAAAGCAGGTAGGTTTATTCCAGTGCATTCAGGAAATTGTGGTAGATGGATCCAATTATAGAGCTACAAATTGTGAACAAAAATGCGTCAAATTGCTATTAAATTATTTTACTTTATTTTTCTCTTTTATTTTGCGGATTTATTAATATTTTATTTGATGTTTTATTTGATAAGTAATTGTTATGTTTTTATTTAGGTTATTAACATAAAAATACATGATTTAACAAAGTGTTTTTGTCTTATTTTGGAAATTCCTGGCGACATTTTCACATTTTCATACAAATCACATTTTATATCTTTTGTAGATAACTTAACATCGTCAGTGTCGGAGGTATTCACATTTTGTAATCTTGTAATATGGAACATTGAACACTTTCACAAAACAAATTATTTTTCGTCGGTGAAATATAATTTATGTTTTTGCAATAAGATATATTGAAATATGTCATGTCAAAAATGACAGGAAAATGTCAATGTCAAACACAATTTACAATTTTTCTATTTTTTCTTACACCTGAAAGGTGTTGTGAACATTAATTAAACAGGTCCATGAAGACTAACAGGTGGATCGCTAGACAATATTGTTTCTGTGTTATTACACTTCGCTACTGACTAAAGATAAGGATATTTATGTTAGTCTTCGACCAACTGCTGCCCTTTACACCAATGTGAATTTTTCGTTCATTATCAAAATTGAAAGTGTTGGGTTTAATCGATCGGTACACATACTTTGGAAAAAAAGTTCTTGTGAAATTGCAAGATTTCTGTTCGAGAATCCAAAGCTGCATCCTGATTACAAAGAAGAACCAGATATAAAAAATAATATAGTTAATTTGTGTTGTTTAATATTTACTATTAAAAATAGTTATTTATAAAAAAAACTAGGTTTCATTTTTTACTGTTTATAAATAGATTTTTTCAAATCCTGTATGGAGACACATACACAAGTACATAAACTAATTAAATGATGAACAATACACTAATCGGATTCAGAATCTTGTACAACAATTAAAACGATTCAAGTACTATTGAAATTATCGGGACCTTGTACATTTCTCAATAGATCTAGACAATAGATTAAAAATACGATATACGACTAAGAAAATATTATTATATACCATCGGATTTAGGTAATTTTGATTTTTCTAGCAAGTATTTTGCCATTTTGCACACATATATTTTTAAGTGAAAGGAAATTGCGAAATTGTGATGACCAGGATGAACTACAATGTGAAGATCAAGTCACTGTTGGATCTCAAACAGTACAGGAAGCAGAGACCCAACAGCTAACATCGAACTTCAGACTAGGAAGCGATCAGGGAGTCAACCATACTGAAGGAAGAACATTGACGTTCACTGCCATCAGAAACACAGCATACAAGATTGTATGGACTACCAAAGATACACAAAACTAGTAGCCCCCTACGACCAATTGTACTTGTGTACGTGTGGATCTCCAACTTACGAACTGGCCATCTTGCTTGGTAACATATCTATGTTACCAAGTTACTGCTTTCATCCAACAAGGACACGGTACCCAGTTTACGCCTTAAAGGAATATACGAACTTCGACGCCAGTAGGGAAAATTGAATATTGGACAAACGGGACGCAGTATACAGTGCAGAGTCAAGGAGCATCGAAGAGATGTCGAGCAGGGAAATGCAGGAAGACTCGCGGCAGCTGAACACTACCGCACGGGAAGCAGTCACATAATCGACTACGACGAAGTTAAGGTACTCGCCTGAAACCACGGATAGTAAGAGAATCCTTGGTAATAATGAAGAACCGGAATAATTTCAACCGAGAAGATGGATATAGGCTAAGTAAGGTTTGGAAGCAATAAAAAACACCGCGAAGCAATGACCACCAAAGACGCAGCCTGGACCATGAAGGACGAATATAATGATCAGCGAAATGTCAAGTTTATTTCAAGAAACACGGCAACACCCGAAAGATACATTATGGAAAAATGGCCGTGAAAGCCTACATTCGACTATTTCTAGTATAATTTTGACTCGTTGCCTATTTTCTATGGTTTTCAATTTGATTAAGAAAAACAATATCAAGAGAAATACCAAAGAAAACTTAATGTAAAATTTAAGGAACAAAGTAAAGGAAATATATATAAATGGACTGCGGAATACAAAAATATTTAAACCAAAAAATATATGAACTCCAAGAAAGAAGAAGACAATAAACTAATAGAAGATTAAAATGAAAGAAGGTAATATATTCACTATTGATGAAAAAATAATGGAAAGGTGGAAATATTTTGAAGAACTAACAGCAGTAGACGTGGAAACGCGAGAACATGAGGTAGCCGGGAATAGATAACATCATATCAGAAATGATTAGTACATGGTGATGGAAGGAAGAAAACAACTAACCGACATAATAAAGGAAATAACGAGAACAAAAGTCCCAGAAGAATGGAATAAGGGAGCTATCATTCCACACCATTCCATCATACACCAGAAATGCGACAAGAGGAACTGCATTGACTACAGAGGAATAACTTTAAATAGTATACGAGGTAAGATCATGGCTAGAATACTGGAAAATGAAGAGAATAAGAGACACAGTAGAAAACACCATTGAAGACACTCAACATGGATTTAGAAGAGAAAGGAGCACCCATGACCTATTTTTCATATTAAGACAAGTCAGTGAGAAAATAATAGACAAAAGAAGGAAGAAAATATATGCTATATATATATATATATATATATATATATATATATATATATATATATATATATATATATATATGTACAAATTCTCGACTGTAAATCACTTAAAATGGTACTTATCTTGTATCATGAGCAGTCAGTCGTTGAATAAAACACTTTTAGCAATATTAAAGTTTATTGCGACACCTTTTTTTGCAATAAGGTGTTTCGGAAACCCTTGTCAAGCAATAAACTCACAAGGGTTTCCGAAACACCTTATTGCAAAAAAAGGTGTCGCAATAAACTTTAATATTGCTAAAAGTGTTTTATTCAACGACTGACTGCTCATGATACAAGATAAGTACTATATATATATATATATATATATATATATATATATATATATATATATATATATATATATATATATATATATATATATATATATATATATATATATATATATATATATATATATATATATATATATATATATATATATATATATATATATATATATATATATGTGTGTGGTAATCGCTACTGACGAAGGGTAATAACCCAGAAACAATATTGTCTAGCGATCCACCAGTTAGTCTTCATGGACCTGTTTTAATTAATGTTCACTACACCATTGAGGTGTAAGATTAGACCATCTTTCGTGTAAATTTTACATTTTTCTGTCATATTTGACAAGACACATTTTCTATATATATATATATATATATATATATATATATATATATATATCAACGTAGTTTTTTCGGAATATTGGGCGGGAGAGTAATTTAGAAACAATATCACATTATATTCGTTTTTAATTAAAAAACACCATCAGACTGAAAACACAAGAATCAAATTGTAAAATAATCTAAAAGTTTAAATATGCTAATGTAGAAATAATAAAAATACAAAGCAACCTTTAACACATAATATCACTTACCTAATGTAATAATTATTTATTTAACATGAAGATTCAAAAGTAGATAATAACAAAATGATCGAACAATACATCAATCCAAAACTCGACGATAATTATTGGAACGAAATCGACATGTGTATGAGATCCTTTTGCACGCAAATACGTTAATTCATGTAAAAAGAAGAACCAACAAAAAACCAAAAAGGAATTAAACGGAGTATGCAACCAAACTAACTATTTTAATATGTTATTGTATATAACTGATAAAATAGAATTATCATTTTTGATATTACAAGTGTTAGGGGTATTTTTAATATAAATGGACTCCAATTATTATTTCTACATTAGTATATTTAAACTTTTAGATTATTTTACAATTTGATTCTTGTGTTTTCAGTCTGATGATGTTTTTTAATTAAAAACGAAACGTTATAATGTGATATTGTTTCTAAATTACTCTCCCGTCCAATATTCCGAAGAAACTACGTTGATACATCTACAGTGGACAAGAAAAATTATCAATACTTCTACATATATATATATATATATATATATATATATATATATATATATATGTATATATATATATGTATATAAGAGGAAAGTTTTTTATGGGCATAACCCGCATGGAAGCACGCAGCCGCCGACAAGTGTTTCTGACTTATTATTATTATTATTATTATTTTTGTTGTGTACTCCGGTTGTTTTGTTTACCTCCAAATTTTGTCCATCCTTTAATTTGGCTATGCCGCCCTGATGACGACTAATAAGTCAGAAACACGTGTCGGCGGCTGCGTGCTTCCATGCGGGTTATGCCCATAAAAAACTTTCCTCTTTTATATAGTTGTCAACAAAGATGAACAAAGATATATGAAGGGAAGATTCTTGGGCATACACCCGCATGGAAACACGCAACCGCCGACACGTGTTTCTGACTTATTAGTCGTCATCAGGACGGTATAGCCAAATTGAAAGGTGGACAAAATTTGGAGATAAAACAATCGGAGTCAACAACAAGCAGCCGACCTCCACATGTGTGATAACTGTCAAAATACCCACACATTGTGTGGGAACATTCAACATAACCACGCGGGAGGACAAAGCCACCTGCGTGAACAACCGAGCCCAGGATATAATAATGAAAAAAGGTTTTTACCGCGGGAACAAAGATATATGAAGGGAAGATTCTTGGGCATACACCCGCATGGAAACACGCAACCGCCGACACGTGTTTCTGACTTATTAGTCGTCATCAGGACGGTATAGCCAAATTGAAAGGTGAACAAAATTTGGAGATAAAACAATCGGAGTCAACAACAGGCAGCCGACCTCCACATGTGTGATAACTGTCAAAATACCCACACATTGTGTGGGAACATTCAACATAACCACACGCGAGGACAAAGCCACTTGCGTGAACAACCGAGCCCAGGATATAATAATGAAAAAAGGTTTTTACCGCGGGAACAAAGATATATGAAGGGAAGATTCTTGGGCATACACCCGCATGGAAACACGCAACCGCCGACACGTGTTTCTGACTTATTAGTCGTCATCAGGACGGTATAGCCAAATTGAAAGGTGGACAAAATTTGGAGATAAAACAATCGGAGTCAACAACAAGCAGCCGACCTCCACATGTGTGATAACTGTCAAAATACCCACACATTGTGTGGGAACATTCAACATAACCACGCGGGAGGACAAAGCCACCTGCGTGAACAACCGAGCCCAGGATATAATAATGAAAAAAGGTTTTTACCGCGGGAACAAAGATATATGAAGGGAAGATTCTTGGGCATACCTCCCGCGTGGTTATGTTGAATGTTCCCACACAATGTGTGGGTATTTTGACAGTTATCACACATGTGGAGGTCGGCTGCTTGTTGTTGTCCACCTTTCAATTTGGCTATACCGTCCTGATGACGACTAATAAGTCAGAAACACGTGTCGGCGGTTGCGTGTTTCCATGCGGGTGTATGCCCAAGATATATTATATTATTATTATATTAATATATAATATATATATATATAATGAAAAAAGGTTGTTGATGCGGGAACAAAGATATATAAAAGGAAGACTTTTTGGGCAAAGCCCGCGTGGAAACACGCAACCGCCGACACGTGTTTCTGACTTATTAGTCGTCATCAGGACGGTATAGCCAAATAATTTGGCTATACCGTCCTGATGACGACTAATAAGTCAGAAACACGTGTCGGCGGTTGCGTGTTTCCACGCGGGCTTTGCCCAAAAAGTCTTCCTTTTATATATATATATATATATATATATATATATATATATATATATATATATATATATATATATATATATATATTGATGAAAACGACGATTATCGGGGTTGGCGGTCAATTTGTGGCGTTAATGAAACTCAATTAGATACTTTTCAATATTTCGCAATTTAATTATTGCTTCATCAGGAAACTACAAGTGTTATGTAAAATTAGCAATTGACAAAAAAACAGCAGGAAACAATAAAATAATACTTACAATACTGCGAGTTAAACTTAAATAGAACAAACATTATCCAAATTTGCGATGAAACGTCGAGATTAAAAATATATCATTAGATAAAAATTATTTTAAAACCAGGTTATGTCTAAACACATTGAAAATCAAAACAATAATGGATGACTCCAAATATGCCAACACACAAATTTAGGACAGTTGGTAAAATGTTTTATTTACTATATGGCACGAACGATTTAAATTTGAAATTTTCATGCTAAGTGCTCCCATCCGTAACGTGTGGATTATCACGATTAAATTGTAGTAAATACGCATAAATATTACTTAATTTATTGATGTCAGTTCTAAAGGTAATTGAATTAGTATTTTTTTGGATATGATACGTTTCAAGAAAATTTCTATGTTTGAATTGGGAATGGCTATCAATAATTGTGGCATTGTCCAAATCAAAAGTGTGGTTCTTCGTTCTAAAATGTACAGAAAGGGCACAGGAATTTTTGCCTATTTTGCAATCACTTTTGTGTTGGACAAGTCTTGAATGCAACCATTGTGATGTCTGTCCAATGTAACAGCCATCACAACCGTTGCAATCAATTCTATAGATAACTCCCGACCTGTATTTCTCCGGTATTTTATCTTTAACACAACTAAATAATGATTTTATTGTTTTTAAATTGTATTTAGCTATTTTTAAATTATTCAAATTGCAAACTTGTATTATCTTATTTGTAATGTCTTTTATATATGGTAGACGTTTGTAAACAACCGCAACCTCACGTTGTTGGTTATTAATATTCTCCTCTAGTCGTACTCTTGTAGTGAATAGTAAACTATTTACTAATGTGCGGGGATAGCCGTTGTTGACAAATATCTCACTTAATATTGTTAAGTTCTTTTTGTGAAATTGAGGGTCGCTAAGTTTGATGATTATATTTTTTAAACCTGTAATATTATTAATTTTTTGTTTAACGGGGTGGTTGGAATGAAAATTAATAAATCTACCAGAGGCCGTAGGTTTCTGGTACCAATCAAAGACAATACAGTTGTTAACATCTCTAATTACCCTTCTAGGAAGGGTACAGATCGGTCGTCCTCTAATTCATACGTGAATTGTATATGATCATTGAAGTCGTTGAAAATATTTAATGTATCCTCAACATGTCCAACTGGGACCGCACGAATGATGTCATCGACATACTTTTTTAAAAAGGTACAATGAAATGGAATGATATAATCTAGCATGTAATCTAGAACTATTTGTGCTATTATGGGACTTAATGGGCAACCCATAGGTATACCAAAGTGCTGCCTGTAAAAATTGTTTTTAAATGTAAAATAGCAATTATTAAATATAAAAGTTATTAATAGCTGAAACGTCTCTAATGTGAAATTGCAATGCAGTTCTATACTTGACCACTTAGCTGTAATGACCGTTAGTACTAAATGTAATGGAATATTAGTAAAAAGTGATACGACATCAAAGGACACTAACACGAAAGTATCAGGCAATTTAAAATTCTTAAGTTCTTCTACTAAAATAAATGAATCTTTGACATTGTAACTTGTGCGATCAGCTATCGCAGATGTCAGAACATGTGCAACATGGCTGGATAATTCATAAGTCGATGAACCAACAAATGAGACAATAGGTCTTAAAGGATAATTGTTCTTATGGATCTTAGGAAGACCATATATCCTTGAAGGTGTAGAATTATGAATAATCAGATGTTTATATATCTCTTCAGATATATATTTCTTGTTCTTGTAATCTTTCAACAAATCATTCACCTTTTTTTGAACATTGAAGGTGTGATCTTTGTCTACGGTCTCATACGTGGTCCTATCGCCCTGTTTGCGATGCAGACAGACGAAAATTTTGCCCACACATATAAGAAACGGATCAAAAAGCCTTCTTGCTTTACTAGGAGGAACAAGAGGAGCACTAACGAGAAAAATCAACGACTTCAACGTAAGGTTAGGAGTAAAGACTATAAATTTTGAAATAAAAATAACCATAGCTGATATTGAATTGTTACGTGGTTCCATCCATAACGTGGTGTCAGAACTTAGAAATTTAATTCCGTTTTATGTTTTCAATGATTTTAAAACTCACATAAATATTGCTTTTGATAAAAGGTTTAAAGTAATTCAGAAAAATAACATTAATAAATTTAATAAATTAAAAAGTAATAGCAACACAAACAATAGTTTATTTAAAAATAATAACCGTTGGTTCGTTAACGTGTCTAACTTGGACTTTCCAGATGATGTCAAGAATTTTCTATCCCTAGGACCTAAATTCAGTATTAATTGTTCTCCTAAAGATATTAACATGGGTTTACTTATAGCAGACATTGAAGACGTGATCACTTGTTGTCCCGAGAATAGTAGAGATCAGTTAAGGGCACGTATTACTAATATCGTTACTAATTTTTACCATGAACAAAACAATAACAAGTCTTTCTCGCAGTTTCAACATATTTTTCAAAAAACTAAATCATTCCTAGCAGTCAATAACAATATATTAATTCTTAAAGCTGACAAAGGTAATGTAACGGTTGCTATGCACGCAGATGATTATGACAGTCGTATGACTACCTTGCTGGGCGATAGGACCACGTATGAGACCGTAGACAAAGATCATACCTTCAATGTTCAAAAAAAGGTGAATGATTTGTTGAAAGATTACAAGAACAAGAAATATATAGCTGAAGAGATATATAAACATCTGATTATTCATAATTCTACACCTTCAAGGATATATGGTCTTCAGCCATGTTGCACATGTTCTGATATCTGCGATAGCTGATCGCACAAGTTACAATGTCAAAGATTCATTTATTTTAGTAGAAGAACTTAAGAATTTTAAATTGCCTGATACTTTCGTGTTAGTGTCCTTTGATGTCGTATCACTTTTTACTAATATTCCATTACATTTAGTACTAACGGTCATTACAGCTAAGTGGTCAAGTATAGAACTGCATTGCAATTTCACATTAGAGACGTTTCTGCTATTAATAACTTTTATATTTAATAATTGCTATTTTACATTTAAAAACAATTTTTACAGGCAGCGCTTTGGTAAACCTATGGGTTGCCCATTAAGTCCCATAATAGCACAAATAGTTCTAGATTACATGCTAGATTATATCATTCCATTTCATTGTACCTTTTTAAAAAAGTATGTCGATGACATCATTCGTGCGGTCCCAGTTGGACATGTTGAGGATACATTAAATATTTTCAACGACTTCAATGATCATATACAATTCACGTATGAAAACAACGGCTATCCCCGCACATTAGTAAATAGTTTACTATTCACTACAAGAGTACGACTAGAGGAGAATATTAATAACCAACAACGTGAGGTTGCGGTTGTTTACAAACGTCTACCATATATAAAAGACATTACAAATAAGATAATACAAGTTTGCAATTTGAATAATTTAAAAATAGCTAAATACAATTTAAAAACAATAAAATCATTATTTAGTTGTGTTAAAGATAAAATACCGGAGAAATACAGGTCGGGAGTTATCTATAGAATTGATTGCAACGGTTGTGATGGCTGTTACATTGGACAGACATCACAATGGTTGCATTCAAGACTTGTCCAACACAAAAGTGATTGCAAAATAGGGAAAAATTCCTGTGCCCTTTCTGTACATTTTAGAACGAAGAACCACACTTTTGATTGGACAATGCCACAATTATTGATAGCCATTCCCAATTCAAACATAGAAATTTTCTTGAAACGTATCATATCCAAAAAAATACTAATTCAATTAACTTTAGAACTGACATCAATAAATTAAGTAATATTTATGCGTATTTACTACAATTTAATCGTGATAATCCACACGTTACGGATGGGAGCACTTAGCATGAAAATTTCAAATTTAAATCGTTCGTGCCATATAGTAAATAAAACATTTTACCAACTGTCCTAAATTTGTGTGTTGGCATATTTGGAGTCATCCATTATTGTTTTGATTTTCAATGTGTTTAGACATAACCTGGTTTTAAAATAATTTTTATCTAATGATATATTTTTAAGCTCGACGTTTCATCGCAAATTTGGATAATGTTTGTTCTATTTAAGTTTAACTCGCAGTATTGTAAGTATTATTTTATTGTTTCCTGCTGTTTTTTTGTCAATTGCTAATTTTACATAACACTTGTAGTTTCCTGATGAAGCAATAATTAAATTGCGACATATTGAAAAGTATCTAATTGAGATTCATTAACGCCACAAATTGACCGCCAACCCCGATAATCGTCGTTTTCATCAATATATATATATATATATATATATATGAAGGGAAGATTCTTGGGCATACACCCGCATGGAAACACGCAACCGCCGACACGTGTTTCTGACTTATTAGTCGTCATCAGGACGGTATAGCCAAATTAAAAGGTGGACAAAATTTGGAGATAAAAACAATCGGAGACAACAACAAGCAGCCGACCTCCACATTGTGATAACCGTCAAAATAACCACACATTGTGTGGGAACATTCAAAATAACCACGCGGGAGGACATAGCCACCTGCGTTAACAACCGAACCCAGGATATAATAATGAAAAGAGGTTTTAACGCGGGAACAAAGATATGTGAAAAGAGACTCTTGGGCATACACCCGCATGGAAACACGCAACCGCCGACCCGTGTTTCTGACTTATTAGTCGCATCAGGACGGTATAGCCAAATTAAAAGGTGGACAAAATTTGGAGATAAAAACAATTTTGACGGTTATCACAATGTGGAGGTCGGCTGCTTGTTGTTGACTCCGATTGTTTTTATCTCCAAATTTTGTCCACCTTTTTATTTGGCTATACCGTCCTGATGACGACAAATAAGTCAGAAACACGTGTCGGCGGTTGCGTGTTTCCATGCGAGTGTATGCCCAAGAATCTCTTTTCACATATCTTTGTTCCCGCGTTAAAACCTTTTTTCATTATTATATCCTGGGCTCGGTTCTTCACGCAGGTGGCTTTGTCCTCCCGCGTGGTTATGTTGAATGTTCCCACACAATGTCTGGTTATTTTGACGGTTATCACAATGTGGAGGTCGGCTGCTTGTTGTTGACTCCGATTGTTTTTATCTACAAATTTTGTCCATCTTTTAATTTGGCTATACCGTCCTGATGACGACTAATAAGTCAGAAACACGTGTCGGCGGTTGCATGTTTCCATGCGGGTGTATGCCCAAGAATCTCTTTTCACATATTTTTGTTCCCGCGTTAAAACCTTTTTTCATATATATATATATATATATATATATATATATATATAACTTATATTTTTTATAAGAAATAGTTTCTTTTTAAAAACAATTTTATTTTACTCACTACAATATATAATTTATTGCTACTTGTGGTAAAAACACATAATATAATATAAAAATGATTTATGGTTTGATTAATTATGTTTTGTTGATTGATTTGCTTTATATTTCGGTTATACAAATTGTGGTTAGCGCGATGCTCGGACCCACGTTATTATTCGTACGATACGGATAATTGCAGAAAGCGTAAGCTTCTGTTATTGTTCTGTCCGTGCATTGCGTTATACCTAAACAAATTGCTGACAAGCAAGATGATGTCATGTTGGTGTTTTCTTGGTATTTTGACGACATTACTTATATACTTATCTTGTATCATGAGCAGTCAGTCGTTCAGTCGTTGAATAAAACACTGTTCACAATATTATTGTTTATTGCTATATTGGTCATTAAAGAAACTATCTGCAACATTGTTTGGTAAGTACGTGTAAATATCAGAACGTAATCGAAAGATGTCATTATTCAATCTTTTCAAGAGTATTATAGTATCCGTAATACAAAGATTTAACATTTGTTTGTGAAATTTAAATAATATACTTATATTTAGTATCAATTTTGACACTTAAAAAATTTGAATAATGACAGCTTTGTCTAATAAAATTATATTAGATTTCCTGCATCTTACCAGAAAGATGATTATATTTTTCTGCCTAGCTAATTTTTCAACCAATTTTGAATAGTTGTTCAAAAGATCATTAAGTTCAAAAATAATTCAAATTAATGTTCACTACACCATTGAGGTGTAATATTCGTCCATCTTTCACGTATATTTTACATTTTTCTGTCATATTTGACAAGACACATTTTCAATTTGAATTATTTTTGAACTTAATTGCAGCAATCCTTTTATATGTTGACACTGGACATTTGACAGTCGTCTTGTTTAGTCTTCCCAAGGTGTTACACAATGTATCGTCTTGTCAGTGGTTCGTTAAGAGTGATTGGCTCGCGCCAAGAAGTTCTGATGGCCACTACATCGTTTCAACGATTTATTGGTAAAGAACAACAAAGAGACAGTGTTGGAGTTAAAAGAACATTTTAACGAAAATCGAGTGAACATCGACCATCGTCCTGAGAGAAAATCAAGATTTGGATGTAGTGGATACTAATTTTACTGTAAGTGCACATGTCTTTTAGAGGTTCGAGAAATCTGTGTAAAACATACGATTCACAAAAATGGCTTTAAATCAAACAACACCTGTTCTTAAACAAGAATATTTAAATATGATTCCCGATTTTGTTTGTGAAACGGAACTATTACCGCGCTTTATCGAAATCAGCGAAAAGCTCGCAAATAAGTTTTATAATGCGCAAGATGTAAACGATTTTCAGAATGAATATCTGATATCAAGCATTTTGTCAAAAATTAAGGGAAAAGCCGCAACAAACATATCGTCTTGCATTATTACAAATTGATTAGAACTAAAAATCGCTTTAGTAAACACGTATGCACACAAAAGAGATTGTTTCAGTTTAAATATTGAAATAGTCGTATTCAACATTTATTAAACTTACAAGTTTCTTATCTAACAACGCACGTTACCGCTAACGATGCAAATGTCTTAACGCAATATTTTCGCATAATTCCAAAACCAAATTTTCAAAATAAACCTGTTTTTAAAAATCAACCACTACAAATTACAAATTTTGATCATAATGCGCGATATTTACAAAAACGAAATGTCGATTACAATCAGCAATCGGATTTTAATCGAAACAATGTACCTAATCATAACGAAAAAGTAAATCTTTTTAGACCGCATCAAAACCAAAATTTGCCAACTAGGAATACATATCGACCTAATCTAAACCAGTGCGATGATTTTAAACAAAATATTCCGAACAATGTAGTTCAAGAATTACATAATATTGATGACGATTCATACGAAATAGCGGATGAAACAAACGAATCTGATTACCAACCTTCCGTTGACTTTCCTGAAGAACAAAATGATTTTTTAGACGAAATAGCCTTGGAATACCCTAATCCGACAAATCCAACAAATCCAACAAATGATCACAGCGAACTACCATACATAATACTTCCTGAAAATAATTTAAAATTATTAATAGATACTGGCAGTTCAAAATCTTTCGTAAATCCCAATATAGCGAATAAATATTTTAATGGTTCAATAAAACACGATCCATTTCAAATTTCTACAGCACATGGTACTTCATTCGAAAAGTACAGTACTGTCATATCATGTTCAAAATTGTTTAATTTACAAAAGGACCTTCCTGTGAAATTTCACTTATTCAACTTTCATAATTATTTTGATTGTTCACTAGGATTGGATAATTTAATAAAATTAAATGCTACGATCAATCTAGAAAAAATCTATTTTTTACGCCAAATTATGAAATTAAATTGCATTATCACAAATTACATCCAAGCACACATTTTATAGTTCTACAACCACGAACTGAACAAGTAATTAAAGTTAATGTGCAAAATATTAGAGAAGGTGAGATTATTATTCCTTACACGAAATTAAATGATCTCGAAATGCCTGAATGCGTTACAAAAGTAGAAAACTACCAAGCTCTTTGTACTATTCTAAATCCAATAGAAAAAGAAATAAGAATTGATGTTTGCCAAATCAACCCTTAGTAGCTGACAATTTTAACGATTACGATTTAAATTTTAATCCAAATTTAAACGTAATAGAATCTAAACAAACAAAATTTGATCCATTAAAAAATATACGTACTGATCACATGAACGTAGAAGAAAAAACGTCAATTATTAAATTAACTAAAGAATATGAGGATATATTTCACTCAGAAAATCAACAATTGAGGTCGCGGATGCAATAACGCTCTGAGCGCGTGGACGTCGAAACAAGTATTGTCCAACCGATCGATATTTTGGGGAAATTTTTTTTTCGGAAAATGGATGAAACAAAAATACTATCTTGTGTAACTTTCTGCATCTTTTTTACCCGAACTATTTTTTGATCCGTCAATTAATTTGTCCAGAAAAAAATAAAATAGTGAAATTTTTTCGTTCGACAATTCAATTAATTTCAATGCTTTTTAAAACTCGAATCGCGAAATCTCGGTAACTATTCGATAAAACTAGTTGAAATTTTTAATGGAACACTGTGACACTTCACTGTTGCGAATAGAGTTATTGCAATCGTCGAAATAATCATTTGTTGGATAATATTCAATAAATAATCAGTTGCGCTATGAAACCATGTTCTTTTTTTTAGACAAGCGAGGAAGTTTTTCGCTATTGGTCTTGCGGCATTATCTTATCGATATCATTGTTCCTTAGACTGTAACGTAAATTTTGATGTATCACTTGGCGTGATAAGTTTAAAACCTGGAAAGTTGTTGCTTTGTAAACAAAAGGTTCGTTTACCGCGCACGACGCGTCAAGCGCTTCCGTCTACTTTACTGCATTTTATTCTTGCAAGCATAGATTAATGCCCAAATTACTTAAGTGTTTATGTGATAATCGTGATTGAAGCATACAGTTATTCTTCTATGCAAGTACGCAATCGAACATACAGCGCATATGAATGCAAAAATTGCAATACGATTACCGGCTGTAAACAAAAGTTTATTTTGGTCACACTCGCGATCGTATAAGGAAAAGTCGAATAATTATTATTGTTTTTACAGACATTTTTTCTAACAACGAAAGAAATACAATAAATAGTATTAACTTGTAATTATTACATCACTAAAATATTAAAAACATCTATCATTTGGGATTTACGGGCGGAAAAAAAATTGCTCGAGCACATTGAAACTGAAAGAGATTATATATATTTGGTACAAAGTGCTCGAAATCCTCCATTTACTACAGTAGAACAGAAAGACTGCACGGTGAAAGATTTTGAATCTTTAATTTTAAAAAAATACAAAGTTCCGAAAGGACTTAAGATCAGTAAAGCAGTTAAAATTCAGTATTTTGTAATGGTCAAATTAATGTTTTCTACGATTATGATGGCGAACCAATTACCTATAAAATAGAGGCGACAGTGTCATTTGACGATATTGTAAATGCTGCAGAAGCTAAATAAATATGGATTTCACAAGAAAAAAAATAAAGATTTAAATGCACTGCTACGATATTTGACTCCAGGAGGTAGAAATTATCATACATCATATTTAGATGATATGCGTGTTAGAGTAAAGACGGTGAGCAAATATAGTGAAGATAAAAATCTAAGAAGCAGGAATGAAAGTAGAAGAAACAAAAGAATCTGCTCCCTAATGATACATGTTTTTAATATTTTAGTGATGTAATAATTACAAGTTAATACTATTCATTGTATTTCTTTCGTTGTTAGAAAAAAATTCTATAAAAACAATAATAATTATTCGACTTTTCCTTATACGATCGCGAGTGTGACCAAAATAATCTTTTGTTTACAGCCGGTAATCGTTTGCAATTTTTTCATTCATATGCGCTCTATGTTTGATTGCATACTTGCATAGAAGAATAACTGTATGCTTCAATCACGATTATCACATAAACACTTAAGTAATTTGGGCATTAATCTATGCTTGCAAGAATAAAATGCAGTAAAGTAGACGGAAGCGCTTGACGCGTCGTGCGCGGTAAACGAACCTTTTGTTTACAAAGCAACAACTTTCCAGGTTTTAAACTTATCACGCCAAGTGATACATCAAAATTTACGTTACAGTCTAAGGAACAATGATATCGATAAGAGAATGTCGCAAGACCAATAGCAAAAAACTTCCTCGCTAGTCGAAAAAAAAGAACATGGTTTCATAGCGCAACTGATTATTTGTTGAATATTATCCAACAAATGATTATTTCGACGATTGCAATAACTCTATTCGCAACAGTGAAGTGTCACAGTGTTCCATTAAAAATTTCAACTAGTTTGATCGAATAGTTACCGAGATTTCGCGATTCGAGTTTTAAAAAGCATTGAAATTAATTGAATTGTCGAACGAAAAAATTTCACTATTTTATTTTTTTCTGGACAAATTAATTGACGGATCAAAAAATAGTTCGGGTAAAAAATATGCAGAAAGTTACACAAGATAGTATTTTAGTTTCATCCATTTTCCGAAAAAAAAATTTCCCCAAAATATCGATCGGTTAGACAATACTTGTTTCGACGTCCACGCGCTCAGAGCGTTATTGCATCCGGGACCTCAATTAACGTTCAGAAATCAAATCAAACATAAAATAAGAACAACAGACGAATTACCTGTTTACACAAAATCATACCGTTACCCCGAAGTACACAGACAAGAGGTACAAAATCAAATTAAAAAAATTATTCGTAAATCGCACAGCCCTTGGAGTTCACCTATCTGGGTAGTACCTAAAAATTGGATGCCTCTGGCAAACGAAAATGGAGGATAGTTGTAGACTATCCTCCATTTAAGTAAGTAAGTTAAACGAAAAAACTATCGGTGATCGATACCCATTACCTAATATAAATGATTTATTGGATAAGTTACGCAGATGACAATACTTTTCTACATTAGACCTGGCATCAGGATTTCACCAAGTTGAAATGTCTGAAGAAGATATACAAAAAACCGCTTTTAACACGGAAAATGGTCACTATGAATATTTGTGTATGTCTTTTGGACTTAAGAATGCACCCGCAACATTTCAGAGAATTTTAGATAATATTTTACGCGAAATTCAAAATGAAAAATGTCTCGTTTATATGGATGACATAATAATGTTTAGTACCTGCCTTCAAGAACACATAGAGCGTTTAAGAGAAGTATTAGAAAGACTAAAAATTCAAATTTCAAAATTCAGCTAGATAAATCTGAGTTTTTAAGAAAAGAAGTCGCATACCTAGGACACGTTGTTACCCCCGAAGGTGTAAAACCAAATCCTGACAAAATAAAAGCAATCCAGAATTACCCAATTCCAAGATCTACTAAACAAATTAAAGGTTTTCTCGGATTGCTTGGTTATTATAGAAAATTCGAATCGCCAACAACTTCCAAAACAATTCTCGATTATATCGATGAATTTAATAAAGAACTCGAAACACAAAATACAAAAACCCAATCACTAATAGTGGAAGCAGAAAACTTAGAAAATAAAGATCATGATGATGAAACAGTTCATTCAAATCATGAGAACCCTATAATTGGCATTCCAATTGTAGACTGTCCTGTTAATTTTGGAAAAAATCACATAATCATTTCAGAAGTTAATTATGCACCTGCAAAACCAACGTTAATAAAACTTTATAAAACAAAGCAAAGAATACTTGTTCAATTTTCAAAGAACAATTTCGAAAATGAAATGATTGATTTCATTAAGGAATTTATTGTACCCAAAATTAAATATTATATATATTTTGAAGATCCCTTATACGAAAAATTTAGTATAACACTTCAAAAATACTTTAAAAACTCGGAAATTAAAATGATTAAATGTTCAACCAAATTAATTGATATTAATGACGAAGATGAAATAATACAAACCATTCAGAATTATCACGAAGGTAAAAGTAACCACCGTGGTCTCGATGAAACGCAAAATGAGTTGCGAAAATTTTATTATTGGCCTAACCAAAGGAATTGCATTCAAACCTATATTAATAAATGTGAACTTTGTCAATTAACAAAACATGACAGAAAACCTTTGAAATTAGAGCTCAACATAACCCCTACGGCGGTTAAGCCTTTTCAAATACTACATATTGATAGTATAACATTGGAAAAGACTAAATTTTTAACTATAATCGATTCATTCTCAAAATATGCTCAAGCCTACGAACTAAACTCATCCCAAGGTATTGAGGTAGTTAACAATTTAATAAAGTACTTCACACATCATGGCATACCAGAGCAAATAATATCAAATAATGGATTGGAATTTAAAAACACACTAGTGAAAGAACTATTAGAAATTCACAAAGTAAAGATACATTTTATTAGTTCCCAACATCTAGAATTTAATGGATTAATAGAAAGGTTATATTCTACGCTAATTGAACATATCAGATTATTAAATAATCGAGTACATCTTCATATCGTTACATTAATTTTCACTCATATCAACCTCTTAAAATGAAAATCAACTGCATCCTTTGTCTCAAAAATAGAATAAAAAAAAATTGCCATCCATCCCTTTATCAAGTAAATCTTAGAAAATTATACAATATGCTGAGAGAGAACTCATATCCACCAATGTTATTAAATAAAATTATCTTCAATCTAACTGATCTTCAACAGAGTGGGCCAGTTGTTGAGCCCACTGGACAACCTAGTACCCTCAAAATGTATAGATCCTTCCCTTTCATTGAAAATTTCACAAATCACGTTATTAAATCTTTATCCAGTGAAAATATTACAATAGCTAAATCAAATTTAAAAACAATTCGTAGTTTATTTTCAAATGTTAAGGACCCCACTGACACTCTTACATGACATCAATAACCTCAGCATAATTTACACAAACATACTTAATTTATAACATTCACACAAACATTTTTACCCCATAATCCACTTTTCAAACATCCCGCAATTTTCATCTAGTTACTTTCACTCCTAATTTTTCTCAGTTTACACTTAACCTTAAAATATCACAGCTGTTTTCCACAATTAAGCAAACACGTGCAGACTGTAAGCAATGTAATATTTTTAATTTAGTTTTTACTTCATCAACGTAGTTTTATATCACTTTCAAGTAACAAAACAATGTTCAACTTATATAAGTGTTCCTCAAGTTTACATATATCACGTAAAATTTTATCATACTTATGTTAACCAAGAATTGGATGTCAACCTTTTTAAAATGTCGTTTTGAGTAAGTTACTACATAATTTTAAATGATTTTTCCTATTGTTACTTAACTTGTAGATGTCCTGATGATGTGAGATATTACTCACGAAATATTGACAATTAATAAAGACATAACCAACATTGTGCCGATTTAAGACCGCATAACCCAACGAAACGTGTGTGTGTGTGTATTAGTAATTTTTAGAGGTCAAATTCATCGTCGAACTTTTTACGAGTGCAGAGTAGGAGCTGCGCCGATTTCGCGAATTTTTCAATTAAGCTCGTCCACTTCCCGTCCGTATCGCCATCGATAAGGTTGAGATTAATTATTTTCGGTTATCGAGTCTTGTGTGTGGGCACGTTGCTCATTTTCGCGTTGAACCGAATCTTGAGTTCTACGATTTTGGAGTAAAGCGATGGCCACACTATGCATTTAGTTGCTGCATCAAAGTTGCAGCATTTTTTGATGCGTGCATTTTTTGATGCACACCCGGCCACACACAAGAAAATTTGCACTTTGGACTTACCCGTTGGCCGCAGTTTCACCCCAAAACTTCGTATCGCCCGAATTAATTTGGGTTCCGAAGATTTCATCTGCACGTGGCCCGTGAAGCCGAATACACCTTGCCGTCACCGTCGATTACAAAGGCCACACCGAACCACGAGAATGGAGCAGAACCAAATAGGTAAGTAATGTTTCCAGAAGATGTGGCAATATTAGTTGAGTCGGAAGCGGACAAAAATAAATATAAAAAACAAAAATAAAGATAATAGCTGGGGAGGATAGAAAACATCGAATAACAATCCAGGGAAATGAAATTGAAGTTGAAGTTGAAAACTTCAAATATTTGCGATCAATAATCGATAGTAATAACTAGATAAAGAAATAAATGAGAGGATAGGAAGACTGGGAAACTATTTAACATTATGAAGAACGGCTTGTTTTGGAAAGCAGGACATACTAAGGTAAATATAAAGGAACGTAGTGAAGAAAGTTATAAGGCCCACATTATATATAGTTGTGAAATATGGACAATGATAAAGAAAAGATAAACAAAAAGCAAGAATAAATACCATAAAAATGAGATATCTAAGAAAAATAGAGAATAGAACCAAGAGAGGCAGGATACGGAATGAAATATATCGACCAAAAATAAATAGTGAACAATAATAGAAAAATACGGAAGAAAAATTAAGATGATTTGGACATATATGCCGAATGAATGAATACAGGGCAAAAAAGATACATGAAACAAAGAAACAAACTATACGAGGAGGCCAAGAAAGTGGGGAAGAGAGATCAACACAATAACAGATGACAGGAGGAAATCGAGACGATTATGTAAAACAAAATAAGTATATGACGAATAAATAAATAAAAACATAATTCAATTTGATATAACTTTCCATAGTTTACCTACCTGTCTTCAACTAATACTTTAATCACATTACACCATCTTTACATCAGTAACGCTTTTTTCAGCCTCTACAATAGTTACTATAATTGTACTATGTTTGCTGGTAACATCTTCAGTATCGTTAATATTTTATTCAATGGATTCGTTTGTCGAAGAGGAAAATTAATTTAATAAAATTGTTACAGGTATATATTAGCAGTAGATGTTCTAAATTCATTTTTAACTTTTCTTTTGTCAATAAAATATAAAATTATAAACTATTTGAGTTTCATAAATACATATATAAATTTATAAATCAGATTCTATTGAATGCAATGTGTAATTATGCAAACGACTGAATGCAATTCTCGTCGACTGAAATTTATGGGTCTCCGAAGCCAGAACTAAATTATCGCTTAGACCTATTCAGAGTCACTCATAGTTAACTGCATGCGATGGAGTGATCAGTACAAGCGATTAAAATATTGATAAAACTTAATAGTACTTTAAATTTAGTTCGGCTTCATTTAAAACGTTTACGGTGCACGGGAAATTTCCTCACTTCGAACCAACAAAATAATTGTGCATTGAAAAGATATTTTGAATTCTATATTTAGTGTAAAATACATATTGAAAATTAATCTGCATGTAAATAGTATGATTCACTTGCGAATTAAAGTAATAAATAATATAATATATATATAATCAAATCGGAGTAAAGTAATATCACAAAACTGATTTTCATTGCAAAGTAATGACAATTAAAAATATAATAATAATAAAATACTAACGTTAGAACAGAAAATATATTTAGTACAGAGACATAACATAGGGACGTGGAAAAAGTTACCGTTAGTTAAGAAACTGCGACGGAAGATTGAATTATACAGCGACGAAGGTGGTGGGTTTATAGAATAATTAAATAGTTTTTTTTGTTTTAATCATTTAATTAAAAATGTTTTATATTTCTTTGTTTTTTATCAAAATTTGCATAACTTCACAACTTTACAATATGAACAACTTTTCTTTGTAACACTTTGGCATACTGTGAACGGAGAAGGTAGTTTACCTAGAACTAAAAGAGTTTGCACAACTGTGAAGGCCTACGTGATTTAAAAAAAATCGAAAGTAAACTAAAAACAAGTTTCAGCCCAAGCAGGGCGGAATCCCAAAATATGAAATTCCAATTAGAAAATTTTTGGTCGCACCAACATATATATATATATATATATATATATATTAGGGCGGGTCAAATTGTATGGACCGATTTTTTTTATGAAGCGTATAGCAAAAATGTAATCTATAGGTGATTCTGAGAAATTTTGCTCAAGAGACCATAGCTCTAAGTCGGATTTGGAGCCCCCCAAAATTTCAAAATAGAAATTTTTCCATATATACATAGAACAATTTAATTAAATTCGTCATAAAATGGGATAGAATTATAGTAGATTTCTTAATCTGGGCTTGTTTGAAAGGTATTTTTATCACCTTTCAGAATCTGTATTGATACCTGTAGAATAAGTCGTCAATGGCAGCATTGTTCAATTGAACAACTTTGTAACAAAATAATGACGTTTACCAACACTAAACGTTGCCAAGCTTGCTTTTCCTTCTTCCTTAATCGTTCATCGTGCAATGCGCACGCAGTTTGCCAAAATACTTAAATAAAAACTCGGTTATCACAATACCAATATTTACTTTCTTATACATTATGTATAAGTATAGGAATCATGAAAAATTTCGAACTCGAGATTTCAACGGATATACACGTTTTAAGGTCCCCTGAATCGTTTCTGACTATTTTCGGAATGACGTCTGTGTGTGTGTCTCTGTGTGTGTGTGTGTGTCTGTGCGCGCTCTAGCGTCCAAACGATAGCTAGAGCTCTAAAACTTTAAACTTAACATTTGTATGTAGCAAGGAGGAAAACGTCCTATTTTGAACGCAATCTCTTAACCGGAAGTGATGGTTTACTTTTATCACCTTTTTCCATATCTCGAAAACGGTACACGTTACGGAAAAACATATTCTTACATAAATTATAGATATTGGGGTAATTACTGTGGGGAATTTGCAAACGGGGTTCTATATATACTAATTTAACACGTGTGCGCTTAAGGGATAATAGCCGCATAAATGGCCGGGGAAATTCCGAATTCTGTGTGGTCGTTCGTGATGTTCTTGCCATGTTTTTCCGCTTTTTTGATTTCTAGAGTTTCTAACAAATTCAACCGTTTGCCTTTGGTAGTTGTATGCAATGTTTTAAATTTATTTAGATCCGGGAAATGGTTCTTTGTTATGCAGGTCTAGGTAATTGATCGTGCCATCTTCGTTGTTTTCTGTCTCTACGGTGAATTGTACTTGCTCGTAGAAGCAATTACCTAGACCTTCAAATTGGGAAAAAAGAACAACACCTGACCTTCGACATATTCAGAAAACATACTTTCTCAGACGCCATAACAAATGCCAATTCTTGTCAATCCTACAATATAAAAATGAGTGCCTTTCGGTCATGGATACAGAGGCTTCTAGTATTGCCCCTATCGACTGCCAACTACAATAAAGAAGTTGAGATCCTGAAAGCCATTGTAAGAAACAATAATTACCATGAAAGCGTCATCGATCGGTTGATAAGGAAAAAACGTCAGAAGCTATTAACCAAACAATTGTACGCACCGGTGGAGGATGTCCCGCGCAATTATTGCTTTATCAATTATGTTCCTAAGTTTAGTGACAAAATCTCCAATAGGTTACGTCACAGCAACCTAACACCTATTAGTGTAAATAAAAAGAACTTGGGAACTATATTGGTAAACAATAAAGAGAAACTAGACCAAACACAAAAAAGCGGAGTATACGAAATTAATTGTAAGGACTGTGACGCTCTATATATAGGTCAAACCGGACGCAACTTCAAAAAGCGCCTGAACGAACATAAAAAATCTATTGTAAACAACGCAAGAACAACTGGCTTAGATGAACACTGCATAACAAAGAACCATTTCCCGGATCTAAATAAATTTAAAACATTGCATACAACTACCAAAGGCAAACGGTTGAATTTTTTAGAAACGCTAGAAATCAAAAAAGCGGAAAAACACGGCAAGAACATCACGAACGACCACACAGAATTCGGAATTTCCCCGGTCATTTATGCGGCTATTATCCCTTAAGCGCACACGTGTTAAATTAGTATATATAGAACCCCGTTTGCAAATTACCCACAGTTTAATACACTCTTTGAAAATGGCCTAACCGCCGAAACAGCTGTAAGAGAAATTGTAAATAAAATACATGTGAAACTTTAACCAAGTGTTTAATTTTTTAATTTTTAATTTTTTAATTAAAAATTTTTTTAACTATAATTTTAGATTTAGTGTGACACAATCAAAGAGTGCAGTGATAATGTCAAAGTTATTATGGATAATCAAGAACCATCAACATCGTCTGCGGTGTCTTCGCAAATGGAAGCAACAACATCAACAAGTTTTGACTCTAGATTGACTAACATGCCTCATCAAGATATTGTTGTTTTTGGTTTATCAAGTGATTTAAATGATCTTAGTTTGCCTACTAAATGTGACATTTTAAAATATTATTTTTTTAAGTGATCGTGCTAAATTTGAAAACAAAATGTTCTCGTATAAAACTTTTACTCCTCACGTAACAGATAAATTGATCCAAATTTGGTGTAAATTAAATATTGAAATCATTAATAGAAAGAGTGTTTTAAAAAAATTAACTGGTTTGCTTGATAAATACCAGAAACATGTACAACATAGAAACAAAAGAGATGAATTTAAAGCATTTGTTGATTCAATAAACGAATTATTTTATATTGGCAAATGTAATTGCAAATTAAAAACAACAGAATGCTCGTGTGGATTGATTCCAGAACATCGAAAAGAATTTATGATGGACCAGCATAATGATAGAAAATTCACAATACCTGAATATACCTTGAATATTCAAGACGTTGAAGAAGTAGCTACAACAATACCAACACTTACAACTGGTACCGATGATCCAAGTTACGAACCACCTGAATTACACATGGATGAAGATGAAAATGAAGCAACAACAGAAGTTCCAGAAGCAACTGTTCAAATGAGACGAGGTCATTATACTCAAAGATACGATGCCTTAAATTTTGCTATGATGTGTGATAGATTCGGTGTTTCAGATAGGGTCGCTTCATGTTTAGCAACAGCTTTATTCGAAGATATAAATTTTAGAGGTGTTCATGGTAATCTTGTTATTATGGATAAATCAAAAGTGGCTAGAGAAAAAGTTAAATCTAGAGATGCAGTGCTCCGTACACGACATACAAATTCTTCCATAACTGCATTCTCTTTCGATGGTAGAAAAAATGACTCATTAACTACAGAGAAAGTTAATGAAAAATTTCATACCACTATGGTAAAAGAACCGCATTTAGTTGTTCTGAAAGAGCCCTATAATGAGTTACTTGGATATGTAAATTTGGGTAGTCAAGAAGATGCAAAAACCAAACACAGAAAACTGAATGAATTTTTCAACAATAAAACATTAACAGTTGATCAATTAATTGGCATATGCAGTGATGGTGAGCCGGCAAATACTGGAACAGAAAATGGTGTTTTACGATTATTTGAAAAACAGTTAAATAGACCAATTCATTGGTTTATATGTCTGCTTCATTTCAATGAACTGCCATTTCGTCATTTATATGAAGCATTGGACCACGAGCAGCAAGTGGAAAGTTATTCAAAGCTATTCAAGAATGTGAGAAATTGCAGGTATGTAACACTTTATTTTATTTAATATCATCATTATTTATTGCCATTATTTTACTTTTTCGATTGGGATAAAGTTAAAATAAAATAATTGCATTTTAATTGATCTAAACATTTCATTTTTCAGGTAGTAGCTGATTTTGATCCAATATCACTGGAGAATATGCCTGCAATGATGGATCATGAACATGAGCTCGAACTATCAACAGATGTTAAATATTTATATCAAATAGCTAAAGCCATTTCGAATGGTATTGTTCCAGTTGATTTAGCTAACATTAAACCAGGACCAATTGCACATTCTCGTTGGTTAACCAAAGCAAGTAGATTACTACGATTATATGTAACAACAAATACACCATCGACCAATTTAAAAACTTTGGCAGTTTATATTATTACAGTTTATGTGCCAATGTCCTTCAATGTGAAGTTTTATAACTCTGTTGTGTACGGCAGTGCACTTTTATTAAAATGTATACGTTGGACACGATACTTACAACCAAACTTTCGTAATATTGTAAATGGTGTAATTCAAAACAACTCATATTACGCACATCCAGAAAATATCTTATTAACAATGTTATTTGATGATCGAAAAGCAATACGGGATAGAGCTATCAAAAAGATTTTACACTATCGAGAACAATTGTACGATCCAACTAAACTCAGAGTTTACAAAAAATATATCTTAAATTTCAATGCTACCGATTATGTCAATATGGTTGATATGAATAACGACGATATATTATTTGAACCAGCATTTACTCGACAGATTCCATAGGATCACTTGGTAGAATACTTAGATTTCGTTGAACCACCACTGGCTGATCCACAAATTCCAATGCACATACAAGGAACAGAAAGACATGTACAATTATTAACGAGTGTTTCAAAACGAGTTATAGAAAAGAATCGTGAAGGAGTTATGGCAGTGACATTAGAAAGTCGTAAGAAAACTCCTCGAATGGAAAGTAAAAAGGACCTTAAAAAATAATATTACCACGTTAAAACATTAAATTGTAGGTCGAGAATAATATTTAAAAATAAATTGAATAAAAAATGTAAAAATAGTGTTTTCTTGTTGAAACCTTGAAAATGTTGATTTTTTCAAATCGATTTTCCTACAAAAAGGAGTACGAAAACAAACAAAATGATCGTAATAAAAGTTTTTGGAAATTATCTGAACTTTCATAATCTGAAAGTTCAGAATTTATTAGTTAAAAGTTCATTTTAGGCTATTTTTCGACAAAAAATTCCTAATATCTCTACTAAAAATAAAAAAATATTGGTATCAATACAGATTCTGAAAGGTGATAAAAATACCTTTCAAACAAGCCCAGATTGAGAAATTTGACGAATTTAATTAAATTATTCTATGTATATATGGAAAAATATATATTTTGAAATTTTGGGGGGCTCCAAATCCAACTTAGAGCTATGGTCTCTTGAGCAAAATTTCTCAGAATCACCTACATATTACGTTTTTGCTATACGCTTCATCAAAAAAAAAATTAACCCGCCCTATTAGGGCGGGTCAAATTGTATGGAACGATTTTTTTTGATGAAGCGTATAGCAAAAACGTAATCTATAGGTGATTCTGAGAAGTTTTGCTCAAGAGACCATAGCTCTAAGTCGGATTTGGAGCCCCCCAAAATTTCAAAATAGAAATTTTTCCATATATACATAGAACAATTTAATTAAATTCGTCATAAAATCGGATAGAATTATAGTAGATTTCTCAATCTGGGCTTGTTTGAAAGGTATTTATTGATACCTGTAGAATAAGTCGTCAATGGCAGCATTGTTCAATTGAACAACTTTGTAACACTGAATAATGACGTTACAAAATAATGACGTTTACCAACACTAAACGTTGCCAAGCTTGCTTTTCCTTCTTCCTTAATCGTTCATCGAGCAATGCGCACGCAGTTTGCCAAAATACTTAAATAAAAACTCGGTTATCACAATACCAATATTTTTTTTATTTTTAGCTGACATTAAACCAGGACCAATTGCACATTCTGGTTGGTTAACCAAAGCAAGTAGATTACTACGATTATATGTAACAACTAATACACCATCGACCAATTTAAAAACTTTGGCAGTTTATATTATTACAGTTTATGTGCCAATGTACTTCAATGTGAAGTTTTATAACTCTGTTGTGTACGGCAGTGCACTTTTATTAAAATTTATATGTTGGACACGATACTTACAACCAAACTTTCGTAATATTGTAGATGGTGTAATTCAAAACAACTCATATTACGCACATCCAGAAAATATCTTATTAACAATGTTATTTGATGATCGAAAAGCAGTACGGGATAGAGCTATCAAAAAGATTATACACTATCGAGAAAAATTGTACGATCCAACTAAACTCAGAGTTTACAAAAAATATATCTTAAATTTCAATGCTACTGATTATGTCAATATGGTTGATATGAATAACGACGATATATTATTAGAACCAGCATTTACTCGACAGATTCCATATGATCACTTGGTAGAATACTTAGATTTCGTTGAACCACCACTGGCTGATCCACAAATTCCAATGCACATACAAGGAACAGAAAGACATGTACAATTATTAACGAATGTTTCAAAACGAGTTATAGAAAAGAATCGTGAAGGAGTTATGGCAGTGACATTAGAAAGTCGTAAGAAAACTCATCGAATGGAAAGTAAAAAGGACCTTAAAAAATAATATTACCACGTTAAAACATTAAATTATAGGTCGAGAATAATATTTAAACATAAATTGAATAAAAAATGTAAAAATAGTGTTTTTTTGTTGAAACCTTGAAAATGTTGATTTGTTCAAATCGATTTTCCTACAAAAAGGAGTTCGAAAACAAAAAAATTGATCGTAATAAAAGTTGTTGGAAATTATCTGAACTTTCATAATCTCGAAAAAAATCTAAGAAAATTCAGAATTTATTAGTTAAAAGTTCATTTTAGGCTATTTTTCGACAAAAAATTCTTAATATCTCTACTAAAAATAAAAAAAAAATATTGGTATCAATACAGACTCTGAAAGGTGATAAAAATACCTTTCAAACAAGCCCAGATTGAGAAATCTACTATAATGCTATCCGATTTTATGACGAATTTAATTAAATTATTCTATGTATATATATTTTGAAATTTTGGGGGGCTCCAAATCCGACTTAGAGCTATGGTCTCTTGAGCAAAATTTCTCAGAATCACCTATAGATTACGTTTTTGCTATACGCTCCATCAAAAAAAAATTAACCCGCCCTAATATATATATATATATATATATATATATATATATATATATATATATATATATATCGAGTGGAAAGTATCAAACCCGAACATAGCAAAATTGAAATATACGTTTATGCATATTCCCGCTCCCCATTTCCACCGATAAAAATTATAATGACATCAAATGAAAGGTAAACTATTAATATCATTTTTACATGTAGCAGTCCTAATCATTAAACTGGTCTGCTAGGTAACCGAAGAGTAAATGCAGGTGAAAATCCACAATTGGAAGAAATTGTACTTGGCATGATTAATATTGGCCCAACTTCCAGTACTAGACACATTGCTCAAGAATGTAATGTAACGCATACCACTGTAAAAAATATATTGAAAAAATATAAATACCATCCCTATAAATACAAGTGCCATCAGGAAATATTTGGCGCAGACGAAGAATACAGAAGAGCTTTTTGTGAAGATATGCAAGCAAGAATAAATCAAGATAGAAACTTTTTACCATCGATCTGTTTTACTGACGAATGTACGTTTACATTAAATAATGAGCCAAACGTAAAATACGCGTTATTGGGCGCAGAAAAACCCTTGGCTAAATTTAAATACCAGGACCCAATATCCAGAGTTAATGTTTGGGCGGGGATTTACAATAATAGTATTATTGGTCCCTTTAAAATTGAAGGAAATTTGAAGTCTCAGACGTATTTAGACCTTCTAGTAAATGAGATCGGTCCTGCATTAGAAGTAGTTGCACGTGAAGATCTGATTACAACATGACGGCTGTCCGGCACATTTTAGCGTGAACGTAAGAGATTACCTCAACGTTACGTTTCCAAATCATTGGAATTGATTTAGCACCATGCGATTTCTTTTTGTGGGGCCATCTCAAAAGTAAAATTTATAAAACACGCCACCAAAATATAGATTTATTATGGGAGGAAATTGTTAGGGAATGTGCGTCGATCACAGACAGACAATTAGCTAACGTTCGCAATTGTTTTTATAACAGATTGGGTTATTGCCAAGTAGAGAACGGTGGTCTTTTTGAATATCTGCTATAAATTTATTGTAAATTATAAATAATAATTCTTTATCGTTTACTGATGCATTTATCATTTAAATTATACTTTCTTAAGGATATTGTAAAACAATATAAATACCTACATACCCACAAATACCTACATACCTGTACAGTATCAACAGCTACTGCACGGGGAATGATTTCTTTTTAATATTAGAAATATTTTCCGTACACAAATAAGATGGTACACATCTTCGTAGATGTGCTATGGACAACATAACTGTAAAAAGTCCTATATTTTCCAAACAAACTTAAAACTTTCAAGAAATAATATTCGTTTCGAGATACATTTTATTATGAAAAGTAAAGAAAAAGGATAAATAATACCATACTGAACTCTACTTTCCTCTTCCGTTCAACACAAATGCTACTATAAACTTTTTAATGGACAAATTTAAAAATTACATATTTATTATGGAAAATGACACTCCGAGAAATAATTTTTAGTGTTATATTACAGGACATTCTTTTAACACCATTACCATTTTTGTACGTTCAAATGGGAGCTGGTAAAGTGTAATTTTTAGAACAGACCTATCTTCAAATTTTACGTAGAATACATCCCCCTACAGTCTTCGTAAATTGTAGCTAGCTCATTCTTTTATAATAAAACAGGTGCGCAACAAAAGTGTATTTCACATGTACAAATTACTATGTATTTTCAATTTATTATAAGTTCTAACGTACCGAATAGATGGAATTCAGTGCAAACGCAATTTAAATCAATTATGCAGTTGTCAAATCTGACAAATAGTGAGTTGTGCCGACAGAAGCACGGCCGCCCCTAGTTTTATAGCACCTGTGTTTTTAATATTAATTGCTTTGTAAAAAACTAATGATAAGGTATTATGAGAAGATTTTAGTATCAATTGACGCCGTATATTATTCTCTTTCATGATGTATTTATAATTTTTATCGGTGGAAATGGGGAGCAGGAATATGCATAAACGTATATTCCAATGCAATTCTGCTATGTTCGGGTTTGATACTTTCCACCCGGTATATATATATATATATATATATATATATATATATATATATATATATATATATATATAATAAAAATTAATATTCAATAAAATTTCGGTTTTTAAGAAAAATATACATTATTTCATGACAGCTTAAGCAAACTAAATATCAGTATGAAGTTAAATGCACGACAAAATAATATATAATTTAACTTGTGATACACTTGTTACGATCAAGCGATCTTATTGTGGGGCGCAAGTAATTTAACTCTATCGAATTTTGTATTCTTCACTTGCTGGCCGGAAACTCTTTAAACTATATTTTAATTTTTGAATTTTGAATAAGATCTTGAATCTAATGTTGTAATAATAATTGTACTGAATATGATGGTTACATCGACAATGTCCGAATATAATATGTAATATGGTTAATTCTTACATATTTCTGGCTTATAATATGTTAAAGCCCGCCTATCATTATTAGATATTAGATAGATATTAGACAGATCATTATTCAGCGTCCCTAACATAGTAGGCGTTGAGTGACGTTGAATCAATTTGGCACATTAAAGTATTAATCATTTTTTGTTACGTTAGTTCAATTACTTGTTACCTGTTACTAAATAATTTTGAATTTAAGTAGACAAGTTTAGGGAAATTCTAAAAATGGAACAATCAGAGGTTCGTGCAGTTATAAAATACTTGCAAAAGAAAGGGTTGTCGCCAAAAGAAATTCATGAAGACATGATAGGTGTATTAGGTGAGGGTACTGTTTCTTACCAAGTTGTGAAAAATATGACTCGTATGTCTCGAAAATTTTAACTGGGAAGACAAACATGTGAACATGCGAATGGTGCTGAACCCAAAAAAATGTTAATCGTATACACCATATGGTAATGAGAGATAGACTGACCATTCGCCGGATAGCTGAAATTACGATTTTTTTCTTATGGTACTATAGTAAATATTTTATCAAATATTTTGGGGCTAAAAAGTTGAACGTTCTAGAGTATTGCATTCTGAAGCCATTTCGGCAACGTTTACAGCAGATCCGGATGAATTTCTTTCTCGATTCGTCACTGTTGTTGAAACGTGGCTTCACCACTTCAATCCTGAGTCGAAGGATCAAAGTGTGGAGTGGCATCGCCGAGGGTCTCCGCCACCCTGTAAATTTCGTGTTTTACCATGCGCTGGTAAAGTTATGGCCACATTTTTCTTGGAACGCAAACGGAATTTTGATGACTGATTTTTGGAACGTGGACATACTATAACAGGCTCATACTATGCCAACTTAATTTCAAGATTGCGCGATCGTGTCAAGGAAAAAAGACGGGGAACATTGAGTAAAGGAATTCTGTTTCATGAAGACAACGCTCCTGTTCACAAAAGCCATATTGCCATGCGCGTTATTCTGAACGAGGGATTTGTTTTAACATCCCCCATATTCACCAGACCTGGCCTCTAGTGCTTTCTTTTTATTTCCAAAATTAACAGAATATCTTCGCGGGACCCGATATTACGATGATAATGGATGATGACGGCCGTAAACGACTGGTTGGAAGAGCAACCGAATCATTTTTTTCCGAGAGGAATGACAGGTTTGGAGCATCATGGACTAAATGCATGGACCTTCAGGGAGATTATGTAGAAAAATAAACGTTTGATACAGGTTTGCAACTAAGTTTTGAAATATGCTTGGTCGGCTGTTAATAGCTGTCCGTCTTATTATCTCCAAAATTTATGTTTGTAGTGGAAACGCCAGAATTAATTTTATGGGGCCACATGTTGGCACACACAATTTGAGGAAAACCAAATATCGCATTCACGAACCCTTGTAATTTGTCTGGCGAATGGTAGTTTTGTTCGATGGTTATTTAATCTTCCATAGTATTTTATTTCTACCATCCTATAACGACTGTACTTATGTTAATATCTAAATGTATATTTACAATTTATGCTTGGACGGCTGAGATCACAACACATTACACTTTACTGCCCTGCTAATTACAAAAACTTACTACTGATATCTTTTTGATTGGCGATACGATGATACGATACGACGCGACGGCTGTATGAGCATAATATATAATTATGCAGCGATATTGTAGGGCGTTGCGGCGGTAACTTTGCAGTTACAACCCAATTACAAAGACCGTGCATTTTTGAGACGCTTAGTTAACATAGAGAAGGTATGCTAACATTTCAGCTGTGTCTGCAAATATCGAAATATTAAGGGTTCGTGTTAGTACGATTGGTTGCAGAGATAACGACGATTTTTATTTTCAAGATTTTGCGAAACTAGGTGTAATCTGATTTTATTGTTATAAATGTAACGCAGTATTGTTGCATAAGACGTAAAATGTGATTGAAGAAGAATAATTTGCAAATATAAACAACAATTCAAATCTCGATATACAAGCATTCAGTTCATAACGTTAAACGCGCCTACGCAGGATTTTGTTGAAACAATTGATAGAAAATGAGATAAACATTAAAAATGTAAAAATTTGATATGAGCATGGGCTGCCACAGTGTGAAGAATAATTGATCTTGAGCGTATAGCGGAGCGTATATGTATGTGACATATCACCCTGCAAAATTATTGATCTTTTATTATTTGCGATGCTTAGTGTGTTACTCTTATTTTCTGGACTCGTATATTTTGCATTATTTTCGCTGTTCGTTCACTCTAACGTATGCATTTTTTTCTTACAAAAAACTAGCGTGATGAACCAACCTACCCAGAGTCCCTACTTTTTCTCTGCACCGTGCGCCCTGTTCTTCATAACCTCAAAATTTTAAATTCACATTTGTCACAATTATTTGTTTGCACTGAATTTTGATATTTAAATATTAAAATTTATTTTTCTATTTTTTTTGCAATTTCATCACTTTTGTCATTTTTCAGTCTCTCTTTGAATAATATCCATGCTTTTGAAAATATAAACTATGTTAATTTTGAGCTGTGAAAATTTGTGTATAAATAACAAGAAAAAACCAAAATGCGTGTTAGTATTTTTATTGTTTAAATTCTTGCAATTTTTCTGAATTAATATCATTTCTGATATTTTGCTCAATAATAATTTCGATAATTTGGAAATTTGAAAAAGTTCAATTTTTAAAGCAATCTGACATTTTCGTGACATTAAATTTGTCTATACATTCCTACATTTTGACATATATTAGCATTTTACAAAATTTTTATATTTTCACAACAATTTTAGACAATATTTACATTTTAAAAAATTACAATTATAATAATTATTTTAGAAATTATATGCATATTTTAATTTTTATGTTTATTTCGTTACATTTCGTACAGATGTTTTTCGGTATTTTTTGGCTGTTTGAAAAAGCCTTGTAGGAAGCCTGTAGTATTTGTTTAAGTAATCAGAAATTTGATATTTCACATGTTCCACCCTTAATGCAAATAAAAATACGGTAAACTCATCTTGATTAATTTCTGAGTTTTGTTTCAATTAACATAAATACTCAGTTTATCGCTGCCACGATAATTAGTGGTACCATCTTGAAACCGATCTATTGCAACTTGCACATAAAAGGAGGTTAATTTTAATGCATTACTTCAACCTGCGCAACTTTTTAGTTTAATATTGATAAAATATGAATGCATAGTGTACTTCCATGCTGTAAGTTCTATTAGATTCACCGGGAAGTTTTCATCGTGTTTGTAAAATACAAATAATCTATACTGTGTCTGAGTGGACGCTGAAAATCAAATTCCAAGTCAATTTGCATTTATATGACATCACAAGTTCATCTCAATTACACTGTAGTTGATTTCGATAAAAAGTAATGCCATTGATGTAGAATTTCATTTACATAAGATTACAAGCAGTGAATATCCTTTTATATTGATCATCTTCAAAATGTTTCGTTTTAATGTTAAATTACCGATTTAGTAAATATAACATTTGCGATATTAGTAATATACTTTAAATGTTTTTATTATTATTATTACATTCTGGGTAGAAATAAATGTTAGAGCAGTTACCATCATATGTGCATCTTTCAATTGAAGCGTTTACTGAGATGAAAACGAATGGGCAATCATAAACTGTTCCTGTGACGAGTGTGGGAGGAAGCTAATGCGAAGCACGATATCCTTAGATAATAAAGAATTTTCAAAATATATAGTGGATAATGGAAAAACAATAATAAGTATATATACTCTACAAGCAATGCTAACAATTACAATTAACACAGCAGTATAACTGATAATATTACAGTTGAAATCTTTGTTTGGTATGCAAACTTCACAATCTCTCAAAAATGATAAGCGGAACTCACCAACACAGGTCGTCAAATTGTACTTTACGCAAGGACATAAATAAAGACTACGTGGTACAACAAAATTAACACCGGCAGCCACAAAAACAACTACTCTAAAAACATAAACGACGAACAAAAAAGGACAGAGCAGCTTCAAGAAAATTACAAATTTAGAAACAATACTGCGGATGCGGATGTTACAAGTAGCAGGAGCGCCTATGTGTTCTCCGCTTTCTCCGGTCCTGGCAAACCTATTCATGGAAGATTTCGAAACAAGAGTTATGGTTACGATTTGTCCATGACACATTTGTAATTTGGAACCACGGAAGAGAGCAGATGAACATAGTTTTGGACCACAAGTCTCCGTCTTTCGGGAGACAGATGGGAGTGATCGCGACGCTTATATCGTTTAGGAGCGCGGGGGAATTATTCTCGTTGTTTCGACTGCTTATAGAGAACAGCGCGACCAAGCTAGCTAGTGGGAGGAGGATGTCGCAGGTTCATCTGTTCAAAAAAAAAAGTCCGGACGCCACTGGCTTTAGATAGTTGCACGACAAGCCAGAGTCGGGACTGATGGTCTGTCCACCGTAACAACTAAGAAAGAAGTTTAAAACAAACACAAAAAAGTATATTACCTAAGGGTGGCTTGGCCGAGAGTATAACGGATACAATTACTGATATCTAAATGAGAAAAAGGAGAACTAAAAAAAAGAAACCCACCGGAAAGTAAAATCGTATATTGGAGTTGGCTTAATTTCCCTTTACAATATAACAACACTGAAATACAATAAGCACAATCGAAACGGGTATGTCGCCCGTCGAATCGGCGACTCTCTCAACTATATAAAGTGCGTCGGGTGGTCCGCGCTTATATAACTTACAGCAAAAAAAAAATGAAAATGAAAAGGGCTCCCCAGCGCGGTGACGGGGAACTGATAAAGCGATGGTAGGTAAGTTATATTGCACGTTCACATAAATGGGTTAGTAAAAGATTAGTTCTTACTGTATTAATATTCGAATATGCAATGTGACTCAATGATTTTTTTGTGATCTTATATAATCCTTCCAATAACAAGTTTAATTTATAACACACCTTAAAATTATTACGTTGTTACAAGAAATGTTCGGCATCTTGCAAATTACAGCCGACTCGAATATCCGTTTGGGTGGTTAATATAAAAAAATAAAACAAGATTACAGACCTCCGTTATACTTCGCGGGTAAATAGTTGGGGATCAGGCTTCTAGAAGTGCCTGTCCGAACTTGCGCACGGCGTCTCAATGTCCAAACAATAACCGGGACCGAATGAATTTCACAGACCTCCCCACAAGGCTCCAGACGAATTAAACGATCCTCAGGAAAGTAATCTTGAAGATCGGACACAATATTACCCAAATAGTCGACGTTAACAAATCCAAATCATAACTTGTAAGTTTCCGGAATCGTACTCCGAGCGTACTGCACGTGGATGCGATTAATGGTTTCCACCAGCCAGTCGACCGACCACGAGGAGTATATCCGAATATCCGAATAAATCGACGTTAGTGCCTTTTCCAATCAAATTCCACACCAGATTCACCCAAAGGACACTAACTTTTCTTGTAAGTCCCAATAAATCCGATAAATCGAACGGCACAAATATCACCTCAGCGGATATCAAAAATGGCCAAATCAAGACGGGACGAAACAAAACGGTCTTCCTCGATGCCAATCGTACACTGCCCGTTTTCGGAAAAACATCATCGTTCCGACTAACTGACCGTACGACAAAAAAACAACCAAACCACGCGTTTCACGAATAACACCTGAGTCGCATCTTAAATTTATCGACAAATCGATCGTATGGAGAAAAGTAAATCTAATATAAAGTTAATGATAATCAAATCTGCAACAATAATTAATAAAGGAAAACTAGAAATTAAAGTGTGAAAGCCCCAATCAATATCTTCGATCCTTTTAGAGCACGTTTAATGAATTAAATGTCGCGCCAAACACCTACCTTCGGTCGCATTTCGACGTTAAAGTCCATCGTAAATTTTACATTGAGCGGCCAGTGGCGGATCAAAGCACGGGCGGAAAATTTACAGGGGTAAGGACTACGACAACAAAAGTACAACAAAAATTAACCGTAACCAAATGTTTAGTTCCCAAATAAATCAACAAAATATTTTTTTCAAAATCTTACCCTAACAAAGTTCACCATGGAAGTCGAAGAAGAAAATCAACTCCCGTTCCTAGATGTGCTTGTGAAGCAACGAACAAACGGAAACCTGAGCCATACTGTATACAGGAAGACAACACGTACTAATCGGTACCTGAACGCTGACTCTCACCATCATCCAGCTCAGCTGCAGTCAGTAGTGAAAACTATCATCACAAGATCACAACGTAAACCGACAAAAGGAAAAAATGGAAACAATCAAAACAGCGTTACTGCAAAACGGTCACAGGCAGAGAAACATAAAATTGGCTCTGGCGTCTACTATGCAAGGTTCGATGAATCCTTCTATGAATCAATCTGAATTGTTATCTTTATCAACATCATCACTATCATATATAACAAGAATATAAATTTGATAGACCCTCGCATTGAAACTGAAAACTAAAATTAGCCGATCAAGACAAAACAATCGAAACAATAGGTGTTAAAACGTTTGTTCCTAACATAAAAAGCTCCTCTATTTTCGGAATGCAAAGAGTAAATTGTGAAGCCAATTATTAATAAAATGAAAAGGAAATCCTTGAGTGAGCAATTGAAGGGTGATCTGTTAAAAAGAATATCAAGAAAAATTCGGCGAAGAATAGGAGCAACATCGAAGATGTGATCTTTTTTCTTAAATAAGTTGTAATTCATGAATCATCGAAACATTATGTTTACTACGAAATAAGAGAAAGTAGTGCAAATGTGAAAGAACTGGAACATTAATTAATTAATTGAAATTAAAACCGCTGAGTGGAAACATTTAACTTATATTTTTCTCAAATCTAAAATTAAAAACGATCCATGAGATTATTTTATAAAGAGGTATTAATTAATGGTTTCCACCAGCCAGTCGACCGACCACGAGGAGTGTATCCGAATATCCGAATAAATCGACGTTAGTGCCTTTTCCAATAAAATTCAGATTCACCCAAAGGACACTAACTTTTCTTGTAAATCCCGATAAATCCGATAAATCGAACGGCACAATAGCACCTCAGCGGATATCAAAAATGGCCATATCAAGACGGGACGAAACAAAACTGTCTTCCTCGATGCCAATCGTACACTGCCCGTTTTCGGAAAAACATCATCGTTCCGACTAACTGACCGTACGCCAAAAAAACAACCAAACCACACGTTTCACGAATAACACCTGAATCGTATCTTAAATTTATCGACAAATCGATCGTATGGAGAAAAGTAAATCTAATATAAAGTTAATGTTAAGAGGGTGTCGAAAATTTCGAACGGATAATATTAAGTAAATAGATCGATGATTGGGAGCGATGCATAAAACTGCATGTTAATTGTACGGAGTGCAAGATGCACAATATATCACGAATACTAGAAAACGCCCGGCGACCAAAACTACTGCACCCTTAATAAGTGGCGCCTATTAATATAATTGCTTTCCCTCTCACACATCCCAATGCAAGTCAAGTATATGTTTACGTTACCAAACTCCTCTTCTCGAACGTTGCCCGCGGACCGACAGATGATGCTCTCACATGGGCGTGCATTCGGGTAACCAAATAATATGGCAAGAAACATGAAAGACAAACAGTAATTAGTGATTATAAATACCGACCATAATTAGCATTAACATACCGGGTGCTCCAGCACCCTTGCTTCAGCACTCTTCGGATCGTGCCTACACCTTCTTTATCCGTCTCTCCATTGCTCCTCCAGCGGTGATCTTCGTATACACCTAACGTTAGTTCGTAGCGTCAAAGAGAATAGTTAATAGACATAGTCAACCAGATAGTCGAGTCACGTACGATGCACTTGCGTGCCCGCGCCCATTATCTAACCAGAACAGATACAATGGACCACTGGACTTGCGTCCAGGTCAAGCGATCACGCCGTTACCTGCATGCTTAAGTACCGCTAGATTGGTTGCATTTGCATGCCTGCGCACACAGGCCGTCAGCAGACAGCCCGCGTACCAACAATTCCTCGAATTGTGTCAATGTGCCCCAGTGCGATCCCGTCGCGCAACGCTGACAGGAATGCATCACCTCCGCATTCCATGACACAGGTAGATAGCTAGCTAATAGATAACCTTTCAGCGGGAACCCAGTTGCATCTCGCAACAACAACCACAACAACAACAGCCGTAACAACGGCAACAGCAACAACAGCAACACAGCATCAACAGCAACACCACTGCATTCGGTCTGCACAACTCCACTGGCAATCACTCCCGCAACTGTAACGAACTCAAAGCAGTTGTCATTAATGAATCTCGATAACCAACGAACAATACTAGTCATTGTTCACACCAATGACCATAACACAAATATCACAATAACAACGCAACTACTGCGCCAACCCTCGCCGTGCACCCACACGCCTCTGTAAGAGCAAAACTGGTAATGTTGACGATACGATGACGAGTGTGTCCTTCCCGTAAACAACCCCACCGCTAGGGCTAGTGTGGTATGGGGGAAAGCAATAAACCTCTACAACGTTTTCATAAATATTCTCATCCCTATTATAAGCAAATACGCGTAAAATATGTAACCCCCGCCACAGAACAATGCACCTAAATGTCTTAAATAAAACACAACCGTAACATTAATGATAATCAAATCTGCAACAATAATTAATAAAGGAAAAGGAGAAATTAAAGTGTGAAAGCCCAAATCAATATCTTCGATCCTTTTAGAGCACGTTTAATGAATTAAATGTCGCGCCAAACACCTACCTTCGGCCGCATTTCGACGTTAAAGTTCACCGTAAATTTTACATTGAGCGGCCAGTCGCGGATCAAAGCACGGACGGAAAATTTACAGGGGTAAGGACTACGACAACAAAAGTACAACAAAAATTAACCGTAACCAAACGTTTAGTTCCCAAATAAATCAACAAAATATTTTTTTCAAAATCTGACCGTAACATCTCAAAATGTGTATATCCGTTGAAATCTAAAGTTGGAAAATTTTCATGATTCCTATCCCTATACATAAAGTATAAGAAAGTAAAAATCTCCAGTGGTCCGCACTGAACTTTCTTATACTTTGTTATACTACACTTTGACATTTGACGAATCAGGTGTAATTAATTTTCAGCCATCTAATTCTTATGGTTCACATTGGGTATGTTACATAAATAAACTACATTTTAAGAATATTTTATATTTTAATAGGTTTGGACTTCCTGCACCAGAAAAAATTAAGCTATATTTATTAAGTAGTGGGGAAAATATTGTATAGTACTCAATTGCAAATGAATTCTTCCCTTTTATGTGGCGATTATTTTTATGATATATTATTTTAAACAGCAACCATGCTAATCAAATGAAAAATCTGCAGTGGTCCGCAATGAACTTTCGTATACTTAGTTATACTACATTTTTCGAAAAAGCTTTTCTAATCAAAGTTTAAAATTTCAATATCTACAACTTACATAAGAATATTTTTTTCAATAACTCGTATCGTTTTCGAGATACGGAAAAAGAAAAAAAAATCCGGTTAAGATATTGCTTCCAAAATAAATTATTATTAACAGAAACAAAAGAGGCATTCATTACATTTCAAGAATTCTATAATTTACCTGCTGTTGTTATGCTAAATACGGAAAAATAAAGATCATCCAACAACATACAGAGTTCATGAGAATAAATCGAATAAAACTCTTAAATGGTATTTTTCATTACCCACAAATAAAATCAAAGAAATAACGCAATACGCTTTTAATGAATGGCAACCTGTTTCAAATTTACAGTTTGAAAATAATATCAATAAACCGCATATACATATTTGATTTGCTAGTACTCCGTTTCAACATTATCATTATAGTCGATGTAAAAAAGGACCATGTAATAACAATTTTAATGGGAAAGAAACTATAATGTTAGTCAATACTAAAAATATGATACATCAACAGAATCGACAAAGCATATAATTATAGTATTTTTCATGGAAAATTTGATACGGATATCAACGAAACAAAATTATTAGTATTTTTAATGGAAATTTGATGCTCTTATACATACAGTATATAAGGAAGTAAAATGAGACTATATTTACTAAAGAAAAACATCATCGGTCAAGGAATCTTGATTTGATTTACGGTACTCCTTCAAATACACTACTAAAAGGGACACAAATTCTGGACCATCTGCATATTTACAGATTAAATTAAAAAAACGTTAAAGCGATGTATAACCGTATAAAGCATCTAATTAAAAATAATATAAAAATATACAGTGTGTTTCACTTAAGAGTGTAACACCCTCATATCTTTTTTATTTTTAGTCCAATTTTAGTAATTTTTTTTCTCAAAGTAGAATACCTATTGCTCTATTTACTCCCAAAAAACCAATTGTCTTCTTTAAATGCAAAGCAACCTGCGATGGCAAAATAAACGGCAAAAATCAAGAAATCACTTTAGGGATTTTTTTATCGAAAAATTTTACTAGTAATAATTGATCAGAATAGCCCAAAAACCCTAAATCCAAAATTTTATGAAATTTAAAAATGTTAAAATTTCCCGTAAAAGTCCGTAAATACTTATTATTAGCTGCGCCGAAAAAAGGATGCTGTGAAAATTTTGTTTGAAATAAACTCTGAACTGTCAAAGTTGTTTAAAGTTGTTGTTGTTTAGGCGCAGCCATCTGTGCAAATAATATTTACCGAATTGGAAACTACTTTTGAAGAAAATTTTCACATTTTTAATTTTCATGAAATTTTGGATTCAGGGTTTTTGGGCAAATCTGAACAATTATTACTAGTAAAATTTTTCGATAAAAAAATCCCTAAAGTGATTTCTTGATTTTTTCCATTTATTTTGCCATCGCAGGTTGCTTTGCATTTAAAGAAGACAATTGGATTGTTGGGAGTAAATAGAGCAATAAGTATTCTACGTTTGGGAAAAAAAATTACTAAAATTGAACTAAAAATAAAAAAGATATGATGGTGTTACACCCTTAACTGAAACACACTGTATATATATTCACGTATTGTATGCGCATCAAGTATATGCTTGTACAATGTACTTTCAAATATATATGAACAACTGTTTGACTTGTACTCACTGGAACTATATGTAACACCACTCAGGACATATGTTCAATATATATGATTGGAATGAGCAGAAAGTAAAGGTTTTTAAACCAAATTTAGAATTGATTAATTGGGACTTCTTGATCCTTAGGAACGCGAATAATGCTTTCGAATTGTTCAACAAAATAATTGCTCATTGCTTACATCTTTTCCAATACAAGAGAAAAACCATTGAATCCAATTTCCAGCAATCAGCTAACAGGATAGAGAATGAAGACCTCTGTTGGCTCTAGATGCATTTAAAACACATGTCGTGTGTATCTAAAGAAGTAGAACATACAAATCTATAAAAATCTAAAACATACATATAAAAAGAGAATACAAGAACTGAAAAAATAGAGAATGCACGGTAAAATGTCAATTAACAGAAAGCCGTGCGATAAAGAAGGAAACCAGAAGATATGAAAATAGAAAATAATCAAACCATTGCACCCACGGATTTTAACAACTCAAAAGTATTACACATGTTAATACTACACCCCACATACATTACAAGAGAATACAAATACACAATTTTGATTCATTTATCTACAGCGGGTTACGGGAGATATATCTGGTATCGTAAATAATATTGCAAATAAATCAGCAGTAAATATAAACGGATTGACAACAAAGCTACTGAAGCATTTCTGGAAAATGTTCTTGATACTATGGTGCAACTAATCAATGAGCGCTTTCAAAATGTCGTGTTTCCGGGTATTGAAAAAGGCATGAATTGTCCCGATTTACAAAAATGGAGACACAATGTGAAAATTACCGACCAGTGTCCATACTTCCAGTATTATCTAAAGTGATTGAATCAGTAATTAAGACAAGACTAACCATCTACTTGGCATGAATGGAAAATCGACAATGGCTGCCATGATTGAAGTTGTGAGTGAAATAATAGAAGCATACGTTAATGGTAACAGGTGACTTTCTGTGATCTGAGTAAGGCTTTCAATACAGTAAACATTGATATATTACTGCAAAAACTACACTACTATGGAATTAGACGTGAATCATATGATTTAATTAAATCATATCTCACCAAGAGATGTCAGAGAGTCGGTTAGAATGGAGGAGTCACTGCCGAAAAAGAAAGGTTTCATGGTGTACCACGAGGATTAGGCTAATTCTTATGTCGGCATAAAACTATAATAATTTCCGGTGTAAAATGAGATTTGTGATATTATTTAGTCTTCGTGCAATCTGTTCAATGGAATATTAGATTTTAACAGTATTATCTTTGTTGTAATTACAAGAAACGAATTCGTTGGTTGTATCACTTGGACATGTGCAATGATTTAGCACCAAAAGCGCCAATAAAGATTATCATTGGGGTTGCAGTTGCTGTTGCGGTTGTGTTTGCGGTTGCGGTTGCGGTTGGGATTGGGACCACGACCACAACCACAACCACAACCATAACCGCAACCGTATTCCACGCTTATGTGTGGAATGCAGTTATTCAATAGTCCATAACCATGTGTGCCGAAATAGGATCAATGCTAGGCTCATAAAATAAATCGTCCGGGCCACAACCCCACAGGAATATTGTCCTTATTATAAACAAAAATCGGCAGTGGTTCACACTTAACTTGCTCTACTTCATTTTTCGAAAAACTTTTCAAATGAAAGTTTGTTAAACTTTCAATATCTTTATAACAATTTTTTCGATAACACGTACCGTTTTCGAGATACGGAAAGCGTTGATAACAGTAAGGGCCTCCGTAGACTACCGATTAAACAGTCGGCCGGTAGTTTAGTCGGTGGCTGAATTACACGTGGCCTTATGGGAGCGCGTACACTATGCGATTTTAAATCGGCCGATTAAAAAGTTTGATGGGCAGTGCGATTCCCATCCAACTTTAAAGTCTGCCAACTATCGGCCGATCGCTTGAAGTGCATGGCGTTCAATACGAGAGCGCACACTATACAACTATTTAGTCGGCCGACCGGGTCTGATAAGAAGTGCGCGTGCGTATATTTCTCGTTTATAAAAGACAATTGAATAATAATAATTTATTAGTAACGATCATTACAGACATTTGCAACGCCAAACATTTTAAAAGAAACAATCAATGGAAACTTCATATGTACAAGTTCAGTCAACTAATATATAGAATTAGAATCATTAAAATTTAAATGAAACACATGTTAAACTTTCGAATTCTTTTTTTCATTAATTTCTTTCGTCTATTTAATATAATATATAATATTATAACTTTTCTAGATAACATTTCTTTTTGATGTGTGCAGTTATTATAACACGTTTCGCCCAAGAACTGTGCTTCGCGATGTATTCAGCCGCCGACTATCGGGCAACTATCGGGCAGTGTGCGCGCCCTCGTGCAACCAAATAGTTTAGTCGGCGTAGTGTGCGCGCTCCAGCCCGATCCGACTAAACTATCGGCCGACTGTTTAATCGCTAGTCTACGGCGGCCCTAAACCATCACTTCCGATTAGATATTGCTTTCAAAATAGGACGTTTTCTTTCTTGCTTGTGGTAGAAAATTTTCATGATTACCATACTTTCTTATACATGAAGTATAAGGAAGTTCGAAATTCAAGAGGAACATGATTTCTCATATAACCACAAGCGACAGAACTATATCTCAATATCCCAAACTGCTAAATTATAATTTGCTATGACTGTCGTCAAATATGCAAAATAGAAATTTGATTTGAAGTCCACTTAAAATGTCCAGTGACCCAAGCGTCGATCGTAACTACGAGTATGTTTAATCGTTTATGTATTCTAAATATTGATCTCTCCTAAATAGCACAAAATACTATGCCCAGCTGATACGTATAATGTGGATAATGGAAGCCGTGTACATTACCATATTTTAAAAGTTTATTAAATAATATGCATACATTTCAATTACGCTAATGTAGCCCGTATGGTCAAAACATTAATAACATAGCCGTTGACGGGTATTGCATCAAAAGTGACCAACATCGCAGTAAAATTTAAATATATTTTATTTTCGACAATAAAAAGAAAGAATGTCAAATCCATGTGGCTCAATATAGCAAATTTGTTTCACGCTGAAGCATATTATAGAACGATAAATCTTTTCACTTTATCAATATTCTCCCAGCCTATTAAATATACGAGTGCTCTAAGAATAAATTACTACTACACTAATATACTGTTATTAATGAATAAAAATAATGTAATAAGAATTGTTTTGCTACTATATTTTCATTTCCAAGATATTTACAATCTATTCCGTCGAGCAATAACCAAATTTGTTAATTGTAAATTAATACGATGTCGTTCATTAGCCACTCTCCATACATAAAATTATCTTACTATTTAGTCAAGTCAAGTTGGCTCACTGCATTGCTCAGGTGTCCTGGTTATCTTATAAACTAGTTAGTGCTTGTGTACGGATTTTCTTCTCCAACCGTAGGAATAAGTAGATCATCGTGTATTGTAATCATGAACATTTTCGAACTCGAGATTTTAACGCATTTACACGTTTTGAGGTCCCATGAATCGATTCTGACTATTTTCGGTATGACGTATGTGTGTGTATGTCTGGCTGTGTATCTATCTGTTTGTCTGTGCGCGCCCTATCGCCAAAACTATTAAAGCCACAGCTATGAAACTTTAAAGTTAAGATTTGTAGATTTGCATAGCAAGTATATCTTGTGAAACTATGAAGATAAAATAGAAATAATGAAGAATACGAAGAAATTAGCAACAAATAAAAATGAGAAGATATACAATTCTGAACAATACATAAATAACGACATATCAAAACAAGAAAGAGATAGAAATAAAAATAAAAATAAAACACTTGGTTTAATGTTCACAAAAATGTATTGTACGGCGACAATTGTTTCGGGTTGTTAGGCCATTATCGAGCTGTGGTAAATAACTGAGAGTCATTAGGGAAAAACATGAATTATATACACACATGCGTTATGTGAGCGGGCCAGATGATCCTTGCGGGAGGCGTATTTTGAAGAGCGGTGTTTCTCCATGTTCAATATTATCGTTGACTATATTTTTGTCGTTGTTTTGATCCTTTTTAATTTCCAAGTTTTCTAAAATATTTAATTTCCGCCCTTTGTTATTCACATGTAGTACCCGTATGTTGTCGTGAATGAACTGGTTATTGTTAATACAATGATCCGAAATTCCGGTGTGCGCTTGATTGTGTAGTATGTTTCTTTTATGTTCTTTAAATCTACTTTTGAAGTTTCTACCCGTTTGGCCTATGTATAAGGCATCACAGTCATTACAATTGATTTGATAGATTCCTGACTTTTTCAATTTGTCAATTTTGTCTTCACCGAACTTGGAAATGGACAACCAGCTACCGTTCCTGGACGTATTGGTAATGAAAGGAGACGACAAGAGTCTCAGCCATATACATGAAGAAAACCCACACCAATAGGTACCTCAATGCTCAGTTACATCACCACCCGGCACAACTCCACTCGGTAGCAAGAACATTAATAACAATATCAGAAAGGATAGCCGATGACAGAAGCAAGAACAAAGAAATTGACAACATACACAAAGCATAAGCGCAGAATGGATTTTCAAAACGCGTCTCAGACCCCCCAGACAAACCCAGGAGAAAGAAAATGAAGAAGAAAAACCAGCAACCATGGCATTTTTACCATATGTCAGAGGGATCACGGACAAGATAAGCAGGATCCTTAGTACAAAAAACATCGATACAACTTTCAAACTATACAGGAAGATAGAAACGATGCTACAGAATTCAAAAACGAAAATTCCATTAGAAACGCAGGGAGTATACGAAATACCATGTGGAAACTGCAAGAAGACATACATCGGCCAATCCAATAGGCGCATCGAAGTCCGCAAACAAGTTCAAGTCCCTTACAAAATTTTCCATAAAACTTACGTAAATACTTATTATTAGCTTCGCCGAAAAATATGCTGTGCTGAACTGTCAAACTTGTTTAAAGTTGTTTTGTTTAGGCGAAGCCACCTGTGCAAATAATATTTACCGAATTGGAATTACTTTAGAAGAAAATTTTAACATTTTTAATTTTCATAAAATTTTGGATTTGCTGTTTTTGGGCAATTCTGAACAATTATTACAATTAAAATTTTTCGATAAAAAAAAATTCCTAAAGTGATTTCTTAATTTTTGCATTTGTTTTGCCATCGCAGGTTGCTTTGCATTTAAAGAAGGGAGTAAATAGAGCAATAAATATTCTACGTTTGGAAAAAATACTTAAATTGGACTAAAAATAAAAAACATATGATGGTGTTGCACTCTTAAGTGAAACACACTGTATATGGTTTCCAGTTTAAATTTGAATCAAGTATTTAGCTTTATTTCTAACAGGTAGATTAGTGCTATTTAAATTGAGGTGTGAAATCACCTCTGCGAGGTGGAAAATATAGGTATCACTACACATCAACAACACGTGGATCTAAGTTGCTCCCACACCATCAACGCAACGTGTTAATTTTCTCAGCGACTTTTGCAGTCGTGTTGTTCGTTCGTCCTACTATTTGGTAAAAATAATCATAGATAATATTTTCTTGACTAGCGTACATGACAGAACTATATTGGAACCAACTTCAAAAGTTTACTTGTTCATAATATTTTTAATTTAAAACAATTATTCGAAACTGTTTCAAACCACATTATGTTCATTTTTTCCCTTCATCGCCCGTTGAACATCTTTTCATTTGTAGTATTTGTTGTCCCTTGTTCAGTAATAAACAGTACTTACCGATTTTAGAATACACATATAGTTATTTCAAATAATATTTAAGAAATCATTTTATTTAAACAACTCTTATACATAACCTTGTGCGCCTCTTTATCCTTTTCGTTCTCCATTCCGAATAAACTAATATTATTCCGTCTATAGGATACTGTTCTAGATAGTGCTATTTTGGACGATTTTATTTTCAAGTTATCACATATAGCATTCTGGTGGGTGTCAATAACATTGACTTTTTTAAATTAATACCCATTTAACAATTGTATCTTACAAGTTACATTATTACACCTCACCTATTATTGTCACGTTTTACATATTTAAAACAAAGTTTTAAAGTGTTTTAACATCTACGTAGTTGTAATGTAAATAAAAATGTTGTGTGATATTAAGTAATAAAATGTAAGGTGGAATCATCTTGAATTTTGCTTCCATTTGTTGATGACATTTTAAAACATTAATTTCTCGATCATAATTGAAACAACAATGTTTATTTCTCTTTGGTATTGCCCACATCTTTATTAGGTTTACAATACTAAACTTGACTAAAAATAGCAAGTAACAGATTGATGAGAATTCTATATTAATCAGTGCCTAGTAGGTATATTAATTGTAGATATAAATATTATTTTTGCTGCTAAATTACAGCAAATACAAAAACGGTGGTAAAACATAAAACTTTATTAGAGATACCACACGGCAATAAAAAGGGCAACAATTAAGAATTTAATCAAAGGCGCTACATACACCACAATAATTGCGAACCCCTTTCTTTTTACTCGTGTACGAATGTTCGCTTTTCATTTAATGTCCCTTCGTTGCACCGTACTGTGTCCCAGTTGTGTTTACGTTTATAAACCGTTTATTATTTATCTTTACACCTGAACACATTTCTCAATATATAGGAAGACTAAAGTTTTCCATTTATTTAAAAACCAAATAATCCCCAAACTTCAAAGATACTTAAAGAAGATCTAGTGAACCATACTTGATGTTCCGTTACAGTTCACTTAATCTAAAACGTTTTTCTACGGAAGAATCGTGTGAAAGCGCCAGATGTGATAATAATTTGGATGCTATTGATTCAGAAAAAAATGATATAGTTTTGGTTTTTATATTAAGTCAAATGGTATTGCTTTTAAGGTCATATTAAAGGAATGCATAGTGATTTTAAGTTTTAAGATTTTAAGTTGAGTAGTATGGTGAATCATTTTTATTAATCTGCCCACTGTTACATCACCTAATGCAGCAGGCAATCCTGCGATGTCAGTGTTATAGTTTTCCAGTTATCCTCCTACCTTCAATACTTTTTCAAACTGCCAGAATTAATCTCAAATTCCATTACTCATTGTAACAACGTGTCGTTTATATCTTTCGTATGTTTTATTTCTGGCATTTTTACTTTCTTATACATTATGTATAACTAAGTATAGGAATCATGGAAATTTTTGAACTCGAGATTTCAACGGATATACACGTTTAGAGGTCCCGTGAATCGATCCTGACTATTTCTGGAATGGCGTCTGTGTGTCTGTGTATCTGTCTGTGTGACTTTGCGCGCTATACGGCCCAAATGATTAAAGCTAGAGCTCTGAAACTTTAAACTTAACATTTGTATGTAGCAATGAGGAAAATGTCCTATTTTCTAATTCTATTCCTAATCTCTCAACCGGAAGTGATGGTTTACTCTTATCACCTTTTTCTATATCTCGCAAACAGTACACGTTACGAAAACAATATTCTTACATAAATTATAGATATTGTTATTTTAAACAACTTTCGTTTGAAAAGTTTTTTCGAAAAATGAAGTATAACTGAGTATAAGAAAGTTCAGTGCGGACCACTGCAGACTTTTTATATTAGAATTCACTCGCACATACTTATAATTCTTTTTCGTAGCCACATTCGCTATATTAGGTGCCAACTTTTGCGCCCTCCGATTGCTATTTATTTTTCGGCTTCATATAATAATATTAATTCTACACGCACACGCACACACACACGCACGCGCACACGCACACGCAAACAGCACACGCACACGCACACGCACACGCACACGCACACGCACACGCACACGCACACGCACACTCACACGCACACGCACACGCACACGCACACGCACACGCACACGCGCACGCACACGCACACGCACACGCACACGCACACGCACACGCACACGCACACGCACACGCACACGCACACGCACACGCACACGCACACGCACACGCACACGCACACGCACACGCACACGCACACGCACACGCACACGCACACGCACACGCACACGCACACGCACACGCACACGCACACGCACACGCACACGCACACGCACACGCTCAAACTCAAATTTACACAATTCAAAATCAAACAACGAACATAGACTCAGGTTAAATTTTAATAAATAAACATATGATATTTATCGTGAGTTCAGGCAAGACGCAGCGCATATAAACAAATAGAAACTTACTGAACGTTATTTATACACGAGTAACTGAAGAAGATTCTGCCGACTGTTGACGACTGTGTCGATTTTTCGACTGTTTTTAGCCATCGAGCTTACGCTTATTTATATCAAGTACGCCCACATAGATTCCCTCGAACAACTGCAAGCATTCGCCCTCGCAGAGCATCTTCTATTTGCGTGTATATCACGTGATCGCACGTGATTTCGTCGGTACCGAGCGCTATAAATCAATTAGACTTGTCAGTCGTTCGCTCGTAAAAAAAACCCACGTCGAGTCCTCCGATAGATCCGAATGACCATCAGCTCTAAGTTCTATAACATAATTACATATGCGACCGCTTCTTTTTTGTTGACTTAGCTGCAAATCGTACAATCTTTTCAAGAGTTTTCTCGCGCCAATCGTTCACGTGCAAATGCGAATTAAATTATCTCGTTACATTTATATTATAAATTCTATATTTACGGGTTACTATTCTACTCTTAATTCTAATATCTTAAACATATTTAAACTAACTCTATCTTAATTATTTACATGACGAGACATCTAATATTCAACGTTTAAGAAACAAAATAATTTAAAATCTTTACATTCCGATATGTACACTTTAAAACAGGACCGGCTCTAGGACTCCCATTTCATTTTCAATTTCTAAATTTTTATGGTTAAATTTTAAATCTACTTCTCACCATTTTTACTGTAAAATGTAACCATTACAATATATATATATACAACTTATTTTATGGTTTTAATTTTTAATTAAACTAAATTGTAAAAAAAACATAAAATAAACACAAATCCTAAAGTCGAGCGCAAATATGTCTGAATCACAAAAGTTTCACTGTCGTGAAATGAAAACAGAAATAAAATAATTCAAAGCTTTATTTATTAAATATGAATGCAAGCATAACTAACAAAACTCCGTTTAAAAAATTACAAAACTACACCATAAACATTGAGACTCGATATAACGAATACAATTATTTACGCCGGGATTTATGCAGAACGATACACAACTAAATCGTTCTAAAATATCAGTGGGTTCAAGGCAAATACAATAGAATAATTAAACAAGACAATTCGTAGCATACTGTTATAAACAAATAATTTGAAACTCACTTACTGATTTCTCACTCTGGGGTTTCGATTATTATTGTCGCAGGCGAAGTCTTCGGTCTAGATGTTGATAAAAGAATGAATGAGTGACGATGCCGCTCGGTTTATTTAAACTGTACGCTATTTCACACTAGTTTTTAAAATTTAATATACATTTTTCCACAAGTGCCAATTAGCTTTTGGTTGTTTGAATGTACAGAAGTTGCCATGCCCTTCTACAAGCGGCGATTGGTCGTAATTTTAGTTGCCAGGGCGATTTCCCGCGCTTTTGTCGACATCGACCCGCGGCCCACGTGCTGTGAGCCACCTCTCGGAGTCACGCCCGCAGCTATTGCAATGCGAATATATCGTGTATTTGAACATATTTTACTATTTAAATTATATAAATGTAGTAAAACCTATTATAACTAGTTTCAATTTACAATTACATTTCTTACTATTTCTATTGACATATTTTAAATTATCTTAACTAACTTAATTATACGACAAACATCTTTATTTGTTCAATTATTAACATAGAATTATAATTCGGAGTAATATTACGATGCTGAATCTCTCTACGCGGTTCGATCTAAGTATTCTATTTTAGTCTCGGCAGCGTATTTCGGGACTGTTAAATCTGTTATTTTACTTAAGGCTTTTCTTATTAATTTATATATTGTATATTGTTACGATGTGTTTATTTTTAATTTATGTTCTTCTATTTTATTTTGTTTTGTAATTGCTCTTAGTTTTATATGACTCTCTCTCCCAGGGCTACTCAATGGGTGTAACGTAAATCCATATATTACTACCTTGCAGGACAAGCATCTATTTTTTAGTTCAAACAACGACTTAATTTAATTTAATTCAACACAACAACAAACAGACTTTATACAACTCCAGCGGATACAATTAAGAAACGCCGGTTATTTCAAAAAATACAATACGCGGGCTTACTTCCGCTATTGGACGCCTGGGTGTAGCGATATTGGAATGGCAAAGGTTGCGGCTTTTCATTCATTCGACGAATCGCGACAATTCCAATATGTGGTTTCCAAACTTTTAACTTATACTTATGTGGCATGTGGGTACGTGTAATGTGGTGGACAATTATTCTTGAGTTTTGGGTAAGTAGATATATGTATTGTGATTCAAAACTACCCGCGTACTTAATCCATAGGTGATCGATAAATGCTCCGTCCAGCAGCGTATTAATTTCTCTCCACGGCGTGGGGTCTTGAGTTTATATTTTTCCAAAATTTGGTCCTCCGATGCGAATTCTTCGATGAATTTCGTTCCCCGGTAAGTTTGATATATTTTTACGAATACTGTTATTTAATTTGACTTTCATTTTTAGGTTTTTACTGGGTTGTTTACAATTCTAGATCTTCGCGACACAGAAGCTGCTTGCTTGGTGGTTGAGGACGCTCTGACTTTTTTTTTTAATTCCCTTTTATACTGCTGGGCATAGCTATCCTGATTGATATCCGCATTTAAATGACCTGCGTTGTTGTTATGCGGCCATTCTGACATTTCGATGCATATAAATGAACATAACCTACTTACCAACTTATTTTCCTTATTTTATTTTACAATTCCTAGTTTTAAACCGAGCTTTCGCAACCCAGAAACAATATCCACCAGTTAGTCTTCATGGACCTGTTTTAATTAACGTTCACTACACCATTGAGGTGTAAGATTAGACCATCTTTCATGTAAATTTTACAACAAATTAGGGAATAAAACGAACAGAAAATAATAAAATATATACTCACACAAAAGAGAGGCGTTTTTGAAAATAGCGAATTCAACATTTATCCACATTGACACATCGAACGATTAAATTAATACAAATAGATGAAGTTAAAACGTAAAATTATTTCGTCACATTGTAAACACATTTTAAAATTTGAGGTTAAGTATTTGACTAAATGCCGATTGAACTGAGAATTTTTTTGGTAGGTACCAACTTAACTTTAAATGTTGTCAGTGCCAACACGCACCTTACAAAACCAAATTTAAAATATGAATTGAACCGGGAAAGAAAGCACTAAAGGGAATCATCATCGAGTGTGTTGTTTGTGAAATTAAAATTCAATAAATGCGCATAGATGTTGGTTGCTAAGTTGATTAACGTCTGACCTAAAATTGAACGAATCCGTGTGCTTGTTGATGTAATACATTTCTAAAAAAATCCTATGCTTGTATTTTGATTGTGTTTCCAAAATGGAAGAATATCCCACTTTGATATTTCTCTACTACGTGTCTACATTAATTATTATAACTAAATCATTAACAAAACAGATTTAAGAGTCAGCTACTCTGCACTCCCCACCTGGTGATCTCGGTGTCAAAGATGAATCGCGTTAATTTTAGTCTTCATATAACGAACAAAGCCAGACAAATAAAAGCGAATGCAATTTTAACTATCTACCTATTTCTTTTTGAATTTGGATAGTATGTTGTCATACTCTTTTGGGAGATTCCCTACGTCCCTTTTGCTGTTTATGGAATCTTCCTCAATCTTAATATGGAGCATTTCAGATGTGAGCCGTTTCCTTTCGTTTGTTTCTACATCAAGTATTATTACTTTTTCATAGTCAAACTTGTGATGCATATCTACAGTATGTTTCGCAAGGGCAGTGCTGTTTGGTTTATGTATAACGTCCGATTTATGTTGAGTTATTCTGTTTTTTAGTGGCTGCGATGTAGTGCCAATATATGTCCCTATACAATTCTCACAATTTATTTTATACACAACATTACTTTTAGAAGTTTTTGCGAATTTTGTTTTTGTGACCGTCATAAGTGTAATTCCCTTGTTACTAGTACTGAAACCTGGCTGTAAATCCTATTTTTTCAACGTTTTTTTGAAAATGTTGGAACGTGGGTTGGAATATGGAATTGAGACATACTTTGTAGTTTTACCGTTTTCGGGAGACGTGGACATAGGGGATTCATTATTAAGTTTTTGGATTACACTTCTGGTTTTTCTAAGAATAAGATTTATGGGGTAATTATTTTTGACAAAGGCTGTTTCGATTTTTTTGATGTTATCTTTCCAAAACATAGGATCAGAGATTCTAAGTGTCTTATAGTGTTTGTCAGAACATTTGCTTTTTGGTTAAAAGGGTGGTTGGAATGAAAATTAAGGTATCTCCAACTCATTGTTGGTTTTTGGAACCAATCTAGTTTAAGGGTATAGTCTTGTTGTCTAATTACCAGTGTATTAAGAAAGGCTATTTTATTTTCACTTTCCTTTTCAATAGTGAATACTAGTTTTGGATGAAAGCTGTTGAAAACCTTTAACAGGTCATCTAGTTTGTCCTTATTGTATGTGGTGATGATGTCATCTACATATCTATAGTAGAACGAAGGATTAATCCCTAGTTTTTTTAAACATTCATCTTCTAAAGTTTCCATTACTAAGTTGGCTACTACAGCTGAAATCGGGGTACCATTGCGCAGCCGAACGTTTGATGATAAAAAATATCTTTGTATATAAAGAAAGTGGTGTCAAGGCAGAACTTGACCGCATCGGTGAAATCTTCAAACGTTAGATCCGTATAGTATTGGAGCTAATGCCATTTTTCTTTTAAGATGTTTATGACCAGTTCTGTGGGAATGTTAGTGTAAAGGGAGGTAACATCCAAAGAAACCTTTGTTGACAAAGTCATATGAGTTGGTTATTGAATAACTCCTTTTGCCGATAACTTCTGAAAGAATGCTTGCTTCTTTTAAACATATATATATATATATATATATATATATATATATATATATATATATATATATATATATATATATTGAAAATGTGTCTTGTCAAATCTGACAGCAAAATGTAAAATTTACATGATAGATGGTCGAATCTTACATCTCAATGGTGCAGTGAACATTAATTAAAACAGGTCCATGAAGACTAACTTGGAAAACATTTTAAAACAAATTTGTCCAACACATGTTAATGAAATAAAATATGGGCGAGGACTAACTGTAATGACAAGGACAAATCGAAGACGTGATAAATTGTAAAAAAATTAACCAAAAAATTGACGGTACGAGGACGGAGATGAACAGTAAAACATATAAAATAAATTATTTAAGGATATTATTGTAAATCCCTGATATGAATAAGTTATCATTTTTGATGTTGCAAGTATTTTTAGTTTTATTTATATAAACGGATTCCAGGAACAAACGCTTCGGTGAATTGTTTTGTCGATCCAAAATTACTAGGTTAGAGAAATCGAAAGAATGATTATATTTTTCTACATGTGCACATAACGCAGTAATTTCAACAAATTTTTCCCTTTCGTCAATACATTCTTACAATCTTGCATATGATTTTGTATTCTACGTTTCAAATATTGTTTTGTTTGACCAACATAAGACAAACTACAATCTTTACATTGAAGTTTATAAATTAAGTTAGACTGTAACAGGGGTGGTGTCTTCGTTTTTAATTTAATGTACAACGTTCCTATTGTTTTTTTATTGTAAAAATATGTCAAAATATCGATGTTGTTATTTAAATTTTTTTTAATTGTTCTGACAAACCACTAATATAGGGAAATGAGTAAAATAGTGCATCGAGGGGTTTGCTATTTAATGTTGTGGTACGATTCAAATTTATTGAGTATAAAATTCTATTGATGAATTTTTTTGATTAATTATTAGATTGTAGCATACCACATATTAGCTGTTTGTTTTCTGCTGTTTTCTGTTTGGTGAGCATGGGTGGCCCATTGACGACTCCGAGTTCTGGTGAAAGAAAGAGTCTTTATAAGCGAAGTAACTAGTATTAAACAAAAATCTGATTATTCTGAGAAACGTAGATAAATCTATTGGTGTATGTGGTTTTATGTTATCCCATTCATCTTGTATGGTAGTCAATATTAAGTCGTGGGGTATATTAGTAAATAATGAGACCACGTCCAATGAAATCAAGATATGATCTTTAAAATGAGTATTTTATCCTGAAGGCAAAGTTTATTGAAATGTTATTCAAAATATTAGATATAAATACCGATAGTTCATAAGTTGGTGAACCAATGCAAGAAACGATTGTCCTGATTGGATACCCCGGTTTGTGAGTCTTGACTAAACCGTACATTTTTGGGTAAATGCCATTATTACAAATTAACTTTTTATACTGTTTATCATCAATATATTTTTTATCACGTAACTCTTTAATTAATTTATTATTTTTACCTTGTGTGTTATTAGACGGGTCTTTGTTGCTCGTTGAATATATTGTTTTATCGGTAAGTAAAATATTCATTTTATTATCATAATCTAATTTATTAATAATAACTGTAGAGTTACCCTTGTCTGCTCTGGACACGATAATGTTGGGATGATGTTTCAAAAACTGGTTTGTGATTGCATACTGTTTGATTAAAGGGTCCTTGTTATATACAGTTTTTTGTGTGTGAATAAAATTAGTGATACAATTAACAGATGCTGACCTCAAACTATTTTTATCCTCCTCCTTAATGTTATTAGAGTTGTTCAAATAATATTCTAAATCTAAATCTGAAACTAGTTTAGTCGTGGGTATTTCTTTGTATGTGTGTTTTACCGCGAATTTAGGCCCTAATGATAAAGTAAACATGATGTTATCAGGTATATTAACATCGGACAAGTTAGTGATCCATTTACTATTAAACTGCTTATTCCTATTGTTACTATTCATGGTGTCATATCGTTTTTCAAATTTATTTTTTTGTTGTGTTTAATATCTAATAAAATTACTTTCATATAGCTGTGACGTACAATTGTTAACTAACCTCAACTCCTTATCACTCAATTCTTGTTCAATTGTCTAACTAATGTTAATTATTTCTTTTTTTATAAGACTAATTCTGAAAAAAGTTAGTGAAATTTCATGATTTAGAAGTTTAAGTTGAAATTGCTGTATAATTCTTTCTAATTTATTATTATAAAACAGTTAGTCCTCGCCCAGATTTTATTTCATTAACATGTGTTGGACAAATTTGATTTAAAATGTTTTCCAAATTTTTAAAATTTAAAAAAATTTTTATATGTTGGAATAATCTTACACATTCGTTTTGATTATTTGTGATTATATAATAATTTAATGTTAATATTAATTTCGTTACATTTGGTAAGTCTTTCTTTTAAAATTTATTGTGAATGACTTTTATTATTGGATATTTTGTTTAATTGTTTTTAGTCTTTTTGAATATATATATATATATATATATATATATATATATATATATATATATATATCATATATATATATATACATGATAGATGGTCGAATATTACACCTCAATGGTGCATATATATATACAATGGGAAGTCCCACGTATAACAATCGTTATAGTTAAAGATTTGGTTACGAAGTTTTATTACTGTATATTAAAAACAGAATTCGGGGTGTTGAACGATTAGGAATATAAATCACTTCAATGTTTTCTGGCTAACGTTTCGCCTCGTTTATTGAGGCCTTATCAAAGCCTATAAGGTAACAATAAAGAAAAATAATTTTAATGTAAAAACAAATTTCTAGTAAGTACTTACACGAAAATTTTAGAAGATTAAAGAAAAAATGAAACATTGCAGAAGCTCCCATACAGAGCGACGAGTGACAGGATCGAAAGTTATGATATAAAACACAGCACTACATAATTATAATTAGTTTAAACAAGTTAAAAGTTTGTAACGTCTAAGACGTAAAAGTCGTTGCAGCCATTGAAACTGTCGAAGGTCAAGTTGTGCCAATTTGAACATTGGTAACAACATGTGATCCAACGCAAAAAAATAAAAGTTACTAAAAAATTTTTTAATTGACAATTATTTAGGTATAGTTGAAATTTGAAGGAAACAATTTAATTAATTTAATTGGAAATAACTAAAACACAAAGAATCCGACGAGACCAACCGCAAAAGAACCTACTAATAACCTAGGAGAAAAGACAAGGATTGAAAAGGGAAAAAAGACACAGGTTATGAGTCGTCGGAAGACTCACTCCCCACCCAAGTACCAAACTGTTAAGGACAAAGAAAAGTTATTAATGAAAGAAAATTAATGTGAAGCAAGGTGTGAACATTTTCTCATGAGGCCCGTGTAAATAGTGCTGAGATTGTCTTTGTCTTTTTTAAAATTCATGGCATTATTAGAGTTAACAATTTAACACATTTCCATAAAGAGCCTCAGATTTAATTTGTTGTTATGTGCCAGTACCGTGACTTCATCATAATTTATATGATGGCCTTTATCATTTGCATGGGATGCCAATGCACAATACGTAGGTTTCAGACGAGCATCGCTCTTATGTTGTGTTACACGTTGTTTAAGCCTTTGCACTGTTTGGCCAATGTAAATACGGTCACACTCGCCACAAGGTATTTTATAAATGATATTACTAGGTGATAAAAGAGGAGTTTTGTCCTTAATAGTTGTAAAGAACCTTGCAATGGGGTTAATGATTCGATCGGCGACAACAATACCTGTATCATGGAAAAGTTTTTTTATGGAAGGAGATAGTTGTTGGATGTATGATAAGCTGTGGTATATCTTTTCGGCTGGCTGTATGACATGTGGTTGTTGAGGTGGAGGGCGTTGATTGGAAAAAAGCATTTTTTTTTAACAGTAAGGAAGGATAGTTATTATTTAGAAGTATATTATAAAGTAAGTTTAAATTGACTTTATGAAAATCAGGATGAGCAATATGTAAAATTCTGTGCTTAAGGCCAAGGACTACATTAAGTTTATGTTGTATAGGACTGTAGGAGTCAAAATGCAAATATCTACCCGAGTTGGTAGGTTTTTGATACCAATTTAGTTCGATGACATCATCCTCGGTTCTCATCAATAAAGTGTCTAATTGAAAGCCTGTAGAACTTCTTCCTTGGAGTTAACCGGAATGGTGCAGATGATATCATCAACATATTGATGCAGAAAAGGAAATTGAAAAGATAATTTATTAATGGCAAATTTAATCAAAGTATTCATAACAATTTCAGCAATTATGGGGGAAAGAGGTGAACCCATAGGAGTTCCGAAAATTTGTGTATAGAATTGATTGTTAAATGAAAAGTAAGTTGATTTGAAGATGAATTTAATTGTAGTGAGAAAGGTTGAAAGTGGCAAACAACCATGTGGTTGGATGAGGTCCCAATTGTCAGTGATTATGTCGCAAAATAAATCCATGGGAATGTTAGTGAAAAGGGAGACTACGTCTAGAGAAGCAAATCCCCCTTAGGCCTATTGTATCCTCAATACAAGGTCCTAGAAAATTTATTTCTAAATTTATTGCCAATATTCTTTCACTATCCTTTCAAGATTTTAATTGTTATCGTATCAAAGATAGTTTCACGTTCTCTGAAATCATTAACAACTTTCACATCCCTGAAGGCTATGTACTTGCTTCTCTAGACGTAGTCTCCCTTTTCACTAACATTCCCATGGATTTATTTTGTGACATAATCACTGACAATTGGGACCTCATCCAACCACATAGTTGTTTGCCACTTTCAACCTTTCTCACTACAATTAAATTCATCTTCAAATCAACTTACTTTTCATTTAACAATCAATTCTATACACAAATTTTCGGAACTCCTATGGTTTCATCTCTTTCCCCCATAATTGCTGAAATTGTTATGAATACTTTGATTAAATTTGCCATTAATAAATTATCTTTTCAATTTCCTTTTGTGCATCAATATGTTGATGATATCATCTGCACCATTCCGGTTAACTCCAAGGAAGAAGTTCTACAGGCTTTCAATTCCTTCCATGAACGCCTTCAATTCACCATTGAAATGGAAACCGATAACAAAATCCCCTTCTTAGACACTTTATTGATGAGAACCGAGGATGATGTCATCGAACTAAATTGGTATCAAAAACCTACCAACTCGGGTAGATATTTGCATTTTGACTCCTACAGTCCTATACAACATAAACTTAATGTAGTCCTTGGCCTTAAGCACAGAATTTTACATATTGCTCATCCTGATTTTCATAAAGTCAATTTAAACTTACTTTATAATATACTTCTAAATAATAACTATCCTTCCTTACTGTTAAAAAAAAAATGCTTTTTTCCAATCAACGCCCTCCACCTCAACAACCACATGTCATACAGCCAGCCGAAAAGATATACCACAGCTTATCATACATCCAACAACTATCTCCTTCCATAAAAAAACTTTTCCATGATACAGGTATTGTTGTCGCCGATCGAATCATTAACCCCATTGCAAGGTTCTTTACAACTATTAAGGACAAAACTCCTCTTTTATCACTTAGTAATATCATTTATAAAATACCTTGTGGCGAGTGTGACCGTATTTACATTGGCCAAACAGTGCAAAGGCTTAAACAACGTGTAACACAACATAAGAGCGATGCTCGTCTGAAACCTACGTATTGTGCATTGGCATCCCATGCAAATGATAAAGGCCATCATATAAATTATGATGAAGTCACGGTACTGGCACATAACAACAAATTAAATCTGAGGCTCTTTATGGAAATGTGTTAAATTGTTAACTCTAATAATGCCATGAATTTTAAAAAAGACAAAGACAATCTCAGCACTATTTACACGGGCCTCATGAGAAAATGTTCACACCTTGCTTCACATTAATTTTCTTTCATTAATAACTTTTCTTTGTCCTTAACAGTTTGGTACTTGGGTGGGGAGTGAGTCTTCCGACGACTCATAACCTGTGTCCTTTTTCCCTTTTCAATCCTTATCTTTTCTCCTAGGTTATTAGTAGGTTCTTTTTGCGGTTGGTCTCGTCGGATTCTTTGTGTTTTAGTTATTTCCAATTAAATTAATTAAATTGTTTCCGTCAAATTTCAACTATACCTAAATAATTGTCAATTAAAAAAATTTTTAGTAACTTTTAATTTTTCGCGTTGGATCACATGTTGTTACCAATGTTCAAATTGGCACAACTTGACCTTCGACAGTTTCAATGGCTGCAACGACTTTTACGTCTTAGACGTTACAAACTTTTAACTTGTTTAAACTAATTATAATTATGTAGTGCTGTGTTTTATATCATAACTTTCGATCCTGTCACTCCTCGCTCTGTATGGGAGCTTCTGCAAGTACTTACTAGAAATTTGTTTTTACATTAAAATTATTTTTCTTTATTGTTACCTTATAGGCTTTGATAAGGCCTCAATAAACGAGGCGAAACGTTAGCCAGAAAACATTGAAGTGATTTATATTCTTAATCGTTCAACACCCCGAATTCTGTTTTTAATATACAGTAATAAAACTTCGTAACCATATATATATATATAATTATTGTACAAATTCTCGACTGTAAATCACTTAAAATGGTACTTATCTTGTATCATGAGCAGTCAGTCGTTGAATAAAACACTTTTAGTAATATTAAAGTTTATTGTGACACCTTTTTTGATCATTATTATTACAATTGCGGGTTAATTTATTTTTATCTTATTATATATATATATTTTTTATCGTTGTGATTTTAAATTGTATTGTAGTGAATTAAATGTTGGTCGAATCCCCTAACTAGGTTCTTTACAAGGTTTTCTCTAGTTATTGCAGTAAATACTGGGGTAATACTGTTACCGCGATAGGTTTTATTTAATGTCATTTGTCATATTAATGTTTATTGCTTGACAAGGGTTTCCGAAACACCTTATTGCAAAAAAAGGTGTCGCAATAAACTTTAATATTGCTAAAACTGTTTTATTCAACGACTGACTGCTCATGATACAAGATAAGTACCATTTTAAGTGATTTACAGTCGAGAATTTGTACAATAATTTTTATTCGACCATCTATCATGTATATATATATATATATATATATATATATATATATATATATATATGTTGATACGTAGATTCTCGCGGGTAAAATCTGTTCTGCTTTTTTCTCGGGTAATGAACCGCGTTGTAGAATTATCCCTGTAAGGGTTGTTCCGACGTTTCGGCAATGTCACAATTGCCATCTTCAGGTTGGTCTTCTCGGTCTAAGCGATCTAGAAGAACTGACGTTAGAAGTTACTGCTCCGTCTTTATATGCTGTGGTTTCGTTCCGGGTCGATGTGCATGCTTGGTTTCTACTCTGGCTTCGGGTCAGTGGGCCGTGTCGTTCTTGTAGCTCAGTGGGTGGTGATATTTTCTTTTTGTCTGTCACGGACTTGTTATTTGTCCGGCCAGCAAGTGCTGGTCTCCATGTTCTTGGAAGTCTTTGAGCATCATCCCGTTTGTTCATATTTTGTGGCTGCTTTTCTATTTCAATAGCTTCCCGTATTATCCGTGTCGAGAAGTGTGGTATGTTAGCTGAAGATGGCAATTGTGACATTGCCGAAACGTCGGAACAACCCTTATAGGGATAATTCTACAACGCGGTTCATTACCCGAGAAAAAAGCAGAACATATATATATATATATATTAGGGCGGGTTAATTTTTTTTTTGATGGAGCGTATAGCAAAAACGTAATCTATAGGTGATTCTGAGAAATTTTGCTCAAGAGACCATAGCTCTAAGTCGGATTTGGAGCCCCCCAAAATTTCAAAATATATATATATAGAATAATTTAATTAAATTCGTCATAAAATCGGATAGCATTATAGTAGATTTCTCAATCTGGGCTTGTTTGAAAGGTATTTTTATCACCTTTCAGAATCTGTATTGATACCAATATATTTTTTTTATTTTTAGTAGAGATATTAAGAATTTTTTGTCGAAAAATAGCCTAAAATGAACTTTTAACTAATAAATTCTGAATTTTCTTAGATTTTTTTCGAGATTATGAAAGCTCAGATAATTTCCAACAACTTTTATTACGATCAATTTTTTTGTTTTCGAACTCCTTTTTGTAGGAAAATCGATTTGAAAAAATCAACATTTTCAAGGTTTCAACAAAAAAACACTATTTTTACATTTTTTATTCAATTTATGTTTAAATATTATTCTCGACCTATAATTTAATGTTTTAACGTGGTAATATTATTTTTTAAGGTCCTTTTTACTTTCCATTCGATGAGTTTTCTTACGACTTTCTAATGTCACTGCCATAACTCCTTCACGATTCTTTTCTATAACTCGTTTTGAAACATTCGTTAATAATTGTACATGTCTTTCTGTTCCTTGTATGTGCATTGGAATTTGTGGATCAGCCAGTGGTGGTTCAACGAAATCTAAGTATTCTACCAAGTGATCATATGGAATCTGTCGAGTAAATGCTGGTTCTAATAATATATCGTCGTTATTCATATCAACCATATTGACATAATCAGTAGCATTGAAATTTAAGATATATTTTTTGTAAACTCTGAGTTTAGTTGGATCGTACAATTTTTCTCGATAGTGTATAATCTTTTTGATAGCTCTATCCCGTACTGTTTTTCGATCATCAAATAACATTGTTAATAAGATATTTTCTGGATGTGCGTAATATGAGTTGTTTTGAATTACACCATCTACAATATTACGAAAGTTTGGTTGTAAGTATCGTGTCCAACATATAAATTTTAATAAAAGTGCACTGCCGTACACAACAGAGTTATAAAACTTCACATTGAAGTACATTGGCACATAAACTGTAATAATATAAACTGCCAAAGTTTTTAAATTGGTCGATGGTGTATTAGTTGTTACATATAATCGTAGTAATCTACTTGCTTTGGTTAACCAACCAGAATGTGCAATTGGTCCTGGTTTAATGTCAGCTAAAAATAAAAAAAATATTGGTATTGTGATAACCGAGTTTTTATTTAAGTATTTTGGCAAACTGCGTGCGCATTGCTCGATGAACGATTAAGGAAGAAGGAAAAGCAAGCTTGGCAACGTTTAGTGTTGGTAAACGTCATTATTTTGTAACGTCATTATTCAGTGTTACAAAGTTGTTCAATTGAACAATGCTGCCATTGACGACTTATTCTACAGGTATCAATAAATACCTTTCAAACAAGCCCAGATTGAGAAATCTACTATAATTCTATCCGATTTTATGACGAATTTAATTAAATTGTTCTATGTATATATGGAAAAATTTCTATTTTGAAATTTTGGGGGGCTCCAAATCCGACTTAGAGCTATGGTCTCTTGAGCAAAACTTCTCAGAATCACCTATAGATTACGTTTTTGCTATACGCTTCATCAAAAAAAATCGTTCCATACAATTTGACCCGCCCTAATATATATATATATATATATATATGTGTGTAGTTGAAAATTCTGTTTATCTGTGTATTTCTTAATAAAAACATGTTTTATTGACGTTTCGGCCTCATGGGTCCTTTTTCGAAATTTTCTGTAATATAATAAATAGTTTTATAGTCTACATACGGTTCTGAATTATAATTATGTTAATTTTAATGTTATATTATAAATTAGTCAGTTCTTAATACTATAAACAGACATGAAGATGAAAATTTTTTGTACAATAAGTAATGATGTATAATTTTTAATGGTGGTGTGCGTGACCTTGAAAAATAAATCTAACATTAATATTGTATTTGAATGTGTTAACTAATTTGATTTTCATTTAAAAATTATTATTTGATTTAGAGAATGTTTTTGTTTGGAAATGTTATAGTTTACAGCTATTGAATTGCTATTTTACTTACATTTAAAATGAGCAGCGACGTTTACGTTTGGTTTTACTAGCATACTGGCGATATTTCGTTTGTCATTGTGTTGTCAACATAAGAAATTAAAAAACCTTTAATGAAATTGAGATGGTACTATTCTACTTATTATAGAGATTATATTATTTTATTTGTTATTTGATCTTAAACGTTTTGAAAATTACTTACTTATTATGGTATGTGTTAATCTATTACAAGCTAGATGGAGATACATAATTTCCTTATACGAGTCACAGATTCCTAAAATAGATTTGAGAGAGGTTTTCACAATCAGTTTTATTATTAACCGTTTCAGGTTCAATTTTAATAAAAATCATTTCAAGTGTGGTTCTAGATTTATTGTTTTTCTCTATGGCTAGTACAGAAGTGTTTTTGAAATTAAATTTATGTCCAGTGTCTTGTTGGTGTGTTTTTAGTGCTGTGCTATTATTTGAATATTTATGTCCATTTATTCTTTCTTTTAGATATTGTATCGTCTGCCCTATATAGCATTTGTTAATTTCTTTAGACATCGAATCGATGTACACAAACATTCCCCTAGATTTAACAAAACAAATAATAGAAAAAAAATGGAACGAAATAAAAAACTTCACAAATTTACCATTAAAAGAATTTTTAAACGCCATAGATATTGTATTAACATCTACATATTTCCAATTCAAAAACAGTTTCTATAAACAAATAGAAGGTTTAGCAATGGGCTCACCGATATCAAGTACAATAGCGCAACTAGTTATAGAAGATCTTGAAAATACCACAATACCTAAATTAAATTTCAAATTACCATTTTTCAAAAGATATGTTGACGACATAATCACAGCTATTCCACCAAATAAAATCAACGAGATAACAGAAAAATTTAATACATATCATAACAATATAAAATTCACATATGAAATACAAACCAACAATCAAATAATTTTTTTAGATATGACACTCATAAAACAAAATAACAAGATCCACACAGTATGGTATACCAAACCAACATGGTCTGGTCGCTACCTTAATTATAACTCTAAACAACCACATACACACAAAAAAGCAGTTATTATCAGTCTGGCTGACAGAGCAATTGCACTAACAAACCCACAATACCGTTGCTCAACCATTACAAAAGCTAAAGAAACACTAATAAATAATAATTACCCCACACCATTAATAAATAAAATTTTCAAACAAAGAATCTACAAATTTTATAACAAAAACAAAAATCACAATAATATAAACAACACAATAAATAAATACATAAAAATTCTATACATCACACACTTATCAGAGAACTTAAACAAAATACTTAAACCATATAACTTCACCATTGCACATAAAAACACATATAATTTAAAAAAATATATATATACAACATTAAAAGAAAAACCACCATTACAAAAACAATACATTGCATATACAAAATACCATGTGGAAATTGCAACAAATGCTATATAGGGCAGACGATACAATATCTAAAAGAAAGAATAAATGGACATAAATATTCAAATAATAGCACAGCACTAAAAACACACCAACTAGACACTGGACATAAATTTAATTTCAAAAACACTTCTGTACTAGCCATAGAGAAAAACAATAAATCTAGAACCACACTTGAAATGATTTTTATTAAACTTGAACCTGAAACGGTTAATAATAAAACTGATTGTGAAAACCTCTCTCAAATCTATTTTAGGAATCTGTGACTCGTATAAGGACAAAATTATGTATCTCCATCTAGCTTGTAAGAGATTAACACATACCATAATACAAAAGTAATATTATTATATCTCACAAATAGTAATTTTCAAAACGTTTAAGATCAAATAACAAATAAAATAATATAATCTCTATATAGTAGAATAGTACCATCTCAATTTCATTAATAGTATTTTGTGTACCAAGGCCAAAAAGTACTGTTTTTTTCGTCCGAGTTTTCTTTACGACCGAGGCGTAGTCGAGGTCGGAAAGCAAACGAGGACGAAAAAACACTTTTTGGCCGTGGTGCACACAAAATTTTTTAGGCGACCCTCATATAATTTTCAAATTTGTTGCAACATTTACTTATAATTTATTGACATAGTCATTTATGACAACTGAACAATTGTACATATTTGTGACACCTTCAGACATGTTTATGTTTTCTTTGTCTACATTCGAAGTTATATCGGCTTTATAAACAATAATTACCCAATAATCAGTTAAAAAGTCTATCACCAACACGTATTTACTAATGTAAACAAGATGTACAGTTTGACACTGACGGCAATGTGGTTATTTTTATACAATTTCGGTAACTGTCGGTAGATGACGCCACCATATTGCGGACGAAAAATGAAAGCGGACGAAAAACGATTACTTTTCGTCCGCGTTTGACGACTGAAATTCCATTTTTCGTGTCGGTCGCCTAAAAAGGTTTTTTAATTTCTTATGTTGACAACACAATGACAAACGAAATATCGCCAGTATGCTAGTAAAACCAAACGTAAACGTCGCTGCTCATTTTAAATGTAAGTAAAATAGCAATTCAATAGCTGTAAACTATAACATTTCCAAACAAAAACATTCTCTAAATCAAATAATAATTTTTAAATGAAAATCAAATTAGTTAACACATTCAAATACAATATTAATGTTAGATTTATTTTTCAAGGTCACGCACACCACCATTAAAAATTATACATCATTACTTATTGTACAAAAATTTTTCATCTTCATATCTGTTTATAGTATTAAGAACTGACTAATTTATAATATAACGTTAAAATTAACATAATTATAATTCAGAACCGTATGTAGACTATAAAACTATTTATTATATTACAGAAAATTTCGAAAAAGGCCCCATGAGGCCGAAACGTCAATAAAACATGTTTTTAACAACCAAAAACACATGTTTTTATTAAGAAATACTTTTCAACTGTCGCAAAACCCAGATAAACAGAATTTTCAACTACATATAAATATCACGACAAAGAAAACCATTTAGAAACTCATCAAAATTTATATATATATATATATATATATATATATATATATATATATATTCAAAAAGACTAAAAACAATTAAACAAAATATCCAATAATAAAATTCATTAACAATAAATTTTAAAAGAAAGACTTACCAAATGTAACGAAATTAATATTAACATTAAATTATTATATAATCACAAATAATCAAAACGAATGTGTAAGATTATTCCAACATATAAAAAAAATTTTAAATTTAAAAAATTTGGAAAACATTTTAAATCAAATTTGTCCAACACATGTTAATGAAATAAAATCTGGGCGAGGACTAACTGTTTTATAATAATAAATTAGAAAGAATTATACAGCAATTTCAACTTAAACTTCTACTCGGGGTCGTCAATGGGCCACCCATGCTCACCAATACTAGCATCGTTAGTAATGAACAAGCTTTTAACATCTATAACTTCTACATTACCCATGAGCATTCCATTCTTGTATATTTATGTTGATAATATTTGTATGTCTATCCCTCAACATTACACAGACAATATTTTGAACGTTTTTAACGGTTTCAATCCACAACTACAATTTACATTGGAGGTTGAAAATAACAAACAATTATACTTTTTGGATATTACCATTATTAAGAATATAGATCAGACACTCTCGACCAGATGGTTTTCTAAACCTACGAGTTCCGGTAGAATACTTAATTTCATGTCTCAGCATCCATTGAAACAAAAAATTAATACTGTAACAGCGTTGAATAATAGTATGAATAAACTTAGTAGTGTTACTTTTCATGCAGAAAACAAACAGCTAATATATGGTATTCTACAATCTAATAATTACCCCAAAAAATTCATCAATAGAATTTTATACTCAATAAATTTGAATCGTACCACAACATTAAATATCAAACCCCTCGATGCACTATTTTACCCATTTCCCTATATTAGTGGTTTGTCAGAACAATTAAAAAAAATTTAAATAACAACATCGATATTTTGACTTTTTACAATACAAAAACAATAGGAACGTTGTACATTAAATTAAAAACAAAGACACCACCCATGTTACAGTCTAACTTAATTTATAAACTTCAATGTAAAGATTGTAGTTTGTCTTATGTTGGTCAAACAAAACAATATTTGAAACGTCGAATACAAAATCATAGGCAAGATTGTAAGAATGTATTGACGAAAGGAAAAAAATTGTTGAAATTACTGCGTTACATCAACATCAAAAATGATAACTTATTCATATCAGGGATTTACAATAATATCCTTAAATAATTTATTTTATATGTTTTGGTTAATTTTTTTACAATTTATCACGTCTTCGATTTGTCCTTGTCATTACAGTTAGTCCTCGCCCAGATTTTATTTCATTAAAAAATATGCTATGAATTAACCTTGAATTTTATTTTATTTTAGGAAATAACTCACAACTATATAAAATGTTTGTCAAAGCTATCCTTTTGTTCAGGTTTGATCAGGTTAAATAATACAACGATATTTTAAATTAAAATAATATATTTTCCAAAATCAAATTCTCTAAATTCTCCAAATTAATATACAATATTATATAAATTCCCTTATACGCGTTTAAATGTTTACCGTCAACAAGTTCTCGGTGCCTGTTAAAAAAATACAAAATTCGTATACGCAAATTATTTACACATGCCGGGTATGGGCAAGAAATGCTGCGCGACTCCGTTGCGTTGACCGGTCCGTCCTTATCATAATCTAATCCAGCGTCAATATTTGTCTTATTTCTCATGCATATTCTGATTTTAAAACTATTTGTTCTGAAAAATTCTCTCTCTGCTCAATAAGTTGCAATTTAAGTTTATTGAAACAATTTGTAAATAATTTTCTTTACTTGCTAAACAAATCGCAAATAATATTTATTGATACAATTTGTTATTATTTTATTTATTTGCTCAACAAGTTGCAAATTTATTGACACACTTTGTTCATATCGTTTTATATTTGCTTAACAAGTGCAAATAATGTTTATTGATACAATTTGTTATTATTTTTTTTATTTGCTCGACAAGTTGCAAATTTATTGACACACTTTGTTAATATCTTTTTATATTTGCTTAACAAGTGCAAATAATATTTATTGACACAATTTGTTATTATATTTTGTTATTTGCTAAACAACTGCAAATAAAATTTATTAATACAATTTGTTATACCTTTTTATATTTGCTTAACAAGTGCAACTAAAATTTATTGACACAATTTGTTATTGTATTTTGTTATTTGCTAAACAAGTGCAAATAAAATTTATTAATACAATTTGTTATACCCTTTTATATTTGCTTATCAAGTGCAAATAAAAATTATTGACACAATTTGTTATTATTTTGTTTATTTGCTAGACAAGTTGCAAATACGATTTATTGATACACTTTGTCGTTATATTTTGTTATTTGCTAAACAAGTGCAAATAAAATTTATTAATACAATTTATTATACCTTTTTATATTTGCTTATAAAGTGCAAATAAAATTTATTGACACAATTTGTTATTATATTTTGTTATTTGCTAACAAGTGCAAATAAAATTTATTAATACAATTTGTTATACCCTTTTATATTTGCTTATCAAGTGCAAATAAATTAACACCTTATGAACTAACATAATTCATTTAAAATTTATATTTTGCCAAACAAGTTGCAAATTATTCCATTTACCGATTATCTAGCCATTTGGTTGCCCTGTATTCAGGCACCATCAATAAAATATTAGCAAATTTAAATAGTCTTACCAAATTTTCTGCCTCCGGCTGGTCACTGGATCGACCTCTCTCTCTTCGGGCTGGTCGCTGGCTCGGACTCAAACTTCTTCCTTCTTGGGCTGGCCGCTTCGTTAAACTCCTTCTTCCTTCTTGGGCTGGTCACTTCGTGGACCTTCCCTTCTTTCTTGAGCTGGTTGCTTCGTTGAACTCCTTCCCTTCCTCTTCGGGCTGGCCACTTCGTTGAACTCCTTCTTCCTTCTTGGGCTGGTCATTTCGTGGAACTTTCTTCTTTCTTGAGCTGGTTGCTTCGTTGAACTCCCGTAATTTGCCGTGCGTCGGGCTTTTATAGCTCCGTCCCTACCTTCTTCTTCCCACACTTGTCTACATCCCTGCTCTTGCTTTACCAGGTGATCACCCAGATGATCTCCCTACCACCTCTATCCCTTCTCGTCATCGTTTTTTAAAAATAAAATAATTTTCTAATTCAACTAATAACTTCTTCTAATATTATTTATAAAAAACACAACAATGTGTTGGACAAATTTGTTTTAAAATGTTTTCCAAGTTTTTAAAATTGAAAATTTTTTTAATATGTTGGAATAATCTTACACATTCGTTTTGATTATTTGTGATTATATAATAATTTAATGTTAATATTAATTTCGTTACATTTGGTAAGTCTTTCTTTTAAAATTTATTGTGAATGACTTTTATTATTGGATATTTTGTTTAATTGTTTTTAGTCTGATGATGCAATTTAATAAATTGCGAAACGTTACCAATGTAAATTGCGTTTAATTTGTAACCTGATGTCCCAAATTTCCAGAATAATTTTTTTGAATATATACATACACTGGGGACAAGAATATATTTATGGTATATATATATATATATATATATATATACCATATGTCCCCGGATTGAGTTTACAATAGGTATGATTGACCAAAAATTTTCGAATTGGAATTTCATGTTTTGGGATTCCGCCCTGCTTGACCTGAAACTTATTTTTAGTTTACTTTCGAATTTTTTAAATCAAGTAGGCCTTTACAGTAAATGTAAAGTTACGGCGTTATGCCAATTTGCAAAAACGGGATCGAAGCGTTCCTCCGTTACCGCTGTCAAAAAGTGTATCGAAGAATTTTATAATGTTTGCCGCCTGCATTGCGCCCTCATCCAAAGTGTTATCACCAGAGTGCGGACATTATATTCAAGTCAACAGAGTCGGCAAGCGACGAACTCGATAGAGTAGTTGATCACGCGAGGTGCATTAGCAATGCATCGGCGTTTCACTAGCGTTCGTACACAAGGGTACTAGCACAAACATCTCCGTACTAGCGAAATCTTATTCTTTCCCAGATAAAGAATACACTTTTCGCAATGACAACATTCCGAATATTTTTGTACTCGAAGCTAGGACTTTTTATGTGAATAATACGCTTGTATAACGACATATTTTTCTAAATTGTTCTGAGTGAAGGATGATCGCTTTGATGTCAATATGTCTTTAAATGTAGAAAAAGATCTTTCCACATCGCAACTTGTAACTGGAGCAAATATAAAATGAGATACAAGGTTGGAATATTTTAAAAAAGTTACGTAGTCTGTAAAAGAGTTTGAAGATATTTGTTTTAAAATTGTAAAATCCGGGTTTATTGCAATGACTGCATCAATTTTGTCGTTAAATTAAGTTTGTAAAGGCCAGGTTATATTTTCAGTTGTATTAATAACGATTCAAGCTTGTCGATACAAATTAACAGCTTTAAATTCTGAGTCTCAAAAAATGTAATAGCTTCTCGTAATATAGAAAAATTGTTCTCAATAAATTTCAACTCAGTGTAAATTTTCATGAATTAAGAGTGACTTACAATCTTTAACACTGGCAGCATCCTCTTTTAAATTGCTAACAAATAATTTTAATAAATTAAAATTTTTCGAAAAAAGAATGCGGCTTCTAGCCAAGAAATATTCACATTTCCCTATATAAAGATATTCTACTCGCGGCTTTCAACAAATTTTTTTTAAATAAACTTATTAAAGAATTTATATTTGGAAAACTGTCACGAATAAATTCACAAATTCCTTGCAATCGATGAGCAAAACACGTCAGGTGGAGCATATTAGGAAAATATTTTTTTAATAATTTTCCTGTTTTTAGCATTACACTAGGTGCATCGGTTACGAATAACAAAACTTTAGACACATCACCATCAAAATCAAGACAAAAGACATTTTTTATCATTTCGCAAAGTTTTCGGCATTCACGGTATTACTGAAACTAGTAGAAATTAAAAATTGCTCTGAAGGTTGTTGTGGGTTTAATGTGCCAACAATAATATCAGTGGTTTCATCGGCACTAATCCAAACGTAGTTGTCTTGAATTTGGGATTTTATTACCGTTACTACTTTTTCATACTGTTTTGGAACATAGTACTTTTTGATGGTGGACTCATCGGGAATATTTCGTTGAGTATATTTGCTTAAAAAATTGCGAAGTGAATGTTCCAGTATATTACGGTTTCACTCCTATATGTAAAACACTAAAATTCTCCAACAAACGGATCCATGTTTTTTAATATGTATTTTAATGGATTTGGAAAGCTGTGGCGTTTAATGGTACCAGAACTATAATACTTTTTGATGCTGCAAAGGTTCATTGCAATTCAAATTCAAATAATGTCACTTCTATTATTTGACAGACATGACAATAACTACTACAGCGACATCTTCCTACTTGTGGACGGTACACCAGCCAATACAAAAACCAGGGTCACAATTAATATGCCAACTTTGCATTATATATGTATTATGTTGTCTATGATGATATTATTTGATTTTTAAATTTTATTTGGTTTATATTTGTTTTTGACGCTCAGAGAAATTAATTTATGTTTTATTTATTCGAAATTGTAGTGTAATGTGAATTGAAAAGTGGAAGGACATTTGTTAGGAATTGTCAACATATTTGTAGCTGTGGTATCGTAAAGGGTTTTGGTTGTTATTTATTTATTAATAATTGAGTGGTATATGGTAGAGAGTTGTTTTATCTCCGTTCTGTCGTTAACGCTGCTTTTGTTACTAATTATATCAATCGTTTCGTGTACTGTCCTGGCTTTATAATTAGTTTTTTTTTATATTTTTGGTATTTTTGAAATTGAATTTATGATTATGTGTAATGGAATGTTTTTGTAGGTATGTGTTATTGATTTTATCATATTTATGGCCTTTTGTGGCCTTTTATGGCTTTTAATCTGTTTTCTATTAGTTGTTTTGTTTGTCCAATGTATATTTTTTCGCATTGAGAACATGGTATTTGATATACTACATTGCTCATTTGGTTGATTGGGGTTTTATCTTTAATAGTTTGTTGGTGTCTTTTTAACGTGTTGTGTGTTTTATTGGTGATAGTAATGTTGTATGATTTGTGTAATTTTTTCGGAGAGGTTAGGGATGTATGGGATTGATAAGTAAGTTTTTTCCTGGTTTTGATTATCATTTGAACTTTCGTTGTAGTGTTTATGTATTCTGGTTTTGCATGTTTTGTTTATTCGTTTTAATTGGTAGTCATTTTTAAGTACAATGTTTGTGACTTTTTATATGGTTTTGTTGGGTCAGCTAATTTAATTGTTCTATCTGCTATACTAATTGTTACTGTTTTTTTTGCTGCGAAGGGGGAGTTTGAGTAGAAGTTTGTGTATCTTCCGGACCAGGTTTCTTTTGTAAACCATTCGGTTATAATTTTGTTTTTGTTGAGAGATCTAAAAAAATAATGTTGTTAAATTGTTCTATATCAGTGGTGAATTGTAGTCTAGGGTGATATGTGTTGAATAATTTTAATAAGTTTTCAGTTTCAGTTAAAGGAATGGCACATAAGCAGTCGTCTACGTACCTCTTGAAGAATTGTATTAGTTGGTTGTCTTGTATTAGTAGTAAGATTTCTCCGGAGGAAATTGAAACACAGTTTTCGAGTAAAACCAAAAAACAAAACTTGCTTTATTTTCGTTGACAACCCAAAATGAATGTATGATTAACAAATTAGTGCGAACTCGCCGGGCGACTGTTGCTAACTAAACTAATTCAATGAAATCCGGAACATTCCGCCCGCCTCGGCCTGTGACGAAATAAATAAAATAAACACTTCTAGGTGCTAGTTGCCTTGAGATCGTCCTTCTTGGAGAGGAGGCACAGCTTGACGATTGGCCTCTTGAGAATCGACTTCGCGGTCTTGACGGTAGCGACGCGGACGTGACCGTCCGCTCCAGCATGTGTCGCTGTTACTTGTGCCAGCGGCCATTTGGTCGGAGCATAGAGCTCGTTGACTACGAGGACGATATCACCTATCTGAAAAGACACATGTGGCTTACGCCACTTTGGCCTTCCCTGTAGCTGATGTAGATACTCCGATGCCCAGCGACTCCAGAAACTGCCTCGCATCTGCTGGATCAACTGCCACCGAGACAAGCGAGATGCTGGAAGCTGCGAGAGCGTTGGCTCTGGAACAGCAGATAGCGGGGCCCCAATCAAAAAGTGGCCCGGTGTGAGCACATCAAGGTCTTCAGGATCATCGGTGAGAGCCTGAAGAGGTCTCGAATTGAGGCAGGACTCGATCTGCGCGAGCAGCGTTGCCATTTCCTCAAAGGTGAGTGTCGTCTCACCGATCACCCGGCGCAAATGGTGTTTCACCGACTTCACCGCCGCCTGCCAGAGTCCCCCAAAGTGAGGAGCAGATGGAGGGTTGAACTTCCACTCAACCCCGTCGTTCGCGAGAACTGCTGCGATCGTATTGAACTCTGTTGATGCTGCAGTGTAGAGTGAACGAAGCTCACTGTCAGCTCCGACGAAATTTGTACCACAGTCGCTCGAAATCATTTTGCAGAGGTCGCTGCGTGAAATAAATCGTTTGTAAGCGGCGAGGAAGGCTTCGGTCGTGTAGTCTGACACCGTTTCCAGATGCACGGCCTTGATCGCGAAGCAGACGAACACAACGATGTACGCTTTCGTATATTTGTGTCCGCGGCCCTTATTGGTACGAAGGAAGATCGGACCGGCGTAATCCACGCCTGAGTGAAGGAAGGGCCTCGATCGAGTTACTCTCTCTCTCGACAGATCTCCCATGAGCTGAGTTGCTGTCGCAGTGCGAAATCTAAGACAACGGATGCACCGTCCGATGAAAGTTTTGACTGAATGTCGTCCTGAGATGAGCCAAAACCGTTGTCGAAGGGTGGCGAGAGTCAGCTGAGTGCCTCCGTGCATTGTCTTACGGTGAGCTTGATCGATGAGCAACGATGTAAGCGGCGACTCTCGAGGAACAATGATCGGGTGGCGCTCGTCCTTGTCCAGGATGGAGTGTTTGAGTCTACCCCCAACGCCTTCCTCGCTCAAGAAAGGGTTCAACCGCAGCAGCGGTCCCTTTGTGATGTTGGTTCGCGACGTGAGCATCTGCACTTCCCCGTGGTACAGCCGCTTTTGCTCGAGTCTGATGATGCTCGACAGAGAGTCCGAGATCTCCGAAGGGAGAAGAGTAGGTGATACCTGGCGCTCCTTTCTTCCTCGCTCGCTGCAAAGCCGCGAGTTCTGGACGAAACGTCGCCACCAAGCGACGACGTGCTGGAGGCGGGCAAGACTTGAGTAACGAGTCAGGAGATCCCATGGCCCGCTGATTTCCTTGGCTGCTGCCAGAGAAGTGACTCTCTGCTCCGGGCGTTCTTCGATGTTAGTTGGGCTGGCCACGAGTCTCGCGGCGTGAGAAGCCACTGAGGCCCGGTCCACCAAAGGCCGTGGTCCGGCAGCTCAGAGGCGAGCAACCCTCGTGACGCGCAATCCGCGGGATTCTGTTGAGATTCAATGTGACCCCACAGCACGTCCGGAAGAGTGCGTTGAATTTCCGACACTCTGTTCGCGACGTACGTTTTCCAACGAACAGGGTGACTTCGAATCCAGGCCAGCGTCACAGTAGAGTCGGACCACAGATAGACTTGACAGTTGAGATCTAGTATTCCAACTATACTTTTCACCAACCTGACTAGAAGATGTGCGGCGCAAAGTTCGAGACGAGGAAGTGAAACCTGTTTCACAGGAGCTACCTTCGTCTTCGCCGCGACGAGTGTCGATGTCCGCGGCTCGTCAGCGACGCAGAGATACACGACAGCTGCGTAGGCTCTCTCCGAGGCGTCCGCGAATCCGTGAAGCGTGATATGTTGAGGCGTGGACTGTAACCTTAACCATCTCGGAATCCGAACGTTAGAGATATGAGGCAGGTGCGCGTAGAAGGCTGACCACTCATTTGACTCAGAAATCGGTAGCGGGTCGTCCCAGTCGAGTTTCAAGAGCCACCGCGACTGCAGGAAGATCTTGGCCTTGATGATCACCGGGGCTAGCAACCCGAACGGATCGAATAGTTCGGCTATCTTGGATAGAACTCGTCTCTTCGTGAGGGGCAGTTCGCACTGCGCCGTCTTGAGACGAAACGTGAAACAATCACTGTCCGCTCGCCACGAGAGTCCGAGCATGTGGTCCGCTGCTTCCGATAGAATTTCGAGTGTCGCCCCACTTGCGAGAAACGACGGCGAGAGATGAGCTAGCAGATGGGGCGAGTTCGAGGTCCATTTTCGTAGCGAGAAGCCGCCCGCCTTAAGAAGCTCGATGATTTCACTCTGCTTCGAGAACGCCGATGCCACGTCGTCTACGCCTGAGAGAACGTCGTCAACGTAGACGTCGGTGAGGAGAGCTTCGGAACCGAGAGGATAACTCTCTCGCCCGTCAAGCCCGAGTTGTCGAATTACTCGTAGCGCTAAGTAAGGGGCACATGCGAGACCGTAAGTAACGGTGCATAATCTGTAAGTGTCAGGTGTCAAGCGTGGTGGCTTCCTCCAGAGAATGCGTTGAAAATCGCGGTCGTCGGGATGAAGGATTATTTGTCGAAACATCTTCTCCATATCGGCGGAGAAGACTACAGCGTAGCGTCTCCAGCGAAGCATGACATTCACAAGATCCGGGAGTAGAGGAGGACCGACGTGCAAGCAGTCGTTGAGTGTGACCCCGAGAGTCGTCTTCTGTGAGCCGTTAAAGACGACGCGAAGTTTAGTCGTCTCGCTCGACTATCGGACCACTCCGTGGTGCGGCAAGTAATAAGTCGATTTTGGTTGCTCGAGAGCTGGTGGCACCAACTCCATATGTTGTAGAACTTCGTACTCGGTTGTAAAGGCTGTACTTCTCGGCGTAGGCGGCGTCGCGAGAAAACCGCTGCTCCATGCGAGCGAGCATGCGGGCTGCCGCTGAACGCGAGTCTCCGAGAGATACTAAAGGCTTCCTCAGTGGAAGTCGCACGATGTATCGACCTTCTGAGTTGCGAGAATGTGTTGAAACGAAGTGTTCTTCGCATTCCCTTTGTTCTTCTGTTAGTGATGGCGAAGCGACGATCTCTTCTTATTTCCAGAACCGCTGAAGAGCCGAGGATAGCGAAGTTTGATGACTGAAGCAGGCAGTGCTCGTCTCGCTGCCGGCCACCACGCGTCCGGAGAGTATCCATCCGAGCCTTGTATTCTGAGCTACGGGTGCTTTGAGCGGACCGTTTCGCAATCCCGACAGGAGGAGCTGCGAGTAGACATCTGACCCGAGAAGTAGGTCGATCCGGAGGTCTGACGTGAAATCAGGATCGGCGAGAACCAGACCTTCCAGATGTAGCCAAGTAATAAACTCGACAAACTGAGGTGGCACATAGGTCGCTAGTCGCGGAAGCACGAGGGCATCGACTGTCAGCTCGAACCCAGAGTCGACACGCGAAGATATGCGGAGTTTAACGCGTCCGCGAGAAGAGATCGAAGATTGAGCTCCGCTCCAGAAATGGCGACCGACGAGGGTGTTCGTGGAATCCTCAATCGTTGCGCGAGCGATTCCGATACGAAGGAAGCTTCTGAACCCTGGTCGAGAAGAACTCTAACCGGAATTGATGTTCCGCCCGCCGTGAACACGTGGACAACCGCGGTCGCGAGAAGAACTTGAGTAGCAGCACCTGAAGCGTGGCAACGTGCCTGATGGGCGACGAGACCGGGAACTGAAGGCGCTGCTGGTTCCTCCGCCGTCGTTGATGCTAAGTTCCCTCCTGTCGTCCCAGTAACGGTGTTCGACCAAGCGCCAGAAGCATTGGCGCCGGAACCGTGGAGCATCGTGTGATGTTTGGCCTTGCACTTCTGACAGGCCTTCGACGAGTTGCACTCTCGTACGAAGTGTTAACCGAGGCAATTAAAACAGAGTTTGTTCACCAGCACGAATGCCTTTTTCTCTTTCCAAGGATTTTGATCGAAACCGATCGCAGTACACGATAAAATGGTCTTGTTGACAGAAGGAGCACTTCTTCGACCTATTTGGCGTACCTGAAGCTTGGTGAGACTTCACCTTGGTGGCCGCCCTACAATCTGTCTTCGGATGAATCGAAGATGAGCTGGAGGTTTTCCAAGCGAGTGCGGTAGCCGAAGTGGTAGGCTCGAGAGCCTGTATCGCGCAGATCCTTGCTTCGATGAATGTCTGCAATTCCTTAAACGTCGGAGGATCCTTCTTCGCACCCATCGAGGACTCCCACTCACGACGTGACTGTTTATCCAGCTTCTGTACCGTCAGATAAACTAAGAGGTCGCCGTAACCGTCGACTGGACGACCGAGAGCTCGCAGAGCGGAGACAGCGTTCGTCGTTCCGTTGTACAACGACTTGAGCTCGGCTGAAGACTCAGACTTCATCGGCTGCAGCGTCAAGATGTTTAAGATTTGAGCTGTCGTTAGAAGGCGAACATTCTCGTATCGATCGGTGAGCGTCCTCCACGCGGTGTCGAGATTCTCAGCAGTGAGTTGAAGAGACGCGAGCAAGGCTAGTGGCTCCTTCTCAAGGCTCATCTTGAGATAGTGGAGCTTCTCTATCGCCGTCAGCGACGTGTTGTTGCTCACCATTGAAGAAAACAAATCGCGAAACGATGGCCACTCCGAGAACTCTCCGGAGAACTTGGGCAGAGCTATTCCTCGGTTGAGGTTGAGGGTTCGGTAAAACTGCTTCTTCCTTCTCGAACTTTCGTACTAGATCGAGATATTTCCCCTTGTTTTTGAAATAACCGTCCTCGGTTAGGCCGTAAACGTCATTGATGAAATAGTTGTTCTTTTGATCCTCGACGGTTGCGGCCCATTCGAGTTCCTCATGGCATAAGAAGAATGTGTTCCACTGCTTCTCCAGGGTCGCGATCTTCGCTTCGACCACCCCGAGAGTGACATTCTCTCGGCCGAGTCGCTTGAGGTTATCGAAAGACCGAGTAATATATCCTGCGTAGCGATCCTGCTTTTTTAAGAACGCCTCCATCGTCATGTGAGAAATCTACCAAAATGAGAACTAATACTCCGAAAAACGGTGAAAATTTTCGCGCCAAGCGATCCACTGTCACTGTCACTGTCACTAGATATTATCCGGCTCGAAGGACCAAAAATGTCTTGTATTAGTAAGATTTCTCCGGAGGAAATTGAAACACAGTTTTCGAGTAAAACCAAAAAACAAAACTTGCTTTATTTTCGTTGACAACCCAAAATGAATGTATGATTAACAAATTAGTGCGAACTCGCCGGGCGACTGTTGCTAACTAAACTAATTCAATGAAATCCAGAACATTGGTTGAATTTTTTAAGTATTGTTTGTTCAAGGTTTTCCATGGCTAAATTTGCGATTGTACTCCCCATAATTGTTTATAGAAAAGGTTGTTATATTGAAACTATGCGGAAGTTACTGTCAATTTTGTGCCTTTTATGAATTCAACTAATGGTATGGTTGTGAAAGGTTGTATTTCATCCCATTTTTCGCTAATAATTTTTAAAGCTAGTTCGATTGGAATATTTATATATATCTATTTGCACGCAGCCCAAAAAACTGTTAACTACAATATAAATTACTTAAGTACCAAAACTCAAAGGAAAAAGATAATAAGAATAAACACCGCATTATTAAAAGTCTGGGTCACAAATTCGTACACGTTTTCACCATCAATGGTGTGTATTCAAATACCAATAGATATCATTAAACCACAATTTATATAAACTTAGTGGTAAGTTTTAGTTAGTGTAAGTGAAAATATATTTATGTTCTCATTCTTGTTTCATTTTAATTTGTAAGACAATTGTAATAATATTAATAAAAAAAAATTTTGTTTGAAAAAGGGACAAACCTACCCCTGAAAGGTCACAATCAAATACAGTGCTTAATTAAAACCACCACAAAGAAACATCCTTATCCAAAGAACAACAACAAACAAAACATGATCCAAATTTGAATTTTTTTGCCACTTAGAAAATGTTGTATCGACCGGAATAAGTGGAAATCCGATGATACAATATCGGGTGTATATGGTGGATGAGGCGGTACCTCCCACCCCAATTCATTAATTTTTTCTAGAGTACGTTTTGCGCAGTACGGTCTAGCATTCTGTTGACAATCGCTGGGTAGTTTTTAAATAAAGATTGATTTACTCGATCGAATTGTTGACAGTAAAAGTCTACATTAACGTTTGTACAAGGTTTTAGCATTTCAAAAGAACGACTCTGCGAATTCTTCACCAAACACACACCGATTTTTTGGGGTGTAAACCTGATTTATGCAAATTATGTGGAACTCAAACACCTGCCCTGCTCACTTTACCAGTCTGATGCAAATGTTCTTGGATGATCGCCCAAGGTTGGTTAAGAGTATTTGACAGTTCTTCGATGGTGTGATATGGATTTGCTTCCACTTCCGCCCTTAAGACGTTATTGTCTAAAGTTGTTGGTCTTCCTGATCGATACGAATCGGAAAATTCGAAATTACCGGATTTGAACTTAGAAAACCACCTTTGTCATTTACGAACGTGTAATGCATTTGGATAAACATCACAAATGTTTTTGGTAGCAACTGTTGCATTATTACTTGGGAAACTCAGAAAGCATACAATGCCGGATACGTACCTCATCTGGTATTTGGCTGGCCATTTCACCACAAAATGCAAAGAAAAATTTGAGAATTAAATATTTACGAGTAAACAAGTCATTCTAACCTTAGAATAACTTTGACACGATTTTGTACTACAAAATGAGCTGATAATGGCAATCGAATATCGACATGCGCAGAAACGACATTACTTTCCGGTTCCTCTAATATATATATATATATATATATATATATATATATATATATATATATATATATATATATATATGTGTGTGTGTGTGTGTGTGTGTGTGTGTGTGTGTGTGTAATGTAATACGCACGACCGAAATAATTATAATTAGTTATTTTACGGAAACACTCCGTTGGGTCTGCGGTCTTAATAAGGGCGATTTATTCTACATCTTTATTAATAGTCTATATTTAATAATAATAATAATAATAATAATGTATTTATTGGTCAACATAAACATTGCGTGACATAGAACAAAAGAAAAAAAAAGAAAATAGATTAAACATTGACCAAATGGATCCTCATCAGTTGAACCGCAAGCGGCGCCCTGCTCTTCTTTGAGGACCCAATATAAGAGAAAAAAAAAAACAAGTAAACGCTTAATATTATCTTAAGTAAAATAAAGTGGAACAAATAATACTACCTAACAGTTTAAATTATCATCTAGCATATGGAAATATAACAAAAATACAAAAGTAATAAGAAAAAAAACAAACTTATCAACAAATCGCCGACAATTGCTCATTCAAAAAACCCTCCCTAAAGTTAGCCTTAAAAACACTCAGCGAGCAATTTCTGAGCCACTGAACATTATTTAAACAAATTGCGGCGTTATACGCGAAAGATCTTTTAAAAAATTCAGAATTGTGTCGAGGAATGTTTATTAAGTTTTTTCTACGGATGTTCAAATTATGAATATCCGTTCTGAATCTAATTAAATGTAAGAGATATGGCGGCTTTTGGGTCTTGATTATTTTAAAAGTAAAAGTAGCAAAGTGCAGGAGTCTGCGACCCCTCATATTGAGCCAATTCAAATCAACTAGTCTTCGTGATATTCTATGTCTTCTTGATAACCCAAAAATGAATCGAATGCAAGAATTCTGCACTACCTGAAGCCTTCTAACATCCGCACTATTCAAACAATGTCCGTATACAGCATCACAATAATTGAAATGTGATAAAACCAAGGTGTCTGACAGTATCTTCTTAGTTTCTATATTTAAAATATTTCTATGTGGATAAAGCAATTTTAAATTGCAATATGCTTTCCTGATGTTGAAATTAATATGAGGTGTATAGCGCAGAAAACTGTCGATATGTAAACCTAAGTTTTTAGCACAGTTTTTAAGCTCAAGGTCGACACCACCAAGTGAAATCTGAATCAAAGAGCTTGCTATTAGTCTGTCCGCTCTTCTACCAAATAACATATAGCATGATTTAGCAAAATTAATTTGAAGTAAGTGTCTATTGGAGATTTTCAAAACATTTTCCAAGTCCCTATTTATTAATTGAACAGAATCTTCCAAATCCTGCAATTTAAATGACTTGTATAATTGTGTATCATCAGCATATAAATGATAACAGGAACTTAAATGAAATAGTTTAAAAAACTGAGAAGTGTAAATGCAATATAGCAAGGGGCCTAGGATGGATCCCTGTGGAACCCCAGAGTTTAGAGGAGCCATTTCAGAAACTTCGCCATTCACCACGACCCTCTGAGTTCTTCCTGACAAATAACTTGAAAATAAATTTATTGCTGTTTCATTGAGACCGATGAAATGTAATATTTTTTTCAAAAGCCTTTGAATAATCTAATAGAATAAGCACAGTCAACTTGTTATCATCGGTTGCGCATATGATATCGTTAGTTATTTTCGCTAAGGCAGTCGTACAGCTGAAGTCGGCTCTGAATCCTGATTGCATTTGCGGCAGAATATTATATTGTGATATATGGGCTTGGAGTTGTTTGTTTATAATCTTTTCTAAAACCTTGGACAAGACCGGCAGAATACTACTAGGTCGCAAGTCACTGTAGTCAGTGGGTTTGCCTTTTCGTGGAGCATTATCCATATCATCAGGAAAAAATATGATTTAAAATATGAAACAGCAACAGTCACGAGACATCCATAGAGTTAGAAAAAAGAAAGTACTAAGGATCATCCAATAAATTTGTATATATGACACTTAAACCATCGATATCTTGTCTAGAGTTAATAGTATGTACATTCTCTTTTATGAAGCACATTTCTCTTTTGATAATTTCTTTCAATTTCCAAAATCTTAACACCATCCCAATCAATATTATGCTTATCAAATCTGGCATGAGAGGAAAGAGCACAAGCCCTTGGTTTACAATTAATATTTATGTTGTGTAATCCTCCTTTTTAATTGTTGGCATGTTTGACCAATATAAACATTTCTACAATCCTTACAATTAATTTTATATATAACATTAGTTTTTGATAACATATTAGTACGATCTTTTATGTTAGAGAAAAGGTTTCTAACTGTTTTTACACTAAACTTAGCCACTGTTATATTGGTCAAACATGCCAACAATTAAAAAGGAGGATTACACAACATAAAAGTGACCAAGGGCTTGTGCTCTTTCCTCTCATGCCAGATTTGATAAGCATAATATTGATTGGGATGGTGTTAAGATTTTGGAAATTGAAAGAAATTATCAAAAGAGAATTTTTTTAGAAATGTGCTTCATAAAAGAGAATGCACATACTATTAACTCTAGACAAGATATCGATGGTTTAAGTGTCATATATACAAATTTATTGGATGATCCTTCTTAGTACTTTCTTTTTTCTAACTCTATGGATGTCTCGTGACTGTTGCTGTTTCATATTTTAAATCATATTTTTTTCAACACAATAACCTTCGTTTTTTCGTGTTCAAGTCATTTTCCTATTTTGATATTGTAATTAGTAGGCTTTTCTGTCAAAAATTGATTTATTTATTAATTTGTAAGATTTTATTTTCGGTGACACTTTTGAATTGAACCTTTTTGTTAGTTCTTATTCTATTGGATGTCCAATTTTATATTGTATCAATTTGAGTAAGTTATACCATAATTATTTTACATCTTCTATTTATAATTTTTGTAGAAGTCCTGATGATGTGGATAATGGTCCACGAAATATAGACTATTAATAAAGATATAGAATAAATCGCCCTTATTAAGACCGCAAACCCAACGGAGTGTTTCCGTAAAATAACTAATTATAATTATTTTCGGTCGTGCGTATTACATTATATATATATATATATATATATATATATATATATATATATATATACACGAAAGATGGTCTAATCTTACACCTCAATGGTGTAGTGAACATTAATTAAAACAGGTCCATGAAGACTAACTGGTGGATCGCTAGACAATATTGTTTCTGGGTTATTACCCTTCGTCAGTAGCGATTACCAAGAACCTTAGTTGTTGAAATACCTTTACATGTAGTGGCCATCAAAACTTCTTGGCGCGAGCCAATCACTCCTAATGAACCACTGACAACAGAACACTGACAAGACGATACCTTGTCTAACACCTCGCGGCGAGTAAACAAGACGACTGTCAAATGTCCAGTGTCAACATATAAAAGGATTGCTGCAATTAAGTTCAAAAACAATTCAAATTGAAAATGTGTCTTGTCAAATATGACAGAAAAATGTAAAATTTACACGAAAGATGGTCTAATCTTACACCTCAATGGTGTAGTGAACATTAATTAAAACAGGTCCATGAAGACTAACTGGTGGATCGCTAGACAATATTGTTTCTGGGTTATTACCCTTCGTCAGTAGCGATTACCAAGAACCTTAGTTGTTGAAATACCTTTACATGTAGTGGCCATCAAAACTTCTTGGCGCGAGCCAATCACTCCTAATGAACCACTGACAACAGAACACTGACAAGACGATACCTTGTCTAACACCTCGCGGCGAGTAAACAAGACGACTGTCAAATGTCCAGTGTCAACATATAAAAGGATTGCTGCAATTAAGTTCAAAAACAATTCAAATTGAAAATGTGTCTTGTCAAATATGACAGAAAAATGTAAAATTTACACGAAAGATGGTCTAATCTTACACCTCAATGGTGTAGTGAACATTAATTAAAACAGGTCCATGAAGACTAACTGGTGGATCGCTAGACAATATTGTTTCTGGGTTATTACCCTTCGTCAGTAGCGATTACCAAGAACCTTAGTTGTTGAAATACCTTTACATGTAGTGGCCATCAAAACTTCTTGGCGCGAGCCAATCACTCCTAATGAACCACTGACAACAGAACACTGACAAGACGATACCTTGTCGAACACCTCGCGGCGAGTAAACAAGACGACTGTCAAATGTCCAGTGTCAACATATAAAAGGATTGCTGCAATTAAGTTCAAAAACAATTCAAATTGAAAATGTGTCTTGTCAAATATGACAGAAAAATGTAAAATTTACACGAAAGATGGTCTAATCTTACACCTCAATGGTGTAGTGAACATTAATTAAAACAGGTCCATGAAGACTAACTGGTGGATCGCTAGACAATATTGTTTCTGGGTTATTACCCTTCGTCAGTAGCGATTACCAAGAACCTTAGTTGTTGAAATACCTTTACATGTAGTGGCCATCAAAACTTCTTGGCGCGAGCCAATCACTCCTAATGAACCACTGACAACAGAACACTGACAAGACGATACCTTGTCTAACACCTCGCGGCGAGTAAACAAGACGACTGTCAAATGTCCAGTGTCAACATATAAAAGGATTGCTGCAATTAAGTTCAAAAACAATTCAAATTGAAAATGTGTCTTGTCAAATATGACAGAAAAATGTAAAATTTACACGAAAGATGGTCTAATCTTACACCTCAATGGTGTAGTGAACATTAATTAAAACAGGTCCATGAAGACTAACTGGTGGATCGCTAGACAATATTGTTTCTGGGTTATTACCCTTCGTCAGTAGCGATTACCAAGAACCTTAGTTGTTGAAATACCTTTACATGTAGTGGCCATCAAAACTTCTTGGCGCGAGCCAATCACTCCTAATGAACCACTGACAACAGAACACTGACAAGACGATACCTTGTCTAACACCTCGCGGCGAGTAAACAAGACGACTGTCAAATGTCCAGTGTCAACATATAAAAGGATTGCTGCAATTAAGTTCAAAAACAATTCAAATTGAAAATGTGTCTTGTCAAATATGACAGAAAAATGTAAAATTTACACGAAAGATGGTCTAATCTTACACCTCAATGGTGTAGTGAACATTAATTAAAACAGGTCCATGAAGACTAACTGGTGGATCGCTAGACAATATTGTTTCTGGGTTATTACCCTTCGTCAGTAGCGATTACCAAGAACCTTAGTTGTTGAAATACCTTTACATGTAGTGGCCATCAAAACTTCTTGGCGCGAGCCAATCACTCCTAATGAACCACTGACAACAGAACACTGACAAGACGATACCTTGTCTAACACCTCGCGGCGAGTAAACAAGACGACTGTCAAATGTCCAGTGTCAACATATAAAAGGATTGCTGCAATTAAGTTCAAAAACAATTCAAATTGAAAATGTGTCTTGTCAAATATGACAGAAAAATGTAAAATTTACACGAAAGATGGTCTAATCTTACACCTCAATGGTGTAGTGAACATTAATTAAAACAGGTCCATGAAGACTAACTGGTGGATCGCTAGACAATATTGTTTCTGGGTTATTACCCTTCGTCAGTAGCGATTACCAAGAACCTTAGTTGTTGAAATACCTTTACATGTAGTGGCCATCAAAACTTCTTGGCGCGAGCCAATCACTCCTAATGAACCACTGACAACAGAACACTGACAAGACGATACCTTGTCTAACACCTCGCGGCGAGTAAACAAGACGACTGTCAAATGTCCAGTGTCAACATATAAAAGGATTGCTGCAATTAAGTTCAAAAACAATTCAAATTGAAAATGTGTCTTGTCAAATATGACAGAAAAATGTAAAATTTACACGAAAGATGGTCTAATCTTACACCTCAATGGTGTAGTGAACATTAATTAAAACAGGTCCATGAAGACTAACTGGTGGATCGCTAGACAATATTGTTTCTGGGTTATTACCCTTCGTCAGTAGCGATTACCAAGAACCTTAGTTGTTGAAATACCTTTACATGTAGTGGCCATCAAAACTTCTTGGCGCGAGCCAATCACTCCTAATGAACCACTGACAACAGAACACTGACAAGACGATACCTTGTCTAACACCTCGCGGCGAGTAAACAAGACGACTGTCAAATGTCCAGTGTCAACATATAAAAGGATTGCTGCAATTAAGTTCAAAAACAATTCAAATTGAAAATGTGTCTTGTCAAATATGACAGAAAAATGTAAAATTTACACGAAAGATGGTCTAATCTTACACCTCAATGGTGTAGTGAACATTAATTAAAACAGGTCCATGAAGACTAACTGGTGGATCGCTAGACAATATTGTTTCTGGGTTATTACCCTTCGTCAGTAGCGATTACCAAGAACCTTAGTTGTTGAAATACCTTTACATGTAGTGGCCATCAAAACTTCTTGGCGCGAGCCAATCACTCCTAATGAACCACTGACAACAGAACACTGACAAGACGATACCTTGTCTAACACCTCGCGGCGAGTAAACAAGACGACTGTCAAATGTCCAGTGTCAACATATAAAAGGATTGCTGCAATTAAGTTCAAAAACAATTCAAATTGAAAATGTGTCTTGTCAAATATGACAGAAAAATGTAAAATTTACACGAAAGATGGTCTAATCTTACACCTCAATGGTGTAGTGAACATTAATTAAAACAGGTCCATGAAGACTAACTGGTGGATCGCTAGACAATATTGTTTCTGGGTTATTACCCTTCGTCAGTAGCGATTACCAAGAACCTTAGTTGTTGAAATACCTTTACATGTAGTGGCCATCAAAACTTCTTGGCGCGAGCCAATCACTCCTAATGAACCACTGACAACAGAACACTGACAAGACGATACCTTGTCTAACACCTCGCGGCGAGTAAACAAGACGACTGTCAAATGTCCAGTGTCAACATATAAAAGGATTGCTGCAATTAAGTTCAAAAACAATTCAAATTGAAAATGTGTCTTGTCAAATATGACAGAAAAATGTAAAATTTACACGAAAGATGGTCTAATCTTACACCTCAATGGTGTAGTGAACATTAATTAAAACAGGTCCATGAAGACTAACTGGTGGATCGCTAGACAATATTGTTTCTGGGTTATTACCCTTCGTCAGTAGCGATTACCAAGAACCTTAGTTGTTGAAATACCTTTACATGTAGTGGCCATCAAAACTTCTTGGCGCGAGCCAATCACTCCTAATGAACCACTGACAACAGAACACTGACAAGACGATACCTTGTCTAACACCTCGCGGCGAGTAAACAAGACGACTGTCAAATGTCCAGTGTCAACATATAAAAGGATTGCTGCAATTAAGTTCAAAAACAATTCAAATTGAAAATGTGTCTTGTCAAATATGACAGAAAAATGTAAAATTTACACGAAAGATGGTCTAATCTTACACCTCAATGGTGTAGTGAACATTAATTAATTAATTAGGTATTTCAACAACTAAGGTTCTTGGTAATCGCTACTGACGAAGGGTAATAACCCAGAAACAATATTGTCTAGCGATCCACCAGTTAGTCTTCATGGACCTGTTTTAATTAATGTTCACTACACCATTGAGGTGTAAGATTAGACCATCTTTCGTGTAAATTTTACATTTTTCTGTCATATTTGACAAGACACATTTTCAATTTGAATTGTTTTTGAACTTAATTGCAGCAATCCTTTTATATGTTGACACTGGACATTTGACAGTCGTCTTGTTTACTCGCCGCGAGGTGTTAGACAAGGTATCGTCTTGTCAGTGTTCTGTTGTCAGTGGTTCATTAGGAGTGATTGGCTCGCGCCAAGAAGTTTTGATGGCCACTACATGTAAAGGTATTTCAACAACTAAGGTTCTTGGTAATCGCTACTGACGAAGGGTAATAACCCAGAAACAATATTGTCTAGCGATCCACCAGTTAGTCTTCATGGACCTGTTTTAATTAATGTTCACTACACCATTGAGGTGTAAGATTAGACCATCTTTCGTGTAAATTTTACATTTTTCTGTCATATTTGACAAGACACATTTTCAATTTGAATTGTTTTTGAACTTAATTGCAGCAATCCTTTTATATGTTGACACTGGACATTTGACAGTCGTCTTGTTTACTCGCCGCGAGGTGTTAGACAAGGTATCGTCTTGTCAGTGTTCTGTTGTCAGTGGTTCATTAGGAGTGATTGGCTCGCGCCAAGAAGTTTTGATGGCCACTACATGTAAAGGTATTTCAACAACTAAGGTTCTTGGTAATCGCTACTGACGAAGGGTAATAACCCAGAAACAATATTGTCTAGCGATCCACCAGTTAGTCTTCATGGACCTGTTTTAATTAATGTTCACTACACCATTGAGGTGTAAGATTAGACCATCTTTCGTGTAAATTTTACATTTTTCTGTCATATTTGACAAGACACATTTTCAATTTGAATTGTTTTTGAACTTAATTGCAGCAATCCTTTTATATGTTGACACTGGACATTTGACAGTCGTCTTGTTTACTCGCCGCGAGGTGTTAGACAAGGTATCGTCTTGTCAGTGTTCTGTTGTCAGTGGTTCATTAGGAGTGATTGGCTCGCGCCAAGAAGTTTTGATGGCCACTACATGTAAAGGTATTTCAACAACTAAGGTTCTTGGTAATCGCTACTGACGAAGGGTAATAACCCAGAAACAATATTGTCTAGCGATCCACCAGTTAGTCTTCATGGACCTGTTTTAATTAATGTTCACTACACCATTGAGGTGTAAGATTAGACCATCTTTCGTGTAAATTTTACATTTTTCTGTCATATTTGACAAGACACATTTTCAATATATATATATATATATATATATATATATATATATATATATATATATATATATATATATATATATATATATATATATATATATATATATATATATATATTGAAAATGTGTCTTGTCAAATATGACAGAAAAATGTAAAATTTACACGAAAGATGGTCTAATCTTACACCTCAATGGTGTAGTGAACATTAATTAAAACAGGTCCATGAAGACTAACTGGTGGATCGCTAGACAATATTGTTTCTGGGTTATTACCCTTCGTCAGTAGCGATTACCAAGAACCTTAGTTGTTGAAATACCTTTACATGTAGTGGCCATCAAAACTTCTTGGCGCGAGCCAATCACTCCTAATGAACCACTGACAACAGAACACTGACAAGACGATACCTTGTCTAACACCTCGCGGCGAGTAAACAAGACGACTGTCAAATGTCCAGTGTCAACATATAAAAGGATTGCTGCAATTAAGTTCAAAAACAATTCAAATTGAAAATGTGTCTTGTCAAATATGACAGAAAAATGTAAAATTTACACGAAAGATGGTCTAATCTTACACCTCAATGGTGTAGTGAACATTAATTAAAACAGGTCCATGAAGACTAACTGGTGGATCGCTAGACAATATTGTTTCTGGGTTATTACCCTTCGTCAGTAGCGATTACCAAGAACCTTAGTTGTTGAAATACCTTTACATGTAGTGGCCATCAAAACTTCTTGGCGCGAGCCAATCACTCCTAATGAACCACTGACAACAGAACACTGACAAGACGATACCTTGTCTAACACCTCGCGGCGAGTAAACAAGACGACTGTCAAATGTCCAGTGTCAACATATAAAAGGATTGCTGCAATTAAGTTCAAAAACAATTCAAATTGAAAATGTGTCTTGTCAAATATGACAGAAAAATGTAAAATTTACACGAAAGATGGTCTAATCTTACACCTCAATGGTGTAGTGAACATTAATTAAAACAGGTCCATGAAGACTAACTGGTGGATCGCTAGACAATATTGTTTCTGGGTTATTACCCTTCGTCAGTAGCGATTACCAAGAACCTTAGTTGTTGAAATACCTTTACATGTAGTGGCCATCAAAACTTCTTGGCGCGAGCCAATCACTCCTAATGAACCACTGACAACAGAACACTGACAAGACGATACCTTGTCTAACACCTCGCGGCGAGTAAACAAGACGACTGTCAAATGTCCAGTGTCAACATATAAAAGGATTGCTGCAATTAAGTTCAAAAACAATTCAAATTGAAAATGTGTCTTGTCAAATATGACAGAAAAATGTAAAATTTACACGAAAGATGGTCTAATCTTACACCTCAATGGTGTAGTGAACATTAATTAAAACAGGTCCATGAAGACTAACTGGTGGATCGCTAGACAATATTGTTTCTGGGTTATTACCCTTCGTCAGTAGCGATTACCAAGAACCTTAGTTGTTGAAATACCTAATTAATTAATTAATGTTCACTACACCATTGAGGTGTAAGATTAGACCATCTTTCGTGTAAATTTTACATTTTTCTGTCATATTTGACAAGACACATTTTCAATTTGAATTGTTTTTGAACTTAATTGCAGCAATCCTTTTATATGTTGACACTGGACATTTGACAGTCGTCTTGTTTACTCGCCGCGAGGTGTTAGACAAGGTATCGTCTTGTCAGTGTTCTGTTGTCAGTGGTTCATTAGGAGTGATTGGCTCGCGCCAAGAAGTTTTGATGGCCACTACATGTAAAGGTATTTCAACAACTAAGGTTCTTGGTAATCGCTACTGACGAAGGGTAATAACCCAGAAACAATATTGTCTAGCGATCCACCAGTTAGTCTTCATGGACCTGTTTTAATTAATGTTCACTACACCATTGAGGTGTAAGATTAGACCATCTTTCGTGTAAATTTTACATTTTTCTGTCATATTTGACAAGACACATTTTCAATTTGAATTGTTTTTGAACTTAATTGCAGCAATCCTTTTATATGTTGACACTGGACATTTGACAGTCGTCTTGTTTACTCGCCGCGAGGTGTTAGACAAGGTATCGTCTTGTCAGTGTTCTGTTGTCAGTGGTTCATTAGGAGTGATTGGCTCGCGCCAAGAAGTTTTGATGGCCACTACATGTAAAGGTATTTCAACAACTAAGGTTCTTGGTAATCGCTACTGACGAAGGGTAATAACCCAGAAACAATATTGTCTAGCGATCCACCAGTTAGTCTTCATGGACCTGTTTTATTCATGTCATATTTGACAAGACACATTTTCAATATATATATATATATATATATATATATATATATATATATATATATATATATAGGTATGTGGAGGTTATTGGGTTTTCTGGTAATAATTAATTAAACTAATGATTTTTTTCCATTAACGTTTCGACTCTTATTTGAGTCTTCCTCAGAATTTTTTTTATTATTTTTCCTATATCTATAACAATTAAGAGAAAATTAATTAAATTAAATTATGATTACATATTTCAAATTATGTGCATAAAAACATTCGACAATACAAAATTGGTGTGTAAAATATTATTTATTCTAATGATACGAAATCTAATTACAAACAGACTTAAAGTAAAATTCATAAACAGAGCGACTTACCGAAATCGAAATTACTCTCGTGCATTTCACAAACATCAAACTCCGAGTTACATGGTCAAAACCATATAACAGGAACAATGGTCGTATACACAGTACCATGTATTATTGTTATTTTGTAAAAAAAAAATTAAAATATCCATTATATTAACTCACATTTATTAAAAACACATTTAACCTATAAATCGAACTGCACGTGGTCAATCGTAATTTTGCGTATGGTCAATGTAACCAATGAATTTCCAAAAATAGATGTCCGAAAATAATATTTTAAAGAAAACTGAAAACTGAAACATTGAATAGATATAATACCGATAGAGTTGAAATACCACATAATTAACATCAACCCGTTTGTTTTTCTAGAATAGTGAGTATAATATTTAAATAAAATTATAAATTGATGTTAAATTCTGGATATCAGTTCTATCATTTATTGCGTTTTTATGTTTCTTTATCTGAATCATCTCTAGGACATTTCTTGTTAATTCTTTGTTTTCTCTTTCTAATATGTTAATATCTTCGATGTTGAAATTAAAACTATGTCCGGTGTTTCTTATGTGACTTTTCAAAGCTGTACCATTTTTTGAATATTTGTGACCTTTCAACCTCTCTTCTAAATATTGCTTAGTTTGTCCTATGTACACACCATTGCAATTGTTACATGGAATTTTATATACTATATGTGTCATTTTGTTTTTAGGGATATTGGTTTTTAATTTAGTATATAGGTTGTTTAGGTTATTTTTATTTATGTGTGCCAATTGTAAATTATATGGTTTTATTATGTTATTGATATTTTCAGATAGTTTGTTGACGTAGGGTATGGAAATATATTTGTATTCTTTAGTTTTATTGATTTTATTTGTATTGTATAATCTGTTTATTCGTTGTTTAAATATTCTATTTATTAATGTGATGGGGTAATTGTTTTCTATTAGTATTTCTTTTGCTTTTTGAATTGTTTCAGGTCTAAAAGATGGATCTGTTAAAATTATAGCTCTATCAGCTATTCCTATTATGGTACTGTTTTTATGTGACGAAGGTTGAATTGAATTAAAATTCGAATATCTACCCGAAAAAGTTGGTTTCGTGTACCACTTGGTCAGAATTTTTTTATTTTTATTCAATAAAGTTAAATCTAGAAAGTTTAAATAGTTATTTTCTTCAACTTCAGATGTAAATTGAAGTTTGGGATGGTAATTATTAAATTGGTTGATAAGTTCAGTTTTGTATTTTAGTGGAATGACAGTTAAACAGTCGTCTACATATCTTTTAAAAAAATTTAATTTAAAATTTAATTTGTTTATAACTGTACACTCTAAATCTTCCATAACTAGCTGTGCTATAACACTCGATATAGGGGAGCCCATTGCGCAACCATAAACTTGTTCAAAAAACTTGTCTTTATATTGAAAATATGTGTTAGTGAGTGTTAGGTTTAAAGCTTCGATAAAATCATTTATTGGGAGAGGTGTATGTTCTTTTATTTCGGTCCATTTTTTCTATATTATAGATTCCACTAATTCTGTTGGTATATTAGTATAAAGCGATATTACATCTAACGATATCAATTTTTCCTCTGGTTGTATGGAGACTTTATCAATAAATTTTTTGAAATTCCATGAATCTTTTATATAAAATTCATTTTTTCCTATTACTGCTTGAATACTATTAGCTAAGAATTTGGATAATTTATATAATGGGCTTTGTATTGAAGATACGATCGGCCTTAATGGAATGCCTTGTTTGTGCAATTTAGGTAATCCGTATATTTTTGGGCTTTGCGCATTATGTATTTTGAGTTGATTGCTAATTTTGGATGTTATGATTTTATTCTTTTCCCATTTTTTGATTAAATCATTATTTAAATCTTGGAATTTTTTTGTGGGGTCTTTCTTTATTTCTTTATAAGTTGTTTGATCTGATAATAGTTCTGTTAATTTTGTATTGTAGTCAGTAGTATTCATAATCACAGTTTTGTTTGATTTGTCAGGTTTTAAAACAATAATTTGAGGGTTCGCTTTAATGAAAAGTTTTGTTTTATTAATTTTTGTCCGTGTTTTTGCAATATCACTGTTTCTTTTGATATGTTTGTTAGTGTAATTGTATATTGAATTACTTACTTTAAGCCTTATGTCATTTTTATCAAGTTCAGGTAGGTGTTGGATTCCTGTTTCAATATTAGCAATTATGTTATTTATAGGGATCTCTTTATTAGAATATTCTATGGCATATTTCGGACCTAAACTTAGTATATCTGTTACATGAGAAGGAATTGTTGTGTTTGAGATATTTTCTATCCATTTGTTTTGTGTGTTTCCATTTACTACTTCAACTTTTTGGTTTTCCTTTAATTTATTGATTTTCTTAATTTGTTTGTTTTTTATATTAATAAATTCTCTATTAGTTTTGTTTTTCAAAAAGGTTATAAAATTTTGACATTTATTATTGCTTTTATGTTGGTTAATTATTACTTCAAGTGACTGTGTGTGTTTAAGTAATTCTTTGATGTTTTTAGTGCAGTCAGTGATCAACATATTGATTATTGAACGTTTAAAACGACTTACTCTGTTTATGAATCCATTCCTCAGCCTCATATCACTGAAATGTATATGCTTAATATTAAAATTTAAAAATGGAGGTTCTAATTCCATATTTTTACATTGTAAAAGGTATATTCTTCTATTCTTCAATTTACATCTGAAGTTGAAGAAAATAACTATTTAAACTTTCTAGATTTAACTTTATTGAATAAAAATAAAAAAATTCTGACCAAGTGGTACACGAAACCAACTTTTTCTGGTAGATATTCGAATTTTAATTCAATTCAACCTTCGTCACATAAAAACAGTACCATAATAGGAATAGCTGATAGAGCTATAATTTTAACAGATCCATCTTTTAGACCTGAAACAATTCAAAAAGCAAAAGAAATACTAATAGAAAACAATTACCCCATCACATTAATAAATAGAATATTTAAACAACGAATAAACAGATTATACAATACAAATAAAATCAATAAAACTAAAGAATACAAATATATTTCCATACCCTACGTCAACAAACTATCTGAAAATATCAATAACATAATAAAACCATATAATTTACAATTGGCACACATAAATAAAAATAACCTAAACAACCTATATACTAAATTAAAAACCAATATCCCTAAAAACAAAATGACACATATAGTATATGAAATTCCATGTAACAATTGCAATGGTGTGTACATAGGACAAACTAAGCAATATTTAGAAGAGAGGTTGAAAGGTCACAAATATTCAAAAAATGGTACAGCTTTGAAAAGTCACATAAGAAACACCGGACATAGTTTTAATTTCAACATCGAAGATATTAACATATTAGAAAGAGAAAACAAAGAATTAACAAGAAATGTCCTAGAGATGATTCAGATAAAGAAACATAAAAACGCAATAAATGATAGAACTGATATCCAGAATTTAACATCAATTTATAATTTTATTTAAATATTATACTCACTATTCTAGAAAAACAAACGGGTTGATGTTAATTATGTGGTATTTCAACTCTATCGGTATTATATCTATTCAATGTTTCAGTTTTCAGTTTTCTTTAAAATATTATTTTCGGACATCTATTTTTGGAAATTCATTGGTTACATTGACCATACGCAAAATTACGATTGACCACGTGCAGTTCGATTTATAGGTTAAATGTGTTTTTAATAAATGTGAGTTAATATAATGGATATTTTAATTTTTTTTTACAAAATAACAATAATACATGGTACTGTGTATACGACCATTGTTCCTGTTATATGGTTTTGACCATGTAACTCGGAGTTTGATGTTTGTGAAATGCACGAGAGTAATTTCGATTTCGGTAAGTCGCTCTGTTTATGAATTTTACTTTAAGTCTGTTTGTAATTAGATTTCGTATCATTAGAATAAATAATATTTTACACACCAATTTTGTATTGTCGAATGTTTTTATGCACATAATTTGAAATATGTAATCATAATTTAATTTAATTAATTTTCTCTTAATTGTTATAGATATAGGAAAAATAATAATAAAAAAAATTCTGAGGAAGACTCAAATAAGAGTCGAAACGTTAATGGAAAAAAATCATTAGTTTAATTAATTATTACCAGAAAACCCAATAACCTCCACATACCTAATACAGAAACTGGTAAAGAAAATACAAAACACATACTATATATATATATATATATATATATATATATATATATATAATTGTAAATTATATATTTTTCATATATTTCTTGCCAAATTAATTTTAATATTATTTGATTTTTGGTATTTATTTTATACCAGTGTTGGGTTATTTTGGCATTTATGTAGAATAAAATAAAAACTGTTCTGTTTTATGACTTCACTGTTATTTTTATTTTTACGTTTCGACAAAATTTTTGTCTTCTTCAGAAGTATAACTAAAACAATACAAATCACTACAAATTAGCATTAAACGAAAAACAGACGAACCACATGAGATACATTTACATAATAACTATTGTTTAACAGAAGTCTCAAAAAAAAAAAAATTACAAGTTATGCATAAAATACATGTTAAAATTCTTTGATTTTCCAATAAAATAAATGAAACCATCGTTAAGATTAAAAGAGAAATTTAAACAAAACATTTTGAAACCCGTTTCATGACCAAACTTTAAAAACAAATAATTTTTGAATACAAACTGAAGCGTAAAATTACTTACATTTATGTGTTAGTCTTTCGCGTTGCAAATGTGAAGTGAGTTCATTCAACGTTTTTCGTACAAATTTAAAAAAATTTTTAATAATGCTTCGAAAATCTGTTTTTTGTCGACGAAAATTATACAAAAACAAAACAATGACCTTATTAATAAATGGGAGTCTGAAGGCAAAATAACAGCTGAAACAAGCAAACATCTTAAAACACATAACGCACAACCTTCATTAATCTATGCTCTGCCAAAAATACATAAACCTCAAAGACCACTAAGGCCAATTATAACTACTGCACAAGCACCCACGGGAAAACTCGCCAAATTTCTTGCTGATATACTTAAAAATATATTATATAAATCTAAATACCATATTCAGGACTCATGGGAAATGAAAAATTTTATAGATAATGTTACCATCCCCACTAATTATACTATGTGTTCGTTGGATGTTACATCCATGTACACTAATATTCCTATACCACTGATTAAAAAAAAATTCACAAAAAACTGGAAACAAATCAAAAATCATACAACACTACCTTTAAAAGAATTTATCATGGCCATAGATTTAACATTAACTTCAACATACTTTCTATTTAACAACGTATACTATAAACAAATTGATGGACTCGCAATGGGTGCACCAATATCTGCCGTAGTTGCACAATTAGTATTGGAAGATTTGGAACAACAAGTAATTAATGATTGTAACATCGACCTACCATTTTTCAAACGATATGTCGATGATATAATTACTGCTATTCCCGAAAACACTGAAAACGAAATTTTACAAAAATTTAACAGTTACCATAATAAAATTCAATTTACTATAGAAATAGAACAAAACAAACAAATTAATTTCCTAGACATGACACTTATAAAAACACAAAATAAAATTCATACTAAGTGGTACACTAAACAAACATGGACAGGACGATACACAAACTACCTATCTACACAACCCATACAACATAAAAAAAATGTAATTATTGCTATAGCCGACAGGGCTATTAAACTTACTAATCCACAATACCGAATTCATACACTACAAAAAGCAAAAAAAGCACTCATTAATAATAACTACCCAAACAACTTAATACAAAAAATATTTAAACAACGAATATACAAACATTATAACGGGCAAAATACCACTAATAGTAAATCAACAACGACACAATACATAACCTTACCATACGTCCACAAACTATCAGAATCTATTCAACATATATTAAAACCGTACGAGTTCACTGTTGCACACAAAAATGACAATAATCTAAAAAATTTAATGTACACTAAGCTTAAAGATAACATTCCTACATTAAAACAAACAAACTGTATTTATAAAATACCATGTAGGGACTGTAATAAATGTTACATCGGACAAACCCAACAATTGTTGGAAGAAAGAATTAAAGGCCACAAATACGCTAAAAATATAACAGCATTAAAGAAACATGTAAATAATACTGGACATGTTTTCAACTACAATCAAACTAGTATATTGAAAAAAGAAAATCAACAAAGAAAACGCATTATACACGAAATGATGCAAATTAAGAACAACCCCACAGCTGTAAATGACAAAGCTGAAATAAATAATTTAGCTAAAATTTATTACCAAATTTTATAAGATAGTTTTTTACGGCAATGGCATGTAACTTTTCCACGACTTTTAGTTTATGTATTTTTTAGTATTTTTTAGTTGATGTATTTTTTAGTATTTTTTAGTATAGAATGTTTTAATTTGTATAAAGAAAATCCATAAACATAATATGTACATTAGTTTTAAATGATATCGAGTAATTAAATTCATAATTTCTATACAATTTGTTGACCTCGTAAAAGTAAATATTTTATATTAAATCGACACACAAGACAAAAAACAGATTTTCGAAGCATTATTAAAATTTTTTTTAGATTTGTACGAAAAACGTTGAATGAACTCACTTCACATTTGCAACGCGAAAGACTAACACATAAATGTAAGTAATTTTACGCTTCAGTTTGTATTCAAAAATTATTTGTTTTTAAAGTTTGGTCATGAAACGGGTTTCAAAATGTTTTGTTTAAATTTCTCTTTTAATCTTAACGATGGTTTCATTTATTTTATTGGAAAATCAAAGAATTTTAACATGTATTTTATGCATAACTTGTATTTTTTTTTTTTTGAGACTTCTGTTAAACAATAGTTATTATGTAAATGTATCTCATGTGGTTCGTCTGTTTTTCGTTTAATGCTAATTTGTAGTGATTTGTATTGTTTTAGTTATACTTCTGAAGAAGACAAAAATCTTGTCGAAACGTAAAAATAAAAATAACAGTGAAGTCATAAAACAGAACAGTTTTTATTTTATTCTACATAAATGCCAAAATAACCCAACACTGGTATAAAATAAATACCAAAAATCAAATAATATATATATATATATATATATATATATATATATATATATATATATATATATATTAATCATCAACGTATCTATATCAAAACTGTACATTTTTATTATGTTATTCTTTGAATTGAGAAACACATCTGCAAAATGATTCATAAAAATTTCTGATAAAAGAGGTGATAAGGGGGAACCCATATGCAAGCCTTCAGTCTGTTAATGACAGCTGTCGTTAAAGCAAAAGTCATTTTGGTATAGGCACAATTCTAATAATTTTAAGACCTCAGAAGCTATAATTGGATTTATGTTTTTATCCTTAAACTGATTTTTAATTATTTCTAACAGCTTAACAATGGGAATGGATGCAAATAAACGTTTAACATCAAAGGACACTAATTTACCATTCAGAGGAATTTGTTTATTTATAATTATTTCTATTAATTCTACCGTATTTTTTACACTGTGTTTGGGATTGAAATCAAGTAATTCAGGAATGATATTGTTTAAGAATTTACATAATTTGTATGTATTTTTTAAAAATTGCAGTAAATAATGGTTACCTGGAAAAAAAACTATTATTAGTTTGTTAAAGAAGAAAATTAGGAGAACTACATTAGGTGCATTTTATCCGGTACAAAATGAAATGACATCTAAACGAATATATAAAAAATTAAACTATGTTAAAGGTGTGAGTCGTAGTGTAGCCAATTTGTGGAAAGATTTTGACATTGTTTCAGGTTCAAGTATACTATTAAGAACTTGTTAGTTAATAATAAATTAGATAAGAAAGACAATTTGTTAAATTCTGGTATATACGAAATTAAATGTAACGACTGTAATTCGGTATATATAGGTCAGACAGGTAGGAATTCCATAACTAGATTTAAGGAACAGTGCCATAATTATATGTTTAAAAGTTCAAATACTAATGTCGCCAAACACTTGATAGATTTCAAACACAAATGTTCAGTTAGTGAGTTGTCCCAAAAAGCAGGCAAGATACTAATGAACGAATACCTAGAAGTAATCAATTCCCCGTTAGTAGATTTAGTTCTTAAGGAATTCCCGCTTCTCCCTCTTGTTAACGATGCAACTTCACCGGCATATTGTAATGTAATATAAAAGATCTGTTTTGTAAACAATTTACTTATCTTCTGATGATGGCGTAACTGCAGAAATTATAAAAAAGATATGTCAGAAATTTTGTGAAACAAATACCAAGTGTTTTATTATATCGTTTTAAGTTACCTTAGTTCGTAAACAGTTTAGAAAATGTATAACCATATCTTTAAATTTAAATACAAATGAAACGCCACCAGAATAATTGTCCCAATCAACTAACACCTAAGCCGTAACCCACGAAACATTGGATGGTCTCTAATAGCGTTTTGGCAGATAAAATAAACATTACCTTGATTGCCCGTAACGACAAAAATGCATGTTTAAACAATTGGCAAGTTTGTATCGACCATCTTTGAGTGCTACGGTTCGAGCTCCGTAAATTCCCCGAATAAAACCATATTCCACCTGTAAACAAACATTAAGTTAATTATAAAAGTGAATAAAGTGTTACGAAATAAAAAGAACTAACCTCCGACATCCAAACACTGAAAAACGAAGAGTGAAAAATCCGGGACCCTGGAACGCCTTGCCGAGTTCCAGAGCCAGGATTCTACAGCCCGACGCCGGTTCCCGAGGTACGAATTCCCGATAATCTCTACGGCGCTTCCGGAAAATATCGACCCATCGATCCAAGCGACCGCCAGTTTGGACGCTTCGTTGAGTGCACGTAAACTTAACCTAAAGTTATGAATTACCAGGTAGACGTAGTTTTAAGAACACAATTTACACTTTAAGGGTCGAATTCATAGACGCTACTTGAGGCGTCCTCACACTCACCTTATCCTCACCTCAACCTTGAAGTGAATTTTCGTATTCTTGAACGTTCCTCGACTCAGTTTTCACTCAAGTGTCGGCCATATTGTGAGTTGAAACTGAGTGAAAAGTAAGGAAGCGCAACTGTCACCTTGAGCGTTCCTTTCGTGTGTTTGGCTTGAGATTTATCGTATAATCTGTTGTATTTTAACGTGAATTTAATAATTTTTATCGCATTTTAAGTGTTAATCTTGTTATTGTTATTCTAGTTAATATTTTTAATTTTTGTTACTCGTCAATTATTCTTATTTTTGTTAGTAATAATTATTGTTGTTATGGAAAACGATTTTCGGGAATTTGTGCAGCATGTGGAAGACGAGGACGTGTATTTATATGCACCAAGGTTAGTTTATTTCAAATATTTAACATAGATGTATTCTATGCCTGTGTTAAACATAACAGCCAAATGACATTCGATACCTATGCACTTTTTGTTATTTTCAGGTTAATTCTAAGGGACGTGCAAAACCCCTTAGAAAGATACACAAATGCAGAATTAATACAAAGATTTCGGTTTTCAAGGCACGCCATTCAGGAAATATTGCTACCTCTGATATTTCCAAATGGAGCGGAGCGTAATCGAAGAGGACTTCCAATACCACCATTATTAATGTTATGTGCTGCTTTGCGTTTTTATGCTACAGGCAGTTATCAGGTAAATATTTATTAAAATTTGTAAACGCAGGGCAATATTCAATTCTCTTCTCTTTTCAGAGAGTTTGCGGTGATCTGCTACACGTTAGCCAGAGCATTGTCTGCCGTATAATCAACAATGTTTCGGATACAATTGCAAGCGCTCTCCCAGTCTACATCAAATTCCCAAGCACACCGGAAGAGTATGCAGCAAACCGGAACCAGTTTTATGCATTGGCACACTTTTCGGGAGTAACGGGATGCATAGATTGTACGCACATCGAAATAAAAAGTCCCGGTGGTCCAAGAGCAGAAGTGTACCGCAATCGAAAAACCTGGATGTCATTCAACGTTCAGGTTGTTGCTGGCCCACAGCTGGAAATTTTGGATATAGTGATTAGATGGCCAGGCTCGGCTCACGACAGCAGGATATTATTCCATATTATCCCAACATTTTTTAATTTGATCGGTCGTCCTCTGAAACATGTATATATAGTACTTCATTGTACAACCATCAAAAGTTGATTACTTACATGCGAATATTCCATAATACAGTTAAATTCAGCAGTGACTTTTACCCAGCATTTTTTCTTCTCGCTCAGCGTCACACAATCGCTCTTCTTGTTTTCATGCTGCAGCTTGTATTTGTTGACGAGTTCTTTTAAAAATAACTTTTCGTCACCCGAGAAATACTGCCGTTTACCTTCCATGTTGCAGCAAATTACTACTACGCAAGGCACAAACTCTAATAGCAAAGTAATAAGTATAAAATGAATAAAAAAGGAAACACCAACGAACAATCTATAAACTAATAATTCTAACTTATCAACTACTACTTAAATACAAAACTAATAAAATATTCAAAATATAAAAAAAAAACAACGAAACTATATACTACTTAATAAACTACTAAATTAAAAAGAATTATTAAAAACAAAAAACCAAACTAATATAATATTACAAACAAAATACAGAATTTATTAGAAAAAGCAATACTACCGGCAACGCCCAACACAGAAGTAATGGCATTAACGGTGAACGAAAGCAGCGATGCCAACCATTAGCACTAAAATATCTGCCTGGTTATGACGCAATTAATGACGCAAACCCTTACCGCGTCCTCGAGCGTTACTCACATAAGGAATCGTGTCTGAATACCGATTATGAGTCTAAGGTGAGGACGTGCTAAGTTGAGTTCGAGGCGAGTGAAAAGTGAGTCGAGTGTATGGTCCACTTAAGGAACGTTTATGAATTAGACCCTAACTCACCTTAATTAAGTTTATAAACATACACTCCGCAAATAGCACATTCCAATTATAATTAAGATTTTACACACCAGCTGGTTCACTAGTAAAGTGTTTAGGGAGAAAAATATATCCTTATAGGGGATTAATCACAAAGATAAACTCCCTACACATTTTTATATACCACTCGTTGAAATTTGAAAATTATACCAGTTGTTTATTAGTATTTATTTTACTGTTAATAAACCGAAGTTACCTGTTACCTTACGTTGATACCTGAGGTTTATTGTGTTCGCACCCGTCCACGATATTCCCTGAGCAAAAGCACTCTGGTACTGCTGTATAAATAATAAAAAAAGGTGTTTAACGCTGGGATAATAAATTAAAGGAAATGATATAAACGGCTCAAAACCCACAAGGAAGCACGCAGCCGCCGACACGTATTTCAGACGTATTAGTCTTCATGAGGGCGGCATAACCAAAGGAAGATGGTCACAATTTGGGGATCTAATATAAACGGAGTCAAACGTAAGCGACCGCCCACCACATTTCGCCTCCAGTCAATTTACCCAGCTAATTGTGGGCGAAACCAACTTAGCCACGCGGGAGGACAAAATCACTTATGTGAACAACCGTGCTATTGATATATAATAATAAAAAAAGGTGTATAACTCGGGGATAATAAATATATATGATATATTACTCGTATTCTTGCTCTCCACTTCTTTCATCTCCTCCATTCATTGTTTATGTCCCCAGTAATCCAGTATTGAATCAATCTCTAGTTCTTGTCTCATATCATGTTCACTATGCTATCTCTCATTGTAACTCTTTTTTCACCGTTCTCAAATACTAATCTCTTTCAAACCTGGCCATCAATACTAAATCGTACGCAAAGGCACAAAGTGAGATGTCTAGGTTTAGATATCCTATCGGTAGTTTTAATATTTTAGGCTTACATGCCTTCTTTATTTCATTCGTGTGTATATATTGCTCTTTTAATTTGAATATTAATAAAAATTTTCAACCGATGGCCGAGAAACCTTATTAAAATAAAGTTTAATTTTTTTGAATTTTTAAATCTCAGGTTTCCTTTTTAAATATTGGAAAAATTTCGGCGTTTACAGATTTGTCAACTGTGATTACCTCGATCTAGTGTAGTACACAACCAAAATAAAACGAATGAGTATTTGAAAGAAATGTTTATTCTCGTTTTCTTACAAAATTTTTTAAGTAATATTTCTGATACTTGTGTTGACCACTTATTTTATTGTCCACGAGACGGTGCTCGTTTCCGGCTGATGTTGGTGATGTCTCTTCGATACGGTGAATCGCTGCGCTTGCACTGCTAAATAAATGGGCGTTTCTCCCTGAAAAATGCTATTTTCGCGCTCGGTAATGCGTGAAATATAACGTTCTTCTCCCAGCGGTAAATTATATTAAAGTGTTGTTAACTATCGAGGAAACTCCAGCAATATTTCCTCCACGACGGGTTTGTTTAATGAATTTACTGCTATCCAGGACGCTACATTGCTACATTGCTTTCCTAGCGACGTGTTTGTTTAAATGTTATCTATTACTCACCAGAAAGCTACAACGATACTTTCCTAGCGATGTGTGTTTAAATTTAATTTATTGCTAACCAAAAAGCTACAACGATACTTTAATATCAGCGAAAAATGCAAACCAAAAATTATAACTAAATCTTAATAAAACGAAAATAAAGTTACCACTCAAAAATAAACGCATAAATTCAAAAATATTAATAAACGAAAATTAAACTCATACCACTCTTCTTCAACTTTAACCTGGAGATTTTCGTCAGATGTTACTTGGACCTCGTTCTGCTACTGACCGTTTTCGAACCGTACAATCATATTTAAAAAGGTCCAAGCGTGCAACCGAACGTTGGAAATCATATGTTTCGCTCGTCTGGCGATTTCTGATTTTTTGTCGCTGACAACCCTGTTTCGTTGGCGTTTGACAATATAAATATAACCTATCGGTTTATATTTCGTTTATTTTTATTTCAACCGTCTTCTGATTTATTAATTTTAGCCTGTTGTTTTGTACGGGAAACGCCGCATTGAATGCATGTTGGCCTGGGAATTCGGCACGCAATAACTTCCATCGATCGAGATTGCCGTTGGTGACGTGAGATCCTTTGGTGGGCCCGTCGTCTGTCCTGGGGTCACGATTACTGGAATGTTTCCTGACTCGACTATATTCAGCGGCTCCAGCGGCAAGCTGCACGTTACCTTCAGAGACATCGTGATCTTCTCAAGGTAATGTGCACCGACACCCTCTGGTAGTTCTGGGATTGTCGGACGGGTTACGGCTTCCAGGAATTTCCCCTGCGTTGAAAAGAACGACTCGCCCTCGCAGTTGGTACCTTCACCGAACAACTCGTTCAGCCTGGCCTGAAAGTGCGCCGTCGTCCTCGGCGACGTAAGCTGCAGCTCCCCCGATTGACTTCGTCTTGCTACCTATGATCAGCCAGAAGTGTTTACAGACATGCACTATATCATTTTGGAAATAAAAGTACTAAAACTATACATAAATATTTACTTACGGACCAAAAATGTAAATATAAAATATAAAATAAAAAAAGGATATAATGCAGGTCTATAAACACTTTTGGCTGTGCATAGGTCGTAAGATGAGCCAACCGGGGGAGTTGCAGCTTACTTCGCCAAGGACAGCTGCGTACATTCAGGCCAAACTGAATGAGTTGTTTGGGGAAGATTCAGACAACGAAGGCGGATCATGCCCTCCTACGCCGGGGAAATTCCTGGAAGCCGTAGGCAGCCAGATGATGCCAGAACTACCGGGGGATGTCGTTGGGGATTACCTTCAGAAAATCATACCGACTCTGAAGGTAATCTGCAGCGTACCATTGGACAGATTGGGCATGGTCGTACCGAGGCCCATTCCAGTAACTCCCAGGACAGATGACGAAGCGCCCGAATCCGGGAAATACCAAGCACGCATAGGGCAGGTGAACGTCGTAGTAAAATGTCCGACGATACCAGCGAAGGGGCACACAAAACGGCGTCACCGAATGGCCGGTGAAAAATAAATTACTGCATGCCGAACTGACATGCATTCAATGCGGTGCCGTTCCCGGGCAAAACGACCGGCTAAAATAAATATAGAATAAATAAATCAAAAGACGGTTGGAAATAAAAACAAACAATACAAACCGATAGGTTATGTTTCCATTGTCAACACCAGCAAAACAGGGTTGTTAACGACAAAAGCAGAAAATCATCAGGTAACCAAAACATATGATTGCCGTCGTTCTGTCGTGCGCACGGAGCGGCAGATTTGAAGTGGGAGAAGCAATGAAGAAGGGAAAGTTAAGTAGGGACACCTGTTTACAGTGCCACCACAAAAGCCCAGGGATATATGTGAACTAATTTCGTAAACAAACGATGCGGACCAATCACCTGCGATATTTCCTTCATGTACATTCACAAACAAAACAGTGGTTTGTTTTCGTTTTGACATTTAGGTGTTAAAATTTTCCAAGTATTGTTCTTACTGTTTAAAGTTTAATTGTCATCTACGTTATTAAAAATCGTCTTTTTTACAACGTAAGGTACTCATCGTCGAATATTTATGCAGCTTGTTGTCAGGTTATGTTCGTGAATTGTCGCGTGAATCGCCGAAATACCTTTGGACCTGAATGTACATGCAGCTCCCCCATACACGCCCTCTCAGAGCTCTTGTAAGCTTGGTATTACAGTAAATACGAGCGCGCGAGCGGGAAACGCTCTTTTTGAATCCGATTCGGTAAGTTGGCCCACTACAACCCAGAATGTGAACCAGGTGCAGAATACAGCAGAGAGTCTCCAGGTGGAACTGGAAGAAGATTCGGTTTCGGAAGAGTTTATTTCAAGTTAATTAATATTTTTGGGTTGATTTGTTTATTTCGTTCAAGTGGTAAGTTTAATTTCGTTTTATTATTGGGATTTGATTAAAATTTTTGGTCTATATTATTTCGCCGCAAAGAGGACATCGTTGTATTCCTCCAAATATTAACAATTATGTTAATTAAACCGTCGCAAAGAGGATATCGTTGTATTCCTCTGAATATTAATAATTATGTAAATTAAACCGTCTCAAAGAGGATATCGCTGTATGCCTCTGAATATTAATAGTTATTTAAATTAAACTGTCCCAAAGAGGATATCGTTGCATTCCTCTGAATATTAACAATTATTTAAATTAAACGGTGGCAAAGAGGATATCGTTGTATTCCTCTGAATATTAATAATTATTTAAATGAAACCGTCACAAAGAGGACATCGTTGTATTCCTCTGAATACTAATAGTTATTTAAATTAAACCGCCGCAAAGAGGATATCGTTGTATTCCACAAAGAGGACATCGTTGTATTCCTCTGAATATTAATAGTTACGTAAATTAAACCGTCGCAAAGAGGATATCGTTGTATTCCTCCGAATATTAACAGTTATTTAAATTGAACCACCCCATCAACAATACAGCACAACCACTATTCAGAGGACAGCGCCACAGGAACCCCCACAGTTCATCGCACGCTCACCGCACCATTAACCAGGAGCCGAAGTAAAAAGCAGTCGAGCGTAGTCAACCCCAATGACATACCGGTACATAAGGATCTATGAGTAACTGCGAACGTCAGTTCTTCTAAGTCAGCGAGACCTAGAAGAGCTTCCTGAAGATGATGAGAACTTACGCACCAACATATATATATATATATATATATATATATATATATATATATATATATAAAATTAAATAAATTGTTGGGGTACACGACAACTGTAAAACAATATTAAATTGTAAAGTTCTTTATTTTTTCACCAATATTTCGCATCTAAATGTATGCTTCATCAGGGTCAAAACGTGAACAATATAAGGGAGAAATAAAAACACTAAACTATCAAAAGGAACACAAGTAATTAGTACGAAATTAAAGTACATTGCAAAAATTAACGAAACTGCACGGGAACAAAAAACGAGGTCGACCTCGTTTTTTGTTCCCGTGCAGTTTCGTTAATTTTTGCAATGTACTTTAATTTCGTACTAATTACTTGTGTTCCTTTTGATAGTTTAGTGTTTTTATTTCTCCCTTATATTGTTCACGTTTTGACCCTGATGAAGCATACATTTAGATGCGAAATATTGGTGAAAAAATAAAGAACTTTACAATTTATTTAATTTTATTATCGAGTTTACGACAAATACAGAAAAAATTTCTTATATATATATATATATATATATATATATATATATATATATATATGTTAATACGTAGATTCTCGCGGGTAAAATCTGTTCTGCTTTTTTCTCGGGTAATGAACCGCGTTGTAGAATTATCCCTGTAAGGGTTGTTCCGACGTTTCGGCAATGTCACAATTGCCATCTTCAGGTTGGTCTTCTCGGTCTAAGCGATCTAGAAGAACAGTTCTTCTAGATCGCTTAGACCGAGAAGACCAACCTGAAGATGGCAATTGTGACATTGCCGAAACGTCGGAACAACCCTTACAGGGATAATTCTACAACGCGGTTCATTACCCGAGAAAAAAGCAGAACATATATATATATATATATATATATATTAAAAATTGGTTACGCAGGATAATATACTTAAATTGCCAGTATAAAAGAAACAGAGAGGCAGTTTCCGAGAACTCCGGAAGGTTTAACTTTAAATATAAATTTAAAACCTAAATACAAACCAATACAACATAAATAGATAGTATAATAAACTTAAGTTACTTTAACACACACCAAATTATGCGAAAACCCGGTTTAAAATTAGGAAATGTAAAATAAAATAAGAAAAATAACTTAGGTTATGTTCATTTATATGCCTCGAAATGTCAGATCGGCCGCATAACAACGCAATTCATTTAAATTCAGATATTAATCAGAATAGCTATGCACAGCAGTATAAAAGGGAAATTAAAAAAAAGAGAGTCAGAGCGTCCTTAACCACCAAGTAAGCAGCTTCTGTGTCGCGAAGATCTAAAATTGTAAACAACCCAGAAAAACCTAAAAATTAAAGTCAAATTAAAATAACCGTATTCGAAAAAATATATTAAACTCACCGGGGAACAAAACTCATCGAAGAATTCACATCGGAGTTCACATTTTGCCGAAAACCAGAACTTCAAGACCGACGCCGTGGAGAGAGAGGGGTTGCATAATCACCGATAACGCCGCGGAAAGGATTAAACTTTATCAACCACCTATCGATTACGTAGAAAGGTAGATTTGAATCCCAATACACGTTTTACTTACCCCAAAGATCACGAAAAATTGTCCACCACATAACACATACTCACATTACACCTAAGTATAAGTTAAAAGTTTGCAAACCACCAACAGCCCTCTTGGAAGGCCATCGCGATTTGTCGCATGAACAAAAAGCCGTACTGTACCCTTCCAAGATAGCTACACCCAGGCGTCTAATAGCGGAAGTAAGCCCGCGATATTTGTTAATTTTTTAAAATTAATCGGCATTTTCAAATTGTATTCCTTGGAGTTTTTATATAGTCGGTTTTTGTTGTGTTGAGTTAAAAATAAATTAAGTCGTTATTACAACTAAAAACAAAACGTGTTTGTCCTGTAATGTACTAAAATATATGGATTTACGTTAAACCCATTGACTAGCCCTGAGAGAGAGTCACATAAATACATAAGAGCAATTAAAATAAAAGAAAATAAAAATTAAATAAATACCTCGTAACAATTTTGGCACCCAACTTGGTGGGCACGTTTTAAAAAAGAAAACAAATACGACAATATATATATAATTAATAACGTTTGGTTTATTAAGCTGTTTTTTGTATTCTTTTCTTTATATTCTTCTCTTGCTTTCCATTGCTTTGAATTACCATCCCTAGGTATGTAAATTCGTCCACTTGCTTTAACTATATGCGTTCTCTTAATATTTCACTTCCCTAAAAATGGTACTTCCACTTCCTTTTCTGTTCTTCGTTTCCTGTTTACCTCGTCCGTTTAGTACTCGTTAATTTTAACCGCTTACTAGTTATCCTTCAATATACTTCGTCGGTACGGTTCTGTTCGTTGTTAATTGCGTAGCTCGTCAATACCTCTCGAGTTTAATTAATGTAACTTTTAGTTTAAAACGTCGAATTTAAATTCAATAATAATTATGATTTTCTGATATCTCTTTTCATGCTCGGCAACATAATTTATAGTTTTCTTTCTGTAGATATATCATCTTCGATGACACGTCGCCAGGTATTATTGTGTGAAGTTTTCCCATACTTCGTATATTTTCCATTGATATATTTACGTTAAGATATGGTTGCAAGAATTGTTGGATTTTAGGATTCGCTCTCATATGACATTAATCATTTCTACTCCTTTGATTACCAACATATTTTTTCTTTTCCAGCTTCCTTGCATTTCCGTATGTTTTAATAATTTATCGTGTCGTTCCTCCATCATTCCTTATTCCTCATTCCATTCTGCTCTCTTCGATAACATTCTCTCATAGGGATTTCAATATAGCCCAGTCACGTCTTTTTATTTCCACTTTCAGTTCATCCTTACTAGTCTAAATTTCATATTTTGCTTCCCTTATTTCTTCTCTTAGACTATCAGGTATTCTTAATCGTTAGCTTTAATTCATCCATATTTTCCACTTGCTTTCCTTTTTCTGCTTGACAGTCAGCCAACAGTTGTTTATTGACGACTTGATCGTCCGTTTCCTGAAGTTTGCTAGTTTGCTCTCGTAGCTGACGTTTTTTTTAATCCTATAAAGAAGAGCGTTGTCTTCGGATCTACTTCTTTACAACTATTCATTAATTTCTCAAATGTCATCTCAATTATTATTAATGTTCCAGAATGATTATTGACTTATAGCCGCTTACAGAACAAATCAAAGATTCTAGGATGTTGGTTCATTGCTTGTGAGTTCTGTTTGTAGCGCGAGCTTTTGGCATCCTCACTTTGATTTGCTTATTGGCCCCTATAATGGTTTTAGTCGGCGTCGCGTCGGTTGCGGCTTGATGTTGGTTTTGAGTTTTTTCCTGCTGTTGTTTGTGTCCAATATGTTGGGTAATAGTATGTTTCAGGTCGTTGACTATTTCAGTTGTATCGTTCAGCTACGATTTACCATGCGTACGCCTCACCCGTCGTCTCTTTTATTAATTTTTACTGTGCTTTCTTGTTATTGACGTATCTTTGGTATTTCTTGTATGATAATTTTATGATGTGATGTGGTGTTATGATATACTTTGTGATTAACTAATATTAGATTGAAACAAACTTACCCTTACCACACAGTATTCTATTAACACTAGATATACATTTCGACAACTAAGTTGCCATCTGCCGAAGATGACAACATAGTTGTCGAAATGTACATCTAGTGTTAATAAAATACTGTGTGGTAAGGGTAAGTTTATTGCAATTTATTTACCAATCATAGTTTAATTTAGTATTAAACTAATATTAGGAAAAATTGATTAAAATAAAATATATGTACATAACGAGTATGACAACCATCCAAATAGCTTATTCATAAGACTTTATAAAGCTCGGTTTTGTACCCGTTGAATTTGGTTGTTTTAACTTGCGGTAGACCTTTATACACAATTATTAATTTGCGTTTTATAGCTGAAAGTGTTATCAATACCAATTTGTTGCTTCATTTTGAATTGGAATTTGTATACCTTTTATACTTAATATGATAATATAGCTGCGTATCATAGACATATATACGAACATCACAAGTTTTTTGTAAATGGCCGTAGGTGTGAATGATATTGAACCTTGAGGAACTTCCTTCATTAGAAATCTCTAATCCGATACTCCACATGGTAAAACAATACATAATCCAACAAAAGTAAGAATTGTCACTTTACCCGGTCTCGAAGTTTATATCGTTAAATTTAGGAATCAATGAATGAATGTTAATATGCGCAGATTTTAAGATATTCCTACCTGCCTGCGGTTCATATTGTTCTAAACAATCGCTAGCGTGCATCTTGCCTACTTTCGTTAATTTTAATTGAAGTTGCCTCATCTTTTCTGTGTGTATCTTGATTTGGTCTGCAAAACGTCGATCAAAATTTTGCAATATATGCAATATATCTTCAACTACTCATCAAATAAGAGTTTCATTGGTCTTCTCATCATCGGCAGATGATCTGGTTGTTAATTCTGGCGTTATGTAGTATTACTACTTGCTGTACAACGGAAGTATGTACGTATAATCACCACGAGCACATATCACAGAATTTCATTTTTTAATAAAATAATTTTGGATATACAATGCAATCTATCGAAACGTTTATTTATATCAATTTACATTATTATTCGCTGCTGGGAATACTTGTAATTAAACTAAATTAAATATTAATATTAGCAATATTAACTGCAATACATGAAATTATATTCACTAATAACTGTCGTAATTAATTATCTTTTAATAATTATTGATACAGATTACAGGGTACTGTACAATTTGTTACATTTCATGAACCTCTCTTGCATTCTTTCTTAGTCCAACTTATATGCACTAAAATGCACATACGCGAACTTCATTTATACACGATATTTCTTAAGCAGCGTTAACTTTGAGTATCACTTTTAAATATTCCCTTGGAAATAAGGTGTGATTTTTTGAGAAATGACGGCCATTGTTTCTATGACGTTCAAACCTATTCACTTCAATACCCACCTATAATACTATTAAATATTCAACATAGATTTTCAGTATTTTTTTTAGGCTGAATTAGGTCATAGGTCCCGAAGCATCATAAAAAGCACGGATTACTTACTTCACCAATTACCTCTTCGAATTTCAAATGTTAATTGAATGTCATGTATATACATACTAAATGGCTATATTGGGCGAAGGAAATTTAAACAGTTAAATTTAAGTTTAAACAATGAAAAATTAACTTTAAATGATTTAATTCATTTGATACGGAATCATGAAATTATATATGAGAAGCTTTGGCGATTAGAAATTAGCTTTAATATGAAATACGAATTTAAATATGAATTTAATAAAACGCAGGCGCGGGAGCTATGTATTAAAGAGGAGAAATGGTTAATAACACTGTGCTAGTCAAAAGATCGATGGGTCCTGGGTAGAACATAAGTACATAATTAGAGTACGCCGTCGGCCGTTTTACGAAGTTGACTCTAGTTTTCGAGATATTCACGTTTGAAGATTGTACAAAAAAAGACCAAAAAACACGCTTTTTCGTATATTTCAACCATTCGTCCATCAAATATTGTTTCAGTTCGACAAAATTTCTTCGTTTCATGCAATGTTTTTCACTTTTTCTAACTTATCGAGTATTGAAGGTCGCAGGAAGTGCAGAAGCATGTGAAGGAACGATAAATCTGAGATATCTTCACCATGTCGCAACCCGTGTTGCAACCCGATTCTTTCGTACATTTAAACCGTTTATCCATCAAAGTTCGTCAAATTTTTTTTAAAAAATTGTTTACTTTCCACATAAAAATATTTTTCTCTCAAACATCTTATATTTCTTGTAAATTCCAACAAATATCTGCTAATAGAGCATCCAACTTTTTCCCACTATACCAATGTTCGAGTGTTACCGTTACTTGGTGGAAACGCTCGCCGCGCTCATCTCATTCCGTTGGTGATTGTTCAGCGAATTTTTCAATATGTGCATGTAGAAAATGAATTTTCAATGACATTTTAACATTGATGCTATAAAAAGCAATGCGCATGTCTCGAAAATAAAAGCGCCAGTTATCGGATCGATGAATCCCGAAAACATTCTCAATGACCAATTTAACGCAATATAACGAGCTCTGAATCACTGAGCCTATAATCAGGTTCATTGAATATTCCTGTAATAAAAACATTATAGAATGAAATTGAAATTGATCAAAACTTAGACTGGAATAGATTTGAATATAAACCTTCTTTAATTTTCATGATGCTTAATCGCGGAAAAAACGACGCAATTCATTGAATGCTTCCGGATTCAACGCTTTTATGAAATTCTTGACACAAGCTTGGTATGCAACGGCGGTAGCAAAACTTTTTCGATTGGCACGAGTGGAATATCAACAATATTGTGATGTCGCAATCGAAATTCTTCTCGTAAAGGCCGTTCGGTGTACTGATTACCAGCAAAAGGAGTATGTCACAAGCACTTAAAGCACATACTTTTTGTGTATCCCGTTTGCATTCCTCTCAGAAGGGCTACCACTTTAAGGTCGGCACAAAGTTTCCATTGATGGTCATCGTTTTTGACAGCAACCAAGATTTTCTTCAATGACGAATAAGTTTCTTTGGTATTGCTGACTAGTGCTGAATGCTAACGGAATGGAATTTTTCGAGTTGGTAACGTGAAGAAGGACTGCCTTCAGACTGCTTTTCGAGGAATCGATGAACAATCTCCAATCTTCAAATTTATATTCTTCATTGTGCATTGCCGAAACCAAACCGTGGATATTGCTGCAATAAGCGAATGAATTATTCTCAATCGATTTGAAAAATTTCTCAAATTGATTCAATTATTTGGCTAAGACAATTGATTGTCGCTGCGATAACTGGAGACGGCGAACGGTGATATCAAAACGATCTTGTGAGATTTCTATGTGATTACATCCTGCAATGATATTCGATGGTTGATATACTACTCCGACGGTTGAGAACGATGATGGTAAATATTCTTCTGTTGGACTCGATTTTTTCAGAATGGGAATGTTTTCCGAATGTGGCAATGACAACTGAACACATTTTGTTGCTTTGTATTTCATTTGGCGTTCTTTTCATTTCTGTTTAGTTCATTACTATGATTCAAGCACGCATAACATTCTTCCGGATCATGTACTTGTGGATTCAACCAAATCATCGGAACGCCAAAAGCCATATTATTGATTTTACCTTTATTCCATTCGTTCAATCCGGACAAACATCCGGTACACATGACATACGGTTGCTGGATTTCTTACAGTTATTGATTTTTGATATTTTAAACTATCGATTAGATGGACCGATCGAATCACGAACCGTAATACGTCAACAATCCAAAAACAAGCCAATGTCGCAATACTAATGTCATATGTCGTCGAATAGGTGAAACAGTTCTTATTCAAAGTTATTCCATCAAAACGAAGAAATTTTGTCGAACTCAAACGATATCTGCTGGATAAATGGTTGAAATGTACGGAAAAATCGGGTTCTTGTGGTGAAAATGTCTCAGATTCATCGTTCTTTCACATTCTTCTGCACTTCCTGCGACCTTCAATACTCGTTAAGTTAGAAAAAAGTGAAAAACATTTCATGAAGCGAAGAAATTTTGTCGAACTAAAACGATATTTGATGAACGAATCGTTGAAATATACGGAAAACGTGTTTCTTGGGTATTTTCTAGAAAACTAGAGTTCTATCCAAGACCCATAGATATTGAAAAAAATAAGTTATCGATTAGAGATATGATATTAGTACGAGGGTGATCATTATTTAGCGTCCCTGACATAGTAGGCGTTGAGTGACGTTGAATCAATTTGACACATTAAAGTATTAATCATTTGTTCTTACGTTAGTTCAATTGTAGTTTTGTCATTTGTTACCTCTTCAAATAATTTAAAATTTAATTGTTTAGAGTAATTCTAAAAACTGCAAAATCAGAGGTTTGTGTAGTTATAAAATGCTTGCAAAAGGAAGGGTTGTCACCAAAAGAAATTCATGAAGACGTGATAGGTGTATTAGGTGAGGGTGCTGTTTCTTACCAAGTGGTGAAAAATATGTCTCGAGAATTTAAACTGGGAAGACAAACATGCGAAGGGTGCTGGGCGACCAGTGACTGTCACTACCCAAGAAAATGTTAATCGGATACACGATGGAAAATATTTTAACAAATATTTTGAGGCTAAAAGACTTCTGCACGTTGGGTTCCACGAATGTTGACACCCGATCAGAAATGTTCTAGAGTATTGCATTCTGAAGTCAGTTTGGCAAAGTTTAAAGCAGATCCGGATGAATTTATTTGTTGATTCGTCATTGTTGATGAAACGTGGGTTCACCACTTCCATCCTGAGTCGAAGCAACAAAGTATGGAGTGGCATCGTGTTACGTTTTGTTTTTGATCCTCGTAATTTTTATTTGATTTTGTTTGATTCGTTGGAATAACGCACTTTATTTTCCATTTCCCATTCTTCAACTTCCAATTTTAAAATAGAGTATAGTTCATTAGAGTTCGATTGTCAGGTTGTTAGTTATTTTCGTCGCAATATTTGGCAACATTTCGTGTAATTATGAATATCTGAAGTATTTTCCATTATCTAAATTAAAAAGGAGCTGGGTTTACCCGGCCTTTATTATTCATTTTCTTTAATTTAACATTTACCTCGTTTATGTCATTTCAACGTAACAGGCTTAAGTAGCGTATATTAACGACCATGTCATTAAAGATCATTTTTGCCAGTCAGAGTTTTACGCAGGTTAGGCAAATTCTAATAAGAATATCCGGTTTCACTTAGCGGTAGGGCGTGGAGATCGCAAGTTGTACATTCACTCCAAAAATTGTGGCCACGTGTTGTGTGTGATCGATTTCGCTGTATGCGGATCTTGGGTTGTGCAGGATAATTGGATTCCTCGAGTGTTGGCTCAAATTGTTAGCATTTTGTTATTGAAAAGCGAGGATCCGATCGGAAATTTCTCCGGATCTACGATCGACGTCCACTGCAAGAAAATCGCACGCCGTTATTCAAGCGTTTGGGAAACTGGCCGTATTTTGGTATTTTTCGTTCATACGAAGTTTGGATACTGGCCGTATTTTGTTATTATTTGATGTTTTATCACCGCCCGTATTTCCGGGTGTTGCAAGTCTCGTGGCAGTCCGTATCTTCGTTCTGGATTTTTTTTGTGAAGTAAGAAATCGCAAATCGTTCTCCGTCCGGCCATGTGGCAATGCCGAAGACTATGTTCGGTCCAACACTAATGAATATGAACTTTCGTTAATTTCAAAAAACAATTTTATATCGATAATTTAATTTATATTGGTAGTAATTTTGTGTTCCTCAATTTCATTTAAATATTATTTTGTGTGTAGCTATAAATTTATTGGAACAAACATTATTTTTATATTCCTCAATTATATTTGAATAATATTTCTTTGTGCGTGTAAATATAAGTTTAGTTAGGACAGATATTATTGTGTGTTCTTCAACCTCATTTCGTGTAAATAATACTTCTTTGGTATGTAAATATAAGTTTAAAGGAACATAGGTTTGTATATTTTAGTAGTAATTATTGTTGCGGGTACACAAAATTATGACTCGTGTTTCCCCCCATTAAGGGTAATATTAAAATCCCCACCCCCGGGTTCGATTTTTCATTTTTCAGTAAAAGTTCTCCGTGTTTTGAAGACACTTTAACTGCTGACATTCTTAGGTTCAGACATATTTTTGTGTGAATTATCCGAAGATGAAGGAGTTGCTGCGTCAGTGTCATACGACGAGGAGGTAGAAGGCATCTCCAGTATAGTTTTAATATGGTCAGGTGTCGAAATTCCTGAATTGCAACAATTTCCACCATTTTGTTTGTGGAATCTTTATTATGATATATTGCCCATGATAATTTTTTTCATAATTAAAGAAAAACTTACTTTAATTAGAAGATACATTTCATCATCCGCCTCCGCCAGAAATTTCCAAATCTCTTCTCTTTCTAAAACAGCCGATTTTTTTGGTCGATATCGTTTATTTTTGCTCTTCAGGAAGCCTATTTCCTATTTTGATATATCAATATTTTTGTTACAATTAATGGTTGCCTTTAGCATCGAATATTCGCACTATAAGCTTGCAGCTGACTAGTTGTTCACATCGGTCCAACATGTACGTATGCAATTTTTTACCTATTTGTAGATTTTTTGGTATACACTTAAACAAGCAATTTTTGCAGCTTTTTCACCTCAATTTCGACTGAATAATGAAGAGGGCTAGAGGTGACAAAAGGGAAAGAGAAGGAACGTACGGCAGGGTGGTTAAAGAGGGAAATTCAAGCAGATGGTGAAGTGGAAGAAGCGTATAAATTGGGAGAAAGTTTGGTGTTAGTAAAGATGAAGACCGGGAGGGATAAAGAGATAATTATGCGAAACAAAAGTAGACTAATGGGTAAAAAGATATATATAGATAACGATCTGACGAAGAAGGAAAGAGAGATACAAAAGGAAATTTGGAGGCAGGCCAAGAAGGAAAGAGAACAGGGGAAGAGGGTAAAAATAGGATACAAAACAATGCAGGTGGATGGGAAATGGTGGGAGTGGGGTAAGTTATGGGCGAGAGAGGACACAGAAATGGCAGGAGTGAGCGGTAAAGGGGGAAAGGAGAGTCTTAAGAAGAACAATTTGAAGGCCTGTTTCTGGAATGTAGCGGGATAAATAAGGACTTACGAGATTACTTGGAGAAATTCAATTTCATAGGCCTAACGGAAACGTGGATAGAGGAGGACACTTGGAGGAGACATAGAGAAAGCATGCCGGGGGGATACAGCTGGGTGTGCCAACCGGCATTATCACAGGTGTGAAGGAGTCATGGAAGGAAGTAGAAGAAGGAAGATATAGATCGGAGGCTAGTCAAGGGAGAATGATAAAAAGAGAAGTGGAGAATATACACGATATACAGTAACCAACAGATGAAAGAGGTGATAGAGGAATTGGAGAATATATTGGAACAAGTGGGGATAATATAATAATTGGAGGAGATTGGAATGCGAGGATTGGGAGGAGACAACAGCTAGATGCGTGGAGAGGAATGGGAGGAAGAAAGGGGAGAAGTTCGAGGGATGAGGTGGTAAATAGAGAAGGAAAACGGTTGCTAGAGTGTGTAGAAGAAAGAAACTTCAAGATATTAAATGGAGGAGAAAATGGAGACGGAGAGGGAGAATTTACATACGTAGACCCCAGCGGAAGGTCAGTAATTGATTATGCGATCATCAGCAAAGAAGGGTTGAGTGAGGTATCTGGGTTCACCATAGGTGATAGGATAGAATCGGACCACCTCCCCCTGGAGTTAGAATTAGGAGAGGAAGATATGGGTACAGATAAGTCTACAACAGGGCAAAATTGGATGGTAAATATTCGGAAGGCAGAAACAAGAAGAAAATACAACGAGAGACTAAATGAGGTGGACTGGGGAAAAATAAGAGAAATAGACGAGATGACAAGGATAATGGGCAAGGAAATGACAAGGAGGTGACAGGGGGAGAGAAGAGAGAGAGAACATGGTTTGACGGGGAATGCAGGGAAAGAAAAAAAGGCGAAGAGAATTGTTAAGACAGGCAAGAGGAAGAGAAAAAACGTGGGAAGATTACCAGGAAGAAAAAAGTAAGACGAGGGTCACATGTGAAAGGAAGAAGAGAGAGCTAAGAAAAGAGGAGGTGGAGGAAATACAGAGGTTAAGAGGGGAGAAGGAGATTTGGGAATTTATCAGGAAAAGAGGGAGAAGAAGAGGAAAGCAGAATACAATAAAGATAGAGGTTTGGAAAAATTATTTTGGAAAGCTATTGGGAGGAGAAGGAGGGGGGGGGGGGAGAAAATGGGAAGGGGACCGGAGGGAAAAAAAGGGAGGAGGGATCAAGGAATTTACTTGGGAGGAGATAATGAAAACAAGGATAAACTAAAAAAGGGCAAAACAGCAGGAGAAGACGGTATGGATGCAGAAGGGTGAATAAATGCGCCTGAGGGAATGTGGAGAGTCTTCCTGAAGATGTTGAATGCGATATGGATGGGGAGAAAGAAGATACCACTTAGTTGGAGTTCCGCAGATATGGTACCGATCTGGAAAAAAGGAGAAAGAGAGAGCCCGGAGAATTACAGGGGGATCGCGCTGCAGAATGTGGCGTATAAAATATACGCGGGACTTCTAGGGATTAGATTAGAGAAAGAAATTCAGGCGAAACAACTTATACCGGAGGGACAGGCAGGTTTTAGGATTGGCAGAGGAACAAGGGATAATCTGTTCGTCCTCAATTATTTGATAGAAAGGGCGATAATCAAGAAGGAGGGGAAGCTCTACACCATGTTCGTGGATCTAAAGGCCGCCTTCGACAGAGTTGATAGAGGGATAATGATAAAAACAATGGAGAAAGAAGGAATATCGGAAACACTAGTAACAAGGATAGAAGAGATTTATAGGACTACGTGGTGCAGAATACGGGTAGGAGGAAGGACCTCAGATAAATTCAGAACATACAGAGGATTAAGACAAGGTTGCCCCTTAAGCCCCCAACTTTTTAACCTATACATAGCGAAGTTAGAAGAAGTATTGAGAAACGGGCAAGATGGTGGAGTGAAACTGAGGGCGGGAATATGGTCGTTGGCATATGCGGACGACATAGCCCTCATAGCGGAAACCGAGGCAGGACTTAGAGATATGATAAAAAGACTAGAAGGATTCTTAGAAAAAAGACGTTTGGAATTGAACATAAGAAAGACCAAAGTGATGAAGTTCAAGAAGGGAGGTGGGAAAAGGAAAGAAATTCAGGTGAAATGGAAAGGGCAGCCGTTGGAACAAGTGATGGAGTGGACTTATCTGGGGGCAGTCTTAAAGGAGAACAACAGCTGGGAAGAACACATGGTTCACGTCTGCAAAAAAGCGAAAAGGGCGGAAGGAGGGTTAAGAGAGTGCCTGTGGGGTATACGAAGAGGGAGATTTGGGGAGAAAATGAAGATTTGGGATATCTGTGTAAAAAGTATTTTGATGTACGGGGCGGAAATCTGGGGAGTAGAACAGCAGGAAAAAATAGAGAGGACATACTTAAGGCAAATAAAGAGTGCGTTGCACCTGGAAAAGTCGACACCGGGGTACATAGTCAGACAAGAGACAACGTGTTACATATTGTAGGTAGAAGCGGCGAGGAGGATGGCAAAATATGAAGACGGTTTAAAGAGAGAAGAGGGTAACAGTTTAGGAAAAAGGGTGATGGAGGAAATAGAGAGGAGGGGAAGACAGAGAGGGGTACTATCGAAGTGGGAGAAACTTAGAAAGAAGACGTATGAGAGAGCGGGTCTGTCAATAGTATAGGTAGAAAATAGGAGAAGAGAAGGGGTAGGGGTAGAGAGCGAGATAGCAGACAGACTGAAACAAGTCGAATGCCAAGAAAGAGGGGAGAAGATAATGGAATCTAAATATAACGAGAAATATAAAGGGATAAAAGTTTGTGGTCGGAGACCGAAATATTTGGAAGGGGGGAGGAGGACGAAAGAATAGTAGCCAGATATAGATGTGGTAACGAAGAAATTAAGAATAAATATTGGATGGGGGAGGAATTCATAAGACGCCAGGCATGTGGGAAGGGCAGGGATGATTGGAAACACTGGTGGGAGGAGTGTGAAGGATTGAAATGGGATCCACGGGAGAAAGATAGAGGCAGGGCATGGTGGAGGGTCTTACCAAAGACGGGGGAGGGGATAGAAATATTAGGGAAACTAAGGAAGATGAGAGATGGGGAGAGGAAAAGAAGGGAGATAGCTAAAAATGATATTGTTGCAGGTAGAGAAGAGTAGGAGATGCGGAGAGTGGGAGGATAGCCGGAGGGGGTGATAGAGCCGAAGGAACAAGTGCTGGAAGAGCTTTCTGAACGAGTGTTTTTATACTATTTTTTCTATTTTTCACTTCATAATTTCTTTTTACATAAGACATAAAATTTTTAAATTTCGGTAATTTTGTTGGGTAAATTAAAGTTACACCTACAGTTTATTACACTTTGAAATTCAAAGTAAAAACAACTAGCAATATGTATTTTAAAATTCTTCATAATGCTATCGTAACACCTCCACGGTACTTTCCGTTATGACAATTCTGTTAACGTTGATAATAATTATTGTACATTTCATGACAATCGAAGTTGATTTATTTAACATTATTTTATTGTTCACATTCGCAGCTTGATATATTTTCCACTATTAGGTAAGTATGACTCGTTGTCTTTCAGTTTATTAATTAGTTATACTTTTTAGGTGATTGAGTTGAATAAAATTCGATAATAATCTGGAGCGATATCGACACGACTGACTCTCTTCAGGAGCGTTTTTCGTCTTCTTGTTATTAGTTAGTCCATTGTTAGTTACCTGGTCGACAGGCACGTCATTGGTTAAAAGGTAAAATATTGTTGCTAATGAGATTGCCGTGATTGTAATGGACATCTATATTTGGTGCTATGTACTCGGACTCGAAGTTTACGAAGTATATGGTCTGGATACAAATTTAGTTCCTGTATGCAAGTTATAAGTGATTAACATAACTTCAATTTACAATTTTATATCACAATATTTATTACAATTTCATTATTCTAATGTTACATTCATTTAGTTTCTCGATTTCTTAGTTACACTTTGGCGTATTGTGAACGGAAAAGGTAGTTTACCTAGAACTAAAATAGTGTTTGCACAACTGTAAAGGCCTAATTGATTTAAAAAAATCGAAAGTAAACTAAAAATAAGTTTCAGGCCAAGCAGGGCGGAATCCCAAAACATTAAATTCAAATTCGAAAATTTTTGGTCAATCATATTCTATTGTAAACTCAATTCGGGAACATACGGTATATAGGTCTCATTTCGATATTGTGCGTAATATTACCTGTTATTATTATTAGCGCATTATCGAAACTTTACAATTAAGAGTAACTGCAGCAAACTAGGTGACGTGCATTCAGCAGATGTATGTAAATGGTGCTATGGTATTACATAGTCCGTAGAAACGTTCACGAACAAAACCAATAAGTAATGTTGAACACAATCAAGTTGTAATACTTGATACTATATGGATGCATAAAGGAAGTAAGTATTAACTTACTTCCTTTACAACCGAACAGCAAACCAACTGAACAAATTAATTTGAATTATTAAATTAGTTTATTTATATAAGGAACTAAACTGAAACACAACGAAACGTGTTCGAAAATAGTAGTTACTGTATTTAGGATTTAATATAAATCTCAGACTTGCAATAGACAACCTCGCAATTGAAATTGTAGTACGGGGGTTAATTTAATAGACATTATTGTCTAGTAAGATGAAAAATTACATAATAATATGTAAAATATGCAATATAAATATCATTTGTATACGAATCTGTGTTGACTGCCTTTGCATCCTAAACAGAATTACAGCTATTACACCACCGCCTCTGAAGACAGCATCATTGTCACTTTTGGACTGCTTTGAAACTTCTCGGTCGAACTTTTCTAAGGTGAACATGCACGTATACTTACATCTTCTTGCTACTGGGTTCACAAATACAGTATCGATTGGTTTGCTAGATTCCAAACAGCACGATATTAAAATCTAATGTGTTACCTACAACTGAAGATCCAATTCCCAGTGCTTGCTCTCGATGTATAATATTCCTAATTGCCATTATCAACTTTCCGGCGGTATTCATGTTTTCTTAGTGAAAAGCTTGTGCAGGTCGTCCTGTTCTGTTACGTTTAAATTCAAGAAAGCAGTATCTATTAGTACGTAATGAAGGAGAAGCATCGCCATATGCTGCTACCATATTTTTGTTGAACTTATTTCATAGTCATACAAAATCATAGGTCGAAAACCAATTGAGTACACTTCCAACCTTATTTTAAGTAACCTTATTTAAATGCAAAAAAATGTAATTTCTCGTGTGGTAATCAGTGCCTGAGATTTTTCACAAATAATTGGTGACTTTTGAACTATTTGAATTATCTTGACTCTGGTTGTGATCCGTAGCCCTTATCAGAACAGCCCTCCTTAAAACGTTCCTGTTGGCCAGTATACCCTTCCAAAACGATTTCATCTTCAATTTAGAGGAATATATAGTTTTGTTATATTTACATTTTTTTGGAATTTTAGGAAACACTAAAGACGGGGGGGTTGAGCTGTAAAATTAAAAAAGGGTATAATATGCTCGCTGGCATTCGCAGATGATGTAGTCATTCTAGCGAAGACCGATAAAGAGAAAATTATAGAAAGGATACACCAAGGACAACTAAAAAGTGCAATAAACCTGGAAAAGTAAACGTCAGATTAAGGCATGATACAGGGAGCAAAAGGACGGCGTCACACAAAATGACAGCGAGCGGGAGGACAAAACACAGCTTCTGTGGAAACGGTTGAGATGTGTGGGAACATTGAGAATAAGCTTGGGAGAGAATGAAGAGGAGTTAGAAATGTTAATGTAAATAAAAGGAATGAAGGAGGAATGTAGGAAAAAGAAGGAAACGGAACATCAGGATGAAGAAAAAGGTATATAACTGAAAAGAGAGGTAGGGGGGTAGCAAAAGATGGAAGAAGAAGGAGGTGGAGCCGAAGCAAGATGTTAGAGAGAAATGATATAAAGAATGTTAGAACATGCCAACAAGGGTTTCTTGTATTTATTTACATTTAAAAATCTAAACCTGAACTGAAAGACATCGGGTCTCAGTTAAAAGAATGTATTGCTATATGTCTACTAATTAAAGTATATTATAAACAACTTGTATATTATTGTACAATATGTTGATACGTTATTTGATAATGCATTATTACAGAACATGTTAAAACTTCAATCCAGTATTTTATGAATATTTGCATATATGATACACCTGCCAATTTATCATAAAAATTACAATGAAATTAAGCCTGGAATATTATACTCGTATTAATAAACAGGCAATAAATAGGTACATTGGACACCAGTAATTTCGCATTGACTGAAATGTTTGTTGTTTCTTGCATTTGATTAAGAGCTAAGATTGATCTGTGGCTATAATGGTGCACTATATCGAAACAATTCGCAGAGCGAAAGAATCCTCTATCTCGTTTGAAATCAAGAATCGCTGAGGTATCCTCTGTTTCAAACCTTTATTGGTTCCAAAGGCAAACAAGCGAACATTCGATACACACTACAGATATAATGAAACCTTTAAAGTCGACAAACAAAGAATTCGTTTATTCTATATTTTTAACGCTATAGTATATTATTGTACTTATATTATTATTACTATAAATATTATCACTATAAGTTGTTGTCATTTGGTTTCATTAAAATTAGTCAGTCAAAAAATTAGCTTGTATTGGATTTAACACAACGCTGTATAAAACGAATATAAAATGAATTACAAAAAATAAATGCGCGGTGGTCCGCACGAAACTTTCTTATACTTTATTTCTGAAAGAACTTTTCAAACAAATGTTTTTTAAAATTCCAGTATATAACCTTTATACGAACAATTTTTGCTATAACGCGAACCGTTTTCGAGATATAGATAACGTTGATTTGATTAAACCATCAGTTTGAGATATTGCGTTTAAAATGTGACGTTTTTTTCCACGCTATATACTAATCTTAAGCTTAAAATGTCATAGTGCGACCTTCAATAGTTAGACGCTGGAGCGCACACAGCCACACGTATGTTTACCCGCCCGATCGCAATATTATAAAATCTGCGGTGGTCCGCACCGAACTTTCTTATACTTGGTTATGTTCCATTTTTAGAAAAACGTTTTCAAATAGAAGTTATTTAAAATTCCAATATCTCTAACTTTTATAGGAACAATTTTTTCGACTTTTACCGTTTTCAAAATATGTAAAATGTGATAGGAGTAAACCATTATTTCTGGTTTAAATATTGCTTTCAAAATATGACGTTTTCTTCCTTTCTATATTTGTATCTAAAGTCTCATAATTAAGCGTCAATAGTTTGAGCGCTAGACCGCGCAGAGACCCATGCTTTTAGCCGCCCGATCGCAATAGTATAAAATCTGCAGTGGTCCGCACTGAACTTTCTCATACTCTGTTATACTACATTTTTCGAAAAAACTTTTCAAATGAAAGTTGTTTCAATATCTATAAATTACGTAAGAATATTTTTTTCCGTAACGTGTACCGTTTTTCAGATATGGAAAAAGGTGATAAGAGTAAACCATCACTTCTGGTCGAGAGATTGCGTTCAAAATATACTATGCTACATACAAATGTTAACTTTAAAGTTTCAGAGCTCTAGCTATAATCGTTTGGACGCTACAGCGCGCACAGCAGACACACACACAGACGTCAGTCGGAAAATAGTCAGAAACGATTCAGAGTACCTCAAAACGTGTATATCCGTTGAAATGTCGAGTTCGAAAATTTTCATGATTCCTATACTTACTTATACAGAATGTATAAGAAAGTAAAAATCTGCAGTAGTCCACACTGAACTTTCTTATACATTTTTCGAAAAAACTTTTCAAATAAAAGTTGTTTAAAATTTCAATATCTTTAACTTATATAAGAAAATATTCTTATATATATTATATATTTTTTGATAAATCGTACCGTTTTCGAGACACGGAAAAAGGTGATAAGAGTAAACCTTCAGTTCCGGTTGAGCTATTGTTCTCAAAATAGGACGTGTTCTTTTCAGCTATATAGAAATCTTAAGTTTAAAGTTTCACAGCTCTAACTGTAATCGTTTGGGCGCTAGAGCGCGCACAGACACACAGACAGACTCACAGATGAAAATTGTCAGGATCGATTCAGGGGATCTCAAAACGTGTACATATATCCGTTGAAATCTCGAGTTTGAAAATTTTCATGAACTTTCTTAGTATAAGAAGCTATACTACATTTTTCGAATAAACTTTTCAAACGAAAGTTGTTTAAAATATTAATGTCTATAATTTATGTAAGAATATTTTTTTCCGTAACGTGTACCGTTTTCGAGATATGGAAAAAGGTGATAAGAGTAAACCATCACTTCCGGTTGAGAGATTGCGTTCAATCGTTTGACACAGACACACAGCCACACACAGAAAGTATATTGTTGTTAATAGTTCTGCTAAACTATATAAATGGTAGAGCAAAAATATGGATACTTTTGTTGTTGAGCGAGTTATAATTTATACTGAAGAGCTTGATTAATTTCATTGTTGTTAATTTATTAATTTCAAAATTTGAAAAATAAGTATTGAATTTCGAGAAAAAAATATATACTGAAATAATACGTCTTAGGTAGGCGTTATTTTGACTATTTAATTATTGCCAACTCACCATTTATCATCTTTGTTGCGATATCATCCTCGCTGGAAAGCATCAGAGGTGCATAGCAAAGCTGTACATATAATTGGCAGGAAGCTTATAAGCACGGCAAGTTGATTTGAATATTAGCATACCTTGCCTTCTGGGCCTACGCTTCCAGAATCACTGTCCGAACTGGTCTGTGCTCCCCGATAAGCACGCCTGTTATGGGAGGCATACGACTCATAGCTTGCTATTCAATTCTAGCTAAAATATCAGCCATGCCTGATACCAGGAAACAGTAGAAATTACATTTACTTGTTTTAGCTGGAGCATTTTAAATTAACAACAAAGTGGAAATATTTTTTAAAATGAATGTAATACGAAGCATTTTGCAAGATGAACGTTGAATGTGATGCGCAACAAAACGGACACTAGAGCAAGCACCTGCGAAACATAAAATATGGAAAATCACCATAATTTAACAAATATGTATGTTGGGGGATTACAAAGTACAAAATTTTAAATTATTATGGAGTCAAATTAAACATTTAAAATGCCTTGAGGACAGAACCAAACTCAAAGGATCACATCACCCAACAGTGGGAGAGATGGAATTAAACCTTTACAATTCCTTGGAGTCTAGAAGAATACTACAGACGAATTGAAATGGTAAATGTATGATAACATACTTAGGCCTACTGTCCACGTAGGCGTCATTTGACGAATGCATGCAAGCTACAAATGACGACAGGCGTAATTTGCATCTTAGGCCTACTGTCCACGTAGGCGTCATTTGACGAATGCATGCAAGCTACAAATGACGACAGGCGTAATTTGCATCTTAGATCAACAAAATTGGCCGCCATTTTTTACAAAAAGCCATGTTTACGGCTGGCAATACGCTTTTGTAGTGGCAGGCTGCCGCACGAGCTGCATGACGAACGCAAATGCGACGATGACGCATCGTGGACACAGTTTCGTCGCTTTCTACCTAAGATGCAAGCAAGCGTAAAATGACGGTGTCGTGCGTATAACGTGCGGCTACGTGGACAGTAGGCCGTAGCCGCACGTTATACGCACGACACCGTCATTTTACGCTTGCTTGCATCTTAGGTAGAAAGGGACGAAACTGTGTCCACGATGCGTCATCGTCGCATTTGCGTTCGTCATGCGTTCGTCATGCAGCTCGTGCGGCAGCCTGCCACTACAAAAGCGTATTGCCAGCCGTAAACATGGCTTTTTGTAAAAAATGGCGGCCAATTTTGTTGATCTAAGATGCAAATTACGCCTGTCGTCATTTGTAGCTTGCATGCATTCGTCAAATGACGCCTACGTGGACAGTAGGCCTTAGATCAACAAAATTGGCCGCCATTTTTTACAAAAAGCCATGTTTACGGCTGGCAATACGCTTTTGTAGTGGCAGGCTGCCGCACGAGCTGCATGACGAACGCATGATGAACGCAAATGCGACGATGACGCATCGTGGACACAGTTTCGTCGCTTTCTACCTAAGATGCAAGCAAGCGTAAAATGACGGTGTCGTGCGTATAACGTGCGGCTACGTGGACAGTAGGCCTAAATCTAGGTTTTCATTGCAATTTCTGCAATAATAGGGGAACGACATAGGGTATCAAAAATTGGGACAACAAATTGTTTGTTGAAATACAAATAAATATTGTCGAAAATGACTTTATGTGGTAAGGAAGCTTAAGTGAGCCAAACATATGTGCGGTTCGATCATGTCTCAGTTATGTTACATACGAAATCCATAGGGACGTTAGTAAAAGTGAAACCATATTTAGAGATTTTGTTTTATTTATGTTTGGGTTGAATGGTTTTGATATTTTCGATGCAATATGAACAAGAAGATCAAATAAAATGCCTTAAAAATATTTATTAACAAAACATCAAACTAAGAGTGCAACATAATGAAAAGAGAGCAACAGATTTTGATCAGAACTGTCGCTAAACAAAACTTTAGTGAGACCAAAGCTTAAATTTAATTAGACCGCGAAAATGACGCAACAAAATAAATATGTTCAAAAGTACTAATAGTTTGATCAACATTTTTTATCCAGCAAAAGTTACCTGCCCACAAAGTGACTACATATTTTGAGATAAAATAATATATCTCCAGTCGAAATAAACTAATCTTACGTAACCACTAACGGACTTGCGATTGTGACTTGTGATTAAATTTATATTAAATGATAAGAGAATATTGAATTAAAATAGCAACATTAAATAAGGTTTATCTCATATTGGAACCACAAGCGTATTTATTGGCTTTTATGGCCCTGTGATTTCTAAACTTGTCATGAACCATTACACCAACAGCACACATAGAAATCATTAAAACATTAAAACATTAATACATAAATAACGATTATATGAACTGAAATAATAATAATTATTATAAATGCCGAAATAAAAATGAAATGGAGTAAATGATAAAACACAATCGCAAACTTGATATAATTTATGGCTTACTATTATCAAACAGTACTTAAATGTTCTAAGTTAATAATGTTACTCTTTATTAAATCTATTGTTTTAATTTGTTACTTCACAATAATTCCTAGTTGTCGTGTCTAAAAAAACAGTTGAACATTACCTAGAATAAATTATTAATTAAAACCAGTGTTCCCACAATTTCATTTGAATATTCATATTTTCATGGTTTGAATGCAATGTGTATATAAAATCTTTGTGAGTATATACATGGCGTAAGCGTTCTAAACTCAACTATAAAATTATTAAACTTGAAACTTATGGCACGGAAGCAAACTTCCTTGAAAGCAACAACTTAACCGGCAGTGAGGGGTTATTCTTGTTTCTAAAGCGATACAAGTTATAGAAGTGTAAGTTCGTATAGTGAGTCTTATAATGGCGAAATTTTTTAATGAAAATAGGTTGATTCGTGAAGTTTTGAAAATATACGTATATCGCGGACGAATATGGGAATGTATTCATGATATTTAAATTATAAGCATCGCCGATTTAATTGAATTGAAAGATTTTGTTGTTACAGGTATGTGCAATTTTATCGTTATTCATTTCAAACATTTCAAGAAATATTATTTGAATACTTTAAAAATATAAGTTCAACTAATTTTATTTAAACATTTTAATTCCGGATTGTTTGATATAAATAACATTTCATGTAATTTTTCTAAACATTTATTAATATTGGTACCTTGTTTTTTGAACAATTGCAATAAAATAGAATCCCCATAAAACCGGATAACACAACGGTATCAATATTGTTGCCGTCTTTAATATTGGAGCGGCAATATAATTTCATATTCAGTCTATATAAAATATATTTATTGATGCCAGACGTATAATCTTGTCATGCTCGTAATAAGGTTGTATTTTTTATAATGAAATGAAACAAACATGCACAAAATATCCAAATTACATTCACAAAAACCCATTCAAACTGGACTTAGATTTTGTAACTATTATCTGAATAAGTAATCAAATACGAGGTTTTACTAAATGAACTTTTATAATTGTCATATAATCTAAAATTATTACTATTAAAATCTGTATTTCCTGGTTTGAATTCTCGGTGCTTTATAAATAAACATGGAAGAATATAAAGTAATAAATATTACAATTCTATGTGAAACATAGTTGATAACATCAAAAGAAACGATTGAAAATACAACAGCAGTCATTTACCTAAAAGGAGTAACCAGAAGACACAGGATTAAAACCGACGACATTAGCCAATATCTTAGTAATAAATCAGTAGATAAACACATACCGTGCGTTTTATTTAAGTATGGCCATAGGGATTTACATGGTAAAAATTATACCCCACGTTAACTTTTGTTGCCGTTCAAATTTGAATTGTACATTATTTGAAAGACATAAGCGTGTTAGAATTCTTTATTTTCGCTTTCAAAGTTGAAATTAATGACCCAAATAATTAAGACAAAACATCAACTTGGCGTGAATGTCATAATGCTTATTGACAACTAAAGCTTATAAAATCGCGCGAAAGTTTGTTAATGTGAATTTTTGAAGAAAATGTCTGTTTATAATATCAAAGAACTAGTGGAAATGGTAACTGCATACATAAAAGGCATGTGAAATTGGGGATAACTTCGCTGCGGCACATCCAAATCGTCCTATTCCTCCTTTAGTTGTCAATAAGCATTAAGACATTTACGCCAAGTTGATCTTTTGTCTTAATTATTTGTGTCATTAAATTTAACTTTGAAAGCGAAAATGAAGAATTCAAACACGCTTATGTCCTGCAAATAATGTACATTTTGTAGAAAAATGTTTGATTATTGATAAAAACAAAAAATTGTTTGAAATTTGTACGACAACAAAAGGTAAAATGTTTACCATGTAAATGCCTATGGCCATACTTAAATAAAACGCATGTAACGGTCGGATTTCTTTACGATTTTAATTAAATTCATTTAATTAGATTTCGAGGTTTGGTAATGTTTTGTTCGGTATAAGTTGGTGGTATCTCATATTCAAGGTTCTATGTGTGAAAAATTGCCTTTTTCGAAATCGTATTTGTTGGTTTTTTTGTCAAGTCTTTTTTTTGATACGGACCCGGACGGTCGAAAACTCGAAGGCGTGTTCTGGTGTCCAATAGAATAACATCAATTCAGTCGCTCTTCGTTGTTCATAGTAATTGTTTATTCCATGTGTATATTTGGAAAACAATTTTCGCAAGTTGCGGATTAAGTGGACTCGAAGAATATATTAATCCTGTTGGTAGTGGACCGATACGATATCACGTAATTTTACGGATCTTTAGTCGACGTTTATAACATTCGAGTCGCCTCGTGGTTTAGAGGTCAGTATTTTCATTTTTACATACACCTTGGGGAACCTTGAGATTTTCTTTTAATTATATTTAGGCTCCTAACTTTGGGCTCAGATACATATCTTGTTAGTGAGGGCTTGTAATTTGCACACCTTTAAGGACGGTGTCCTTGCTGTATCCAAGCGAAACGTGCGGGGAAATTTCGTCGCATCGAGTATCCGGCTACGACGAAGTAATTCGAACGTACGAACTCCCCCATTCGCCTACTATTCAACACAGGCATAAGAAGAACAGGTATTTGCCAGCGATTTTTTAACTGTGATTCATTTTAAAAACGCTAATATCCCAAAGTGGAAAACCTAAGCAACCATATCCGATCAATACTTGTTTTGAAACTTTGAAAGCGATCAATAGAATTTACATTTTAAGTACCGAGCAAACGTTATCTAAATCCCTGATTAATTACGGTTTGTTATTCTTTTGTATTATTCTCTGTAAATTTTTGTTAATATTAAACAACTATTTTTGGGTTATTTTTTTATATAAATATTCTTTACTATTTTGGAAACCACACCCGTCTCCACTGCAGCTAATCGAGGTATACTGTTATTTCTTCGGATTCCGCAGTATTAAACAATTTACCACGAAATTCGTAGTAAAGTGTTGGCGCCCAATGTGGGGCTTTTGTTCTAAATTTTGATATTTTAAATTTAACATTGATCGGATTGTTGCTCTATACTCTTATTAATATAATTAATTATTTTATATTGTGGTTTTGAGTAATTATTTTGTAAAAAACTGAATGTGTGTAGATTAAATCAAGACGAATTGTCGTACGAATTAAATATTCGAGGAATATCTAGCGAAGGCACTTGTGACGAGATGCGGAAATTATTGAGAAAGGTGTTGAAACTAGAGAAAGAGGGTAAAGTTTTTCACAGTCCGTCACAATTGTTTTCTACGGATACGGAGTTGGAAGTTTGCCAACAGAAACTCGTAGAGATACAGGGTTTATTTTCTCAATTCTCAGGCAGTAGTAGTAACTTCCGAAAATTGGAATCTAAGCTTACTCACGTATTAAATAGATTAGAGAGACTGAATCCTGAATCTAGTGAAACCAGAAAATTAAGATCCGAATTGTTGCGATCTGTTATGAAACATATGTCGGATTTAGAAATTAAGGATCAAAGTAACAAAACTGAAAGATCGGATATACCGCTTGATCGGAATTTGGATAAACTAAATATGGTTGCCGACGATTCGAGTAATCTAAAGGACCTATCGAGTCAATCTATTGCTGTAAATGATAACGCTACTACATCCCAAACGTATTCAATGAGTCCGGATACACTAGCGAATAGTTTACCTTCTGTTCCTGTCAGTAAATGGCAATTAAAATTCACTGGCGGAAAAGATGATTTAAGTTTAAATGCTTTTCTCGAACGAGTAGAGGAGTTGTGCATTTCACGTAACATTTCAAAAACTCAGTTATTTCAGTCGGCAATTGATTTATTTGGAGGGAAAGCTGCGATTTCGTTTAGGGCAACACGTCATATCGTAAACGATTGGGATACGCTTTGTACATATCTCAGAGAGGAATTTTTACCCAGGGATTATATTGATCGGTTATGGGAACAAATTAAACACCTTATGCAGGGTGAAACTGAATCAATTGGTATCTACTTGGCCATCATGTCAAACTTATTTAGTCGTTTATCACTACCAGTATCCGAGGAGCTTAAGCTGAAAATAATTTTAAAAAATATTCGCCCATTTTATCAACGACAGTTAGGACTTGTCGAAATTAAATCAGAAACCCAATTATTAGAGTTATGTCGACGTGTAGAGGATACAAAACTTTCAATTGAAGCATTTAAGTCGCCAAGTAAAAATAATTTTGATTTAGAACGCGATTTAGCGTGTGACGATATTCCTAAACGAAGTAAGGTAATTTGCGATGAACTTCACGTAGATAAACCAGGGTTTAAGCCAAGCGAGTCAATTAGTTGTTGGAATTGTGGTCAAAAATGTCACGTATCTAGAAACTGCTCCATTGGTAGAAATCATTGTAGATGTTTTGGATGCGGAAAAATAGGGTTTATCAAACCAAACTGTCCTTCGTGTAATCGAAAGATAAGGGATCAGGGAAACTGTTGGCAGAGGCAATGAAGGGTCGTCATCTGTCTCATATGTCTAAGTCGACTCACACAGATAATCTTGAGGTGCAGTTCCTTAAGCATAAACCAGTTTTGAATTATATTCTTGCACAAAGTAGTGTTGGGGGATGTCCTTATGTAAAGATTAGTATTTTTGGTCATGTCTTTTATGGCTTATTAGACTCGGGATCAAATAAAACATTTATTAATGGGAAGACTTGGCAGCTTCTTCAGTCATTTGGGACACGCCTGAACTCTAAATATAATATAACGGTCACGGTTGCTAATGATACGTCGTCTGAATGTATCGGAGTGGCATCTTTGCTTTTTGATCTTCAAGGAAAAATTCAATTAATCGATACTTACGTAGTACCAAACCTTCGACATTCAATAATTTTAGGTGTAGACTTTTGGATTAAAATGGGAATAGTCCCAGGGTTACGGAAAGGTGATTGGTATTTTTCGTCGGAACATATAAATGATCCCGTTTGCGATTCGATCACTTCTGAAGATGAATTGTCGGATGCACAGAAAATCGTGTTGGAAAGGGTTGTGGATGATTATTTTTCTACTATATGCAATGGATTAGGATGCACATCGCTAATAAAACATAGAATCGTAACGGATTCAGAACCAATTAAGCAAAGGTATTATCCAGTATCACCATTCAACGGTTGATTGATGACGAGTTGAAAAATATGTTGAACTTGGTCATCACCTATCCTGATGGTGCCAAAGAAGGATGGACAATATCGATTTTGTGTTGACTATCGGAAACTAAATGCAAAAACCAAGCGTGATGCATATCCGCTGCCTTATATTTCATCTATTTTGGATAAACTTAGCGGTGCAAAATATTTATCTTCACTTGATATTAGGTCGGCTTATTGGCAAGTTAAGATCGAAGAATCCAGTAAACAGTTTACCGCGTTTACCATACCTGGGAGAGGACTATTTCAATTTAGGCGTATGCCATTCGGCTTACACAATGCGCCCGGCATATTTCAACGTTTAGTAGACAGGGTTTTGGGACCTGAATTAGAACCATATGTTTTTACATATTTGGATGACATTATTGTTGTTACTCCCACTTTTCAGAAACACATTGAAGTCTTACAGGAAATTTTTAAACGGCTCTCAACGGCAAATTTAATACTTAGCAGAGAAAAATGTTTCTTTTGTCGACCCGAGCTTAAGTACTTAGGTTACGTTGTTAACAGACACGGAATTCATGTTGATCCTGAGAAGGTAAGTGCCATTAAGAACTTGCAAGTTCCTACCACTGTTACGGGTATAAGGAGATTTATCGGAGTCGCATCTTGGTATTGGAAATTTATTCCAAATTTTTCTACTTTACTATCGCCCTTGACTTTCCTGATTGGCAAAAATAAGAAATTTTATTGGTCTGAAGAATGTCAGCGTTCGTTCGAAATTATAAAGAATCTACTGGTTACCGCACCTATTTTATCATGCCGTAATTTTGAACACCCATTCACTTTACAGACAGATGCATCAGGTTTTGGGCTGGGGGCAGTGCTTTCACAAAATTATAATGGTGAAGAAAAAGTTAGATGCTATTTAAGTAGATCATTGGCGAGGAACGAACGTAAGTTTACAACAACGGAGCGAGAATGTCTGGCAGTAATCTGCGCAGTGGAGGAACTGAGATGTTATTTGGAGGGTTCCGTATTCACCGTCATAACGGATCACCATTCTCTAATATGGCTAAACAATTTAAAGGATCCTCAAGGCAGATTAGGAAGATGGGCATTGCAGTTTGCAGCAATACAATTTTACCATAGTGCACAGGAAGGGGAAGGAACATATTGTACCGGATGCCTTGTCACGATCAGTTGAGATAAACTTATTAAAAATGGAGGACGTACGTGATAAGTGGTATATTAGAATGCGTCAAAATATTTCCGAAAACCCTTTACATTTCCCTCAATGGCGTGTAAGGGATGGTCAGATATTTAAATTTGTTAAACGAGACTTCGCGGATTTGCGGGATGAAACAGATTGTTGGAGATTGGTAGTACCAAAAGAGCACCGTAGCAAATTTCTCCGGGCAAATCACGACGTGAGTATCGCTGGTCATCTTAGCATTTACAAAATATTTCATAGAATCGCCGTAAAATATCACTGGCCTTCAATGAAAGCGGATGTAGCTCGGTACGTAAATAATTGTCGAATATGCCTGCAACAGAAACCGGAACAGCGGCCTAAACCAGGGCTGATGGGAAGGCGACCAAATATTTCGAAACCTTGGCAGTTAATCAGCACTGATTTGATTGGCCCTCTGCCACGGACTACAACATGGTATAATTTTATTTTGGTTGTAGCCGACTATTTTAGTAAATTTTGTTTGACATTCCCTTTGCGACAAGCCACAGCTTCTGCTGTTGCAAATAAAATTGAGAATGATGTATTCCTTATGTTTGGGGTTCCTAAAATATTGATTTGTGACAACGACGTGCAATACAAAAGCAAAGAATTTAAAAAACTTACGGACAACTATGGCGTTAAAGTGATATACAACGCGCTGTATCACCCACAAGCTAATCCATCCGAGAGAGTAAATAGAGTATTGAAAACTATGCTAGCATCTTATGTGGCAGAAAATCAAAGGAAGTGGGACCAGGAACTTCCGAAAGTGACATGTGCATTACGAACATCTCGACATGAAGTCACGAAACATACACCGTATTTTATTAATTTTGGTCGCGACATTGCCCTACACGCTAACGACTACAATGTCGGTGGTGACGCCATAGAGCTAGAGGAAGGCGATAGAGAACCTAACATTAGGGTTGAAGGGTTTCGAAAACTATATGATCAGGTGAAGAAACAACTACCGGAAGCATACAAAAGTTCTGCACAGCGGTATAATCTACGTCGACGGAATGTTGACTATGTTGTTGGACAAGAGGTCTGGAAGAAAAATTACACTCTATCTGATGCTTCTCAGTATTATAATGCCAAATTAGGTCGTAAGGGGGGGGGGGGGTAATATTTTGTACTTACAGATTACTGCACCGGTGATGCGGTGTCAGTCCACATGACCATCCCAGTGGAGAAGGGCAGATTGAACATCGTAGCCTGCTCTGCTTACTTCCTGGGGGACAATGTGGAACTACCACCTCCTGCGGTAGTAAGGGACCTAATCTCCTACTGCAAGAGGAAGAATGCCCACCCAATTGTTGGATGCGATGCGAATGCCCACCACACGGTGTGGGGAAGCACAAACATCAACAAAAGAGGTGAGTCGTTATTTAATTATCTCATAGGGGAGGGACTAATAGTTAATAACGTTGGCTCTGAACCAACCTTTGTTACGAGGAATCGTAAGGAGGTACTGGACATAACGTTCAGCTCAAATTATTTGAGCACCAAAATACTTGACTGGAAAGTGTCTACTGTGCCCTCATGCGCAGATCATAGAAATATTCAATTTAGTATTGAAGTAGGTCCCCGACCTGTAGTGGAATATCGCGATCCTAAGAAAACGGATTGGGACGGATATAGGCGTTCCCTCCGTGAACTTACGGGAAACGTGATCACTACAATGAATAATTGTGGAGAGATTGAGATAGCCGCGGACCAAGTAAGGGAGGCGGTTGTTCACTCAAGAAGAAGAAAGGCAATAGGAACGTCTCCTGGTGGAACCATCAACTAGGAAAACGAAGAAGAGAAGTCCGACAACTTTTTAATAGAGCTAAAGAAACAGGCAACTGAGACCTTTATAGAAGCACTCTAACGGACTACAATAAGGAAGTACGCAGGGCCAAAAGAGAATCTTGGAGGAGGTTCTGCGAGAGGGTAATCGATACCCCTAGCAGCGCACGAATATACAAGATTCTATCCAGAGAGCCGACACAGATGCTAGGGGCGATAAAACGACCAGATGGCACATTTACGGACTCAGGAAAAGAAACGATAGAGATTCTGGCCCAAACTATCTTCTCTGATTGCCTGCTTCTGAGCGATGAAGTAAACGTCAGCCCGGACCATATACGTCGAGACAAACGACCAAAAAAAGAGGACTGGGCGACGATAAAAAAGTCGTCTCATATGAAACGGTTAGCTGGGCGGTTAAGTCCTTCCAACCGTTTAAGTCACCGGGAGGAGATGGTATCCTACCGGTTCTACTGCAACAAGGACGGGAGACATTGATCCCGCACCTTGTCAGATTATTCAGAGCTAGTCTAGCATGGAATTACATTCCATCCAGCTGGACGGAGGTGAGGGTGGTATACATACCAAAGGTGGGACGAGTAGACCCACACCCAAAATCCTTCAGACCCATTAGCCTCATGTCCTTCATTTTGAAGACCTTAGAAAAGGTGGTTGATGGGTATATACGGAGGGAAGTACTAGCGACTAACCCCCTGAATGTCCATCAGTATGCCTATCAAAAGGGCAAATCAACAGACCTGGCGCTGAACAACCTTGTCGGGAAGATTACCCAATCCCTAGAGTGCAAGGGAATTGCGGTGGTTGCCTTCCTTGACATAGAAGGAGCGTTCAACGCAGCACTACCTCTGTCCCTCTGTAAAGCTGTTGCAGCGAGAGGGGTGGCGCCTATGGTGGCTGACTGGATAGGAGCTATGCTCAAGTCCAGAACAATGACCACATCATTGTGTGGAGAAACAGTAAGATTTAGGGCGATAAGAGGCTGTCCACAGGGAGGGGTTCTTTCCCCTCTACTGTGGACTCTTCTGGTGGACGACATACTTGCCATTGTCCGCAGTTTGGAGGTCGACATACAGGCCTTTGCTGATGATATTGTTATTCTTGTAAGAGGCAGCGATGAAGCAATCATCTCTGCAATACTGCAAGAAGCGCTAAATGTCACACAATGCTGGTGCGAGGGGGAGCAATTAGCTGTAAACCCTCGTAAAACAGTTATTGTTCCATTCACCAACAGGAGGAAGCTTGAGAATCTCAAACAACCCATACTGAAAGGTGAAACGATACCATTGGTAGAGGAGGCAAAATATCTAGGGGTGACACTAGATAGAAAGCTCAACTGGAACTCCATATGGAAAAAAACGGCACAAAAGGCTAGACAAGCACTTTGGATGTGCCGAAGAATTTGTGGAAAAACGCGGGGATTGGTCCCCAAGCAAATGTACTGGCTATACGTGGTGGTTATTAGACCAATCATTACGTATGGCTGTATTGTCTGGTGGACTGTCTCCACACGAAGGACAGCCAGAGTAAAACTGGCAAGCCTGCAGAGAATGGCCAGCATATCGGTAACTGGGGCGTTAAGCACCACGCCGTCAGCTGCCATGGAAGTGCTACTGGATCTTCCTCCTTTGCATATTTTGCTGCAAAGTGAGGCCAGGCAACGCATCGATTTCATAATGCGAAGATGCAAAGGCCGCAGACATTGGCCTTCATGCGGAACAGGCTGTCGTCCGACATTGAAGCGAATGACATCCTGGGGATGAGGGCTGATACAATGTCTACAACATACAGCTTCGGACTGCCCTACAAAGTCATAGTACCCTCTAGTGACGAATGGGAGCGTAATCAAGTCGCCGTGTTACAGGCAGACTCGAGCTGGTTTACGGATGGCTCCAGGACAACTGAAGGGGCAGGAGCTGGAGTGTTCTGCCGCAAACCAAGAACTGGATTAGAATTCAGTCTTGGTAAGCATGCATCGATCCAACAGGCAGAAGTCTATGCCATTGAAATGTGCGCAAGAGCGCTATTAAAAAGCCCTCGGCAGCACAGGACGATAAAAAAATTTCTGACAGCAGAACAGCACTGCAAGTCCTTGCCGACAATCAATGTACATTGATGTCGGTCAGGGACTGCTGCGCAGTGCTCTCTCAAGTAGGGAGAGTCAACAAGGTTAGCCTGGTCTGGATACCCGGACACGCTGGAATAGAGGGAAACGAAGCCGCCGATTCCCTGGCAAAGAGCGGGGCTAACCGAAAATTTATTGGTCCAGAACCGGCTCTTGGGATTACAAGAGCCCTCGCCAGAAGCTTGAATAAGAGCTGGATGGAGCACAAAGTACTGATAAACTGGCAGGAATGCCAGGGAATGAGACATTCCAAGTTAGTACTAAAGGGCCCATCTGCGGCACGAACCAGGATACTGTTAGGTTTGGGCAGGAAAGATCTGCGAACTCTGACAGTCCTGGTTACTGGGCATAGCCGACTAAGGCATCACATGCATAGGCTGGGAGTGGCTGAGGCCACTGAGTGCAGACTATGCTGTGAAACGGAAGAAACAACAGAGCACGTGATGTGTGCCTGCCCCGCCGGGGACAAAATCAGGTTCACAGTCTTTGGTAAGATAAAACTGGAGCTGGGAGAACTTGACAAAATCTCACCCACTAAAATCCTACTCTATTTAAAGAGAATGGGTATGGAGGGTGAACTATAATTAGTTGTGAGCCACAATAGACCCCTGCGGTCGCAGTGGAGGGGCGATAAACGCCCCACTCAATTATAACTAACTAATTAAGTAGGTCGTAAGTTCGATGGTCCATACAAGGTAAAGAAAATGATCGGATCAAATGTTTACGAGCTTGTGGATTCAGATAATAATTCGAAAGGAAATTGGCATGTCCAAGACCTAAAGTCACATCCTTCACAGTAGTGCCCTTACCATCTACAAATTGTTATCACTTTGTGGTTTAGTTTAATTTTCTTTTTTTCTTACATTCTTGATTTCCATTGGAATTATTCGCTTATTTACAAATTCAGCTTTTAGCGACTCGCCTGATAGCAGGTTTCGTCGTACTTTTGATTCTTCTTTTAAGTTGGGGTTGAGTTGTAATGGTCGGATTTCTTTGCGATTTTAATTAAATTCATTTAATTCGATTTCGAGGTTTGGTAATGTTTTGTTCGGTATTTCTTTGCGATTTTAATTAAATTCATTTAATTCGATTTCGAGGTTTGGTAATGTTTTGTTCGGTATAAGTTGGTGGTATCTCATATGTAAGGTTCCATGTGTGAAAAATTGCCTTTTTGGAAATCGTATTTGTTGGTTTTTGTTGTCAAGTCTTTTTTTTTTGATACGGACCCGGACGGTCGAAAACTCGTAGGTGTGTTCTGGTGTCCAATAGAATAACATCAATTCAGTCGCTCTTCGTTGCTTATAGTAATTGTTTATTCCATGTGTGTATTTGGAAAACAATTTTCGCAAGTTGCGGATTAAGTGGACTCCTCGAAGAATATATTAATCGTGTTGGTAGTGGACCGATACGATATCACGTAATTTTACGGATCTTTAGTTGACGTTTATAACATTCGATTCGCCTCGTGGTTTAGAGGTCAGTATTTTCATTTTTACATACACCTTGGGAAACCTTGAGATTTTCTTTTAATTATATTTAGGCTCCTAACTTTGGGCTCAGATACATATCTTGTGAGTGAGGGCTTGTACTTTGCACACCTTTAAGGACGGTGTCCTTGCTGTATCCAAGCGAAACGTGCTGGGAAATTTCGTCGCATCGACTAACCGGCTACGACGATGTAATTCGAACGGGCGAACTCGCCCATTCGCCTACTATTCAACACGGGCATAAGAAGTGCAGGTATTTGCCAGCGATTTTTTTTAACTGTGATTCATTTTAAAAACGCTAATATCCCAAAGTGGAAAACCTAAGCAACAATATCCGATCAATACTTGTTTTGAAACTTTGAAAGCGATCAATAGAATTTACATTTTAAGTACCGAGCAAACGTTATCTAAATCCCTGATTAATTACGGTTTGTTATTCTTTTGTATTATTCTCTGTAATTTTTTTTGTTAATATTAAACAACTATTTTTGGGTTATTTTTTTATATAAATATTCTTTACTATTTTGGAAACCACACCCGTCGCCACTGCAGCTAATCGAGGTATACTGTTATTTCTTCGGTTTCCGCAGTATTAAACAATTTACCACGAAATTCGTAGTACGCACTGTATAATATACCTACCAAACAGATTTGGAAAGTTACACCAAAGGGTACAGGGAAGCAAGGAAGATCAAATATATTAATGAAGAAAGGAACAACATGAACAGAGGCAATAAAACGTACATAGAATGGAGAGAAAGATTTGGCAGTAGATTGTTGCCTGAAAGAGAAAATTGCACGATTAATTATATATTTATATATATATATATATATATATATATATATATATATATATATGTATATATATATATATATATATATATATATATATACATACATTTTTTCCAGTGTGAATCGGAACGAGCAACAGCGTATTATTGTCTCTCGGTGAAAAGTTGATTTCTCGCGTGATTAACGAGGTGTTAAGTTCGTGTGTGGTGGCAGTATAAGCAGCATTGATGCAAGGTACATTATAATAGTTATATCAGTTGATAATATCTACAATTGTTGCAATTAAAGCAAAACTTCGTAACATACAGTGGCATTTTTGGCAGAACTGAGCGATTTTTAATATTAGCAACGAGGTATAATCCTTTTATCGCAGAGTTTTTTGCCAGCCAGGCCTTTTTGCGTACGGCCGAAATTAATCGCGTCTAAATAATGTTGATATTTGTGGATCGTTATTGAATTGAACTTGTTTAACCATAGTCATTTACGATCGGGGTTATTACGTCCGACCGGCGATAGTTGTAAAACGACTTGCGACTAAGCTTTTCGGTAGAAAAACATATTTGATTTTCTGATAAAAAAAAAAGAAAAAAAAATTCGTAGACAACGAGAAGCTTCGAAATGGCAAGTGGAGGAGGTAAAGAAAGAGGTGATGACATTTTTACAAGGAGTAAAAGGACGCAAAGGTCACCAGGGAGGGGGGCGAAAGAAAAAAATGACGAAGGGGATAAAGACAAGGCAATCGAAAATGTGTTAGAGATGATGAAGGATATAATGAAGGAGATAAAAGAAACAAATAAGCAGATATTGGAGTTGAGAAAGGAAAGGCAGGAAGACGTGGAATGGAGAAAGATTGTGGAACTGGAATGGAAGAAAGAAAAAGGGGAGGCGAACGAGAGAATAAGAATACTAGAAGAAAAAGAATTAATGGAAAAAAAGGATAGAAGAAAGAATATAATAATAAGAGGGCTAGAGGTAGAAAAAGGTAGAGAAAAAGAACAAGTTGCACATTTAATAAATAAAGAATTGCAGACCGAAGTGAGAATAGAAGAGGCGTACAAGATGGGGGGTAAGGGGAAAGAGATAATACTAGCGAAAATGACTACGGAAAGAGATAAACAAGAGGTGATGGTGAAAAAGGCGAAATTGGCAGGCAAGAAGAAATTCATTGACAATGACTTGACAGAAAAGGAAAGGGAAATACAAAGAGAAATCTGGAAGTACGCAGTGAGGGAGAGAGAACAAGGCAAGAGGGTAAGGATGGGCTATAGGAAACTGCAAGTGGACAGTGCATGGCTGGGGTGGGAGGAAGAAACGAAGACACTAAGGCAAAAAAACTAAGGAAGAAAGGGATCAAGGGGGCAGGGGAGGGAGAAGAGGTCAACAGAGAGGTGGTAGGGAGGGGAGGGAGTCGGAGAGTTAAGGACAAAAAACTAAGGAAGAAGGGAAGCAGGGAGGAGGGGAGGCATTCTGGGTCGGGGGAGGAGAGACGGATGGAGAGTACTGAGAAGAAGGTTTTTAAGGTATGTTTTTGGAATATAGCGGGATGGAAAAAGTGGATGAAGGAAGAAGGAGGGATTAACAAAGATCTGATGGAGTATATTGCAGAGTTTGACTACATAGGGTTGACAGAGACGTGGGTGGAAGAAGAGGCGTGGACAAGTTTCAAAGATAAAATGCCTGAAGGTTTCAGATGGAAGTGTAGAGCGGCGAAGAGGAAGAGTAAGAGAGGAAGAGCGAAAGGGGGTATAATAACAGGTGTAAAAAAGTTATGGGAGGAGGTAGAGGAAGGCTACATGGACACAGAGATGATACAAGGGAGAACGATTAGGAGGGGTGGAGATTTTACACGGTTCACAGTAATCAGCAAATAAAGCAGGTGACCAAAGACTTAGAGGAGGTAATGGAACGAGAGGAGGAGAGGCAAATAGTCGGAGGGGACATGAACGCAAGAGTAGGGAAAGAAAGGATTCTGGAGGAATGGAGAGGAATAGGGAAGAGGGATGGGAGGAGATCAAGAGATGAGGTGGTGATCGGAGAAGGGAAAATTTTATTAGATTGGATAGAGGAAAGAAAGTGGGAGTTACGGATTCGAGAAAGGAGATAAGGAGGGGGAGTACACGTATGTAGGTCCCAACGGAAGGTCGACAATTGACCTTGCTTTGACGGATGAAGAAGTTAGGAGAGATGTGAAGAGTTTCACAGTCGGAGACAGAGCGGAATCAGATCATATGCCGATAGAAATAGAACTATGGGGGGAAGCCAGGAGGAAGGTTAAAGAAGGAAGAGAAGGTAGAGGAATCAAGAACGTATGGAACGACGAAACAAGGATGGCGTATCAGGACAAATTAAGGGGCGTGGAATGGGGAGACGTAACGAACATAGAGGAGGCTAGCAAGGAGATGGGCCGGGCTATAATAAGGAGGAACAAGGGAAAGAGAGAAGGAGAAGGGTCGTGGTTCGACGAGGAATGTAGAAACGGGAAGCAGAAGCTGAGGGGAATTCCGAAGAAGGCGAGAAGGGGCGAGATATCCTGGGAAGAGTTTACTGAGGAGAGGGCAAGGCAGAAGGGACTGTGGGAGATGAAGAAGAAGGGGAGTAGACAAAGAGAGGTGAAGGAGGTGCAAGATTTGAGAGGGGAGAAAGAGATATGGGAGTACCTAAGGAAGCGAAGAAAGGGTAGGGGAGGCACGGGGAATATTGGGAGTGAGGAGTGGAGGAGACATTTTATGGATTTATTAGGAGGGGAGGAGGAGAAGGAAGAAGGTGCAGAAGGGAGATTGAGCCAGGGGGGAGGAGGAGATATTGGAATTTACTTGGGAGGAGCTGATGAAGACAAGGAGCAGGTTGAAGAAGGGCAAGGCCGCGGGCGAGGATGGAGTAGATACGGAAGGCTGGATAAATGCACCAGAAGAGGTGTGGAGAGAGACCCTCAAGTGGTTAAATGACATATGGATGGGTAGGAGGGATTTGCCAGGAGCTTGGAAGGTGGCGATAGTGGTTCCGATATGGAAGAAAGGAGATAGGGAGAGGGCTGGAAACTACAGGGGGGTATCGTTGTTGGATGTGGGATATAAAATATATGCAGGGATGATTAGAGCAAGATTAGAAGAGGAGGTGAAGGAATGGAGATCCTACCAGAGGGGCAGGCAGGATTTAGAGAGGGAAGGAGTACTAGGGACAACTTATATGTGCTGAATTACGTAGTGGAGAGGGAACTGTCGAACAAAGGGGGGAAGGTATACGCTATGTTTGTTGATCTCAAGGCGGCTTTTGACAAAGTAGTAAGAGGCACCCTGATGAGGGCTATGGAGAAGGCAGGGATATCAAAAGGGGTGGTAACAAGAATTAGTCAGATTTATGAAGAGACCTGGTGTAGGGTGCTGGTAGGAGAGAATCTGACAGATCCATTCAGAACAACAAGACGATTGAGACAGGGGTGTCCGCTGAGCCCGCAACTATTCAACATATATATCGCACAGCTGGAGGATGTGTTTAAAAAAGGGCAAGGTGGGGGAGTAAAGTTGGGCAGTGGGAGGATATGGTCGTTGGCCTTTGCGGACGACGTAGTGCTACTGGCGGAATCGGAGAAAGGATTGTTGGAGATGACAAAAAGATTGGAAGGGTTCCTGGATAGGAGAGGACTGGAAGTAAACGTACAAAAGACAAAGATAATTGTATTCAGGAAAGGAGGAGGAGGAAGAAAAGAAGCGCAGGTGAGATGGAAAGGAGAGTTAATAGAGCAGGTGAGGGAGTGGGCATACCTAGGATATGTACTCAGTGAGAACAACAGTGGTGACGCGCACATAAGACATATATGTAGGAAGGCGAAGAAGGCGGTGGAAGGGCTGAAGGCAAGTTTATGGGGGAAGAGAAAAGGGAAGTTCGAAGAAACAATGAGGATTTGGAATGTATGTGTACGGGGCATAATGATGTATGGGGTGGAAGTATGGGGTGTCAAGGAAATAAAAAGAGTGGAAAGGGAGCACATAGGACAATTAAAAAGAACATTACAATTAGAACGTTCGACACCGGACTACATCGTGTGGCAGGAGACGGGAAGCGAGAAGATGGCGGTGGAGGGGGGCAGGAGAGTGGCAAAGTATGAGTTGGGGGTGAAGGGGAGGGGAGAGAAGACTTTGGGGAAGAGGGTGAAGGAGGAGCTGGAGAAGAGGGAGAGAAGCCGGAAAGAGTTATCAAACTGGGAGGTGGCAAGGAGAAGACTGTACGAGAAGGCGGGGTGGTCGGTGGGGGAGATGGAAAGAAGAAGAAAAGAAGGGCGTCTGGTGGAGAGAGAGTTGGTAGGGAGGTGGGTGCAGGTGGAAGCCCAGGAGAGGGAAGGAAAGATAGAGAGAGCGAGGTACAATGGAAGATACAGGGAATTGCAAGTGTACAGTAGGAGGCCGGAATATCTGGGGGGGAAGGAAGACAGCCGAAGAGGACAAATTATTGGCTAGATTCCAGTGTGGAAACGAGGAGAGGAATAATAAGTATTGGAGTGGAGATGTTGAGAAAGTTAAAGAATAGAAAAGAAGAGGGAAGATGTAGGAGGGAGAGAAATAAATAATACATAATTTGTTATAGATGCAAAGGCAGGATGAGATATGGAGGAGTAGGGAGCCAACAAAAGAGAAGGGAAGCGAGGACCAGGAAGGAGACGAGGGTATAGGAGGGAGGAGAGACGCGCAGGATCGCATAATGTATATATGTAAATAGTTAATTTGGTCAAAATATGCGTGTAAATATGCCAATAAAGGTTGTTACTACTACATACATGAAAGATGGTCGAATCTTACATCTCAATGGTGCAGTGAACATTAATTAAAACAGGTCCATGAAGACTAACTGGTGGATCGCTAGACAATATTGTTTCTGGATTATCTGGGTTTCTGGGTTATTATTTTATTATTTTTTATTATTATTATATTTGACAAGACATATTTTCAATATATATATATATATATATATATATATATATATATATATATATATATATATATATATATATATAAAAACAACCTTTATTTGGCATTTGCCTCTTACATTATACCCTGTCTTATTCCAAATCCCATATTCCCCTCACCCTATCCCCACACCATTTCCTCGCACTCTTCCCACCAATGCTTCCATTCATCCCTCCCCTTCCCGCATGCTTCACACCCTTTATATTCTTCCCCCATCCAGTATTTATTTGCCCTCTCCTCGTTTCCGCATCTATACCTAGCTATTAACTGCTCCTCCTCTGCCGTTTTAACTCACCCCAAGTACCTTGGCCTCCTTCCATATGTTTGTAGTGTTCTGTATTTCTCATTATACCTTGCTTCCCTTATCTTCCCTTCTATTTCCTGCGCTTCCGCCTGCTTTCACCTCTCTACCATCTCACTTTCCACCTGTCTCCCCTCTCTTCTCATCCTTTCCACCTCACCTGTCGATAGCCCAGCCTTCTCATGGAGTTTGATCCTAGCCAGTTCCCACTCTGATAACTTTTCTCTCCTCATCTCCCTCTTGTCTACTTCTTCTAATACCTTTTTCCCCAGCCTCTCTTCCCCCCCCCCCCCCCGCTCCTCTCAATTCCAACTCATATTTCAGCATTCTCCTCCCAGTCTCTACCGCAAGCCTCTCGCACCCCGTCTCTTGCCTCACTATATAATCGGGGGTCGATCTTTCAAGGTGCAGTGCCCTTTTAAGGTGCCCTAGGTGCGCCCTCTCGATGATTTTGTGCTCCTTGTCCCCCCATATCTCTACCCCATACATCAAAATACTCCTCACACAGACATCCCATATCTTTTTCGTCTCGTCAAATCTCCCTTTCCTCTTCCCCCATATCATTTTTCTCAAGCCCGCTTCCGCCTTTTTCGCCTTTCTACTTGTATGTTTTATTTGCCCTTCCCTACTGTTGCTCGCCCTCATCACATAGCCCAAATACGTCCACTCCCTCACCTGCTCGATGTCCTGTCCTTTCCATTTAACCTGTGTCTCCTTCCATTTCCCTCCTCCTTTCCTGAACACCATTACTTTCGACTTGCTTACATTTAGCTCGAGCCCCCTCCTGTCTAGGAATCCCTCTAGCCTCCTCACCATTTCTTTCAGCCCTTTCTCCGTTTCCGCGAGGATGGCCACATCGTCTGCGAATGACAATGTCCATATCTTGTTCTTCTCTAATTTTACCCCTCCGTCCTGGCCTTTCTTCATTACTTCCTCTAGTTGTGCTATATATGTGCTAAACAGTGGAGGGCTCAACGGGCACCCCTGCCTCAGTCCCCTCGTTGTTCTGAAGCTTTCTGACAACTCATCTCCCGCTCTTACCCTGCACCATGTTTCCTTGTATATCTGTCCTACTCTTTTTACCAGCGCCCTTCCGATATCCCTGCCTTTTCCATAATCCTCCCTAGCGTCCTTCTGTCTACTCTGTCAAATGCGGCCTTCATATCCACGAACATGACATACACCCTCCCACCTTTCCTTGTCAACTCCCTCTCCACTATAAAGTTTATTACATATAAGTTGTCCCTCGTCCCTCTACCTGCCCTAAACCCCGCCTGGCTCTCCTGCAATATCCCCTTTTCCTCCAATTCTTCCTCCGTGCCCCTATCATTCCTGCATACAGCTTGTACACCACATTTAGTAAAGAAATCCCCCTATAGTTTTCTATATATATATATATATATATACACGAAAGATGGTCTAATGTTACACCTCAATAGTGCAGTGAACATTAATTAAAAACAGGTCCATGAAGACTAACTGGTGGATCGCTAGACAATATTGTTTCTGGGTTATTACCCTTCGTCAGTAGCGATTACCAAGAACCTTAGTTGTTGAAATACCTTTACATGTAGTGGCCATCAAAACATATAAAAGGGTTGCTGCGATTAAGTTCTAAAATAATTAATTAATATATATATATATATATATATATATATATATATATATATATAGTTTTATTAGTTCTTAACCTCTTTATTGTAGATGAATTCTTCCAGGCTTCTTAGGTATTGAGGTTTTGCGGTTATCATATAAAAAACGTTCTAATTTTTTTATATATATATATATTTTATTTTTTATTATTATTATTGTTACGTTTCGGGGCTGGATTCGCCCCATTTTCAAACAATCTGCAATGTGATGAAAATTATGTGCTACAAAAATGTTTTTTCCCTAAATAATTCCACTTACCAATTTATAGGTTGACAAAACACTGTTTTACATTTAAAATTTACATGTCATACGCTACATTACGAATTTACACTTTTACAAAACACAATTAAATAACTAAAATACTTTATATGTGTAGTCATTGTTTTTTTAAAAAAATTACTGGTGAGCCACGTGCGTTTAACTATTGGATGTTTTCTGCCCCCCTTGGTACGGTAGGTTAAGAGGCTTTCTACATCGATTGCTTGTCGATTCGGTCACATATCTCGCGTTGCATGTAGATGGCATTGTTATCATATTTTAGTTTTAGACAACATTGTATTTATGATTTTTAGTTTATTGGCTCAATTATGTTGGAGTATATGGATGATAATGTTTTGATATCTGATCTATCGTTTACACTATTAGAGTTTTGTTTAATTTTGATTATTTCATGGACGGACCTTGCTTTGGTGTTTGTTTCTTTTTTAAGAACTTTGGTGTTTGCAAAATCAAATTCGTGTTTTGTTGTATTACTGTGTTTGCTTAAGGCTGTGGCATTAGTTTTATCATATTTGTGTGCCATCTACATGCAACGCGAGATATGTGACCGAATCGACAAGCAATCGATGTAGAAAGCCTCTTAACCTACCGTACCAAGGGGGGCAGAAAACATCCAATAGTTAAACGCACGTGGCTTACCAGTAATTTTTTTAAAAAAACAATGACTACACATATAAAGTATTTTAGTTATTTAATTGTGTTTTGTAAAAGTGTAAATTCGTAATGTAGCGTATGACATGTAAATTTTAAATGTAATACAGTGTTTTGTCAACCTATAAATTGGTAAGTGGAATTATTTAGGGAAAAAACATTTTTGTAGCACATAATTTTCATCACATTGCAATCCAAATCAATATGTACACCGCACGCTTTGTAAACAGGCTATTTTTTATGAATAAATTACAGATTGTTTGAAAATGGGGCGAATCCAGCCCCGAAACGTAACAATAATAATAATAATAAATAAAATATATATATATAAAAAAAATTAGAACGTTTTTTATATGATAACCGCAAAACCTCAATACCTAAGAAGCCTGGAAGAATTCATCTACAATAAAGAGGTTAAGAACTAATAAAACATATATATATATATATATATATATTAGGGCGGGTTAATTTTTTTTTTGATGAAGCGTATAGCAAAATCGTAATATATAGGTGATTCTGAGAAATTTTGCTCAAGAGACCATAGCTCTAACTTGGATTTGGAGCCCCCCAAAATTTCAAAATATATATTTTTCCATATATACATAGAATAATTTAATTAAATTCGTCATAAAATCGGATAGCATTATAGTAGATTTCTCAATCTGGGCTTGTTTGAAAGGTATTTTTATCACCTTTCAGAATCTGTATTGATACCAATATTTTTTTTATTTTTAGTAGAGATATTAGGAATTTTTTGTCGAAAAATAGCCTAAAATGAACTTTTAACTAATAAATTCAGAATTCAGAATTCAGATTATAAAAGTTCAGATAATTTCCAAAAACTTTTATTACGATCAATTTTTTTGTAGGAAAATCGATTTGAAAAAATCAACATTTTCAAGGTTTCAACAAGAAAACACAATTTTTACATTTTTTATTCAATTTATTTTTAAATATTATTCTCGACCTACAATTTAATGTTTTAACGTGGTAATATTATTTTTTAAGGTCCTTTTTACTTTCCATTCGAGGAGTTTTCTTACGACTTTCTAATGTCACTGCCATAACTCCTTCACGATTCTTTTCTATAACTCGTTTTGAAACACTCGTTAATAATTGTACATGTCTTTCTGTTCCTTGTATGTGCATTGGAATTTGTGGATCAGCCAGTGGTGGTTCAACGAAATCTAAGTATTCTACCAAGTGATCATATGGAATCTGTCGAGTAAATGCTGGTTCAAATAATATATCGTCGTTATTCATGTCAACCATATTGACATAATCGGTAGCATTGAAATTTAAGATATATTTTTTGTAAACTCTGAGTTTAGTTGGATCGTACAATTGTTCTCGATAGTGTAAAATCTTTTTGATAGCTCTATCCCGTATTGCTTTTCGATCATCAAATAACATTGTTAATAAGATATTTTCTGGATGTGCGTAATATGAGTTGTTTTGAATTACACCATCTACAATATTACGAAAGTTTGGTTGTAAGTATCGTGTCCAACGTATAAATTTTAATAAAAGTGCACTGCCGTACACAACAGAGTTATAAAACTTCACATTGAAGTACATTGGCACATAAACTGTAATAATATAAACTGCCAAAGTTTTTAAATTGGTCGATGGTGTATTAGTTGTTACATATAATCGTAGTAATCTACTTGCTTTGGTTAACCAACGAGAATGTGCAATTGGTCCTGGTTTAATGTTAGCTAAATCAACTGGAACAATACCATTCGAAATTGCTTTAGCTATTTGATATAAATATTTAACATCTGTTGATAGTTCGAGCTCATGTTCATGATCCATCATTGCAGTCATATTCTCCTGTGGTATTGGATCAAAATCAGCTACTACCTGAAAAATGAAATGTTTAGATCAATTAAAATGCAATTATTTTATTTTAACTTTATCCCAATCGAAAAAGTAAAATAATGACAATAAATAATGATGATATTAAATAAAATAAAGTGTTACATACCTGCAATTTCTCACATTCTTGAATAGCTTTGAATAACTTTCCACTTGCTGCTCGTGGTCCACTGGTGACTGTTTTGTCCAATGCTTCATATAAATGACGAAATGGCAGTTCATTGAAATGAAGCAGACATATAAACCAGTGAATTGGTCTATTTAACTGTTCTTCAAATAATCGTAAAACACCATTTTCTGTTCCAGTATTTGTTGGTTCACCATCACTGCATATGCCAATTAATTGATCAACTGTTAATGTTTTATTGTTGAAAAATTCATTCAGTTTTCTGTGTTTGGTTTTTGCATCTTCTTGACTACCCAAATTTACATATCCAAGTAACTCATTATAGGGCTCTTTCAGAACAACTAAATGCGGTTCTTTTACCATAGTGGTATGGAATTTGTCATTAACTTTCTCTGTAGTTAATGAGTCATTTTTTCTACCATCGAAAGAGAATGCAGTTATGGAAGAATTTGTATGTCGTGTACGGAGCACTGCATCTCTAGATTTAACTTTTTCTCTAGCCACTTTTGATTTATCCATAATAACAAGATTACCATGAACATCTCTAAAATTTATATCTTCGAATAAAGCTGTTGCTAAACATGAAGCGACTCTATCTGAAACACCGAATCTATCACACATCATAGCAAAATTTAAGGCATCGTATCTTTGAGTATAATGACCTCGTCTCATTTGAACAGTTGCTTCTGGAACTTCTGTTGTTGCTTCATTTTCATCTTCATCCATGTGTAATTCAGGTGGTTCGTAACTTGGATCATCGGTACCAGTTGTAAGTGTTGGTATTGTTGTAGCTACTTCTTCAACGTCTTGAATATTCAAGGTATATTCAGGTATTGTGAATTTTCTAACATTATGCTGGTCCATCATAAATTCTTTTAGATGTTCTGGAATCAATCCACACGAGCATTCTGTTGTTTTTAATTTGCAATTACATTTGCCAATATAAAATAATTCGTTTATTGAATCAACAAATGCTTTAAATTCATCTCTTTTGTTTCTATGTTGTACATGTTTCTGGTATTTATCAAGCAAACCAGTTAATTTTTTTAAAACACTCTTTCTATTAATGATTTCAATATTTAATTTACACCAAATTTGGATCAATTTATCTGTTACGTGAGGAGTAAAATTTTTATACGAGAACATTTTGTTTTCAAATTTAGCACGATCACTTAAAAAAAAATAATATTTTAAAATGTCACATTTAGTAGGCAAACTAAGATCATTTAAATCACTTGATAAACCAAAAACAACAATATCTTGATGAGGCATGTTAGTCAATTTAGAGTCAAAACTTGTTGATGTTGTTGCTTCCATTTGCGAAGACACCGCAGACGATGTTGATGGTTCTTGATTATCCATAATAACTTTGATATTATCACTGCACTCTTTGACTAAATCTAAAATTATAGTTAAAAAATTAAAAAATTAAACACTTGGTTAAAGTTTCAAAGAGTGTATTAAACTGTGGGTAATTTGCAAACGGGGTTCTATATATACTAATTCAACACGTGTGCGCTTAAGGGATAATAGCCGCATAAATGACCGGGGAAATTCCGAATTCTGTGTGGTCGTTCGTGATGTTCTTGCCGTGTTTTTCCGCTTTTTTGATTTCTAGCGTTTCTAAAAAATTAAACCGTTTGCCTTTGGTAGTTGTATGCAATGTTTTAAATTAATTTAGATCCGGGAAATGGTTCTTTGTTATGCAGTGTTCATCTAAGCCAGTTGTTCTTGCGTTGTTTAGAATAGATTTTTATGTTCGTTCAGGCGCTTTTTGAAGTTGCGTCCGGTTTGACCTATATATAGAGCGTCACAGTCCTTACAATTAATTTCGTATACTCCGCTTTTTTATGTTTGGTCTAGTTTCTCTTTATTGTTTACCAATTTAGTTCCCAAGTTCTTTTTATTTACACTAATAGGTGTTAGGTTGCTGTGACGTAACCTATTGGAGATTTTGTCACTAAACTTAAGAACATAATTGATAAAGCAATAATTGCGCTGGACATCCTCCACCGGTGCGTACAATTGTTTGGTTAATAGCTTCTGACGTTTTTTCCTTATCAACCGATCGATGACGCTTTCATGGTAATTATTGTTTCTTACAATGGCTTTCAGGATCTCAACTTCTTTATTCAATTTCTGTAGTTGGCAGTCGATAGGGGCAATACTAGAAGCCTGTGTATCCATGACCGAAAGGCACTCATTTTTTTTATATTGAATTGACAAGAATTGGCATTTGTTATGGCGTCTGAGAAAGTATGTTTTCTGAATATGTCGAAGGTCAGGTGTTGTTCTTTTTTCCCAATTTGAAGGTCTAGGTAATTGCTTCTACGAGCAAGTACAATTCACCGTAGAGACAGAAAACAACGAAGATGGCACGATCAATTATCTAGACCTGCATAACAAAGAACCATTTCCCGGATCTAAATAAATTTAAAACATTGCATACAACTACCAAAGGCAAACGGTTGAATTTGTTAGAAACGCTAGAAATCAAAAAAGCGGAAAAACACGGCAAGAACATCACGAACGACCACACAGAATTCGGAATTTCCCCGGTCATTTATGCGGCTATTATCCCTTAAGCGCACACGTGTTGAATTAGTTTATATAGAACCCCGTTTGCAAATTCCCCACAGTAATTACCCCAATATCTATAATTTATGTAAGAATATGTTTTCCAGTAACGTGTACCGTTTGTGTACCGTTTTCGAGATATGGAAAAAGGTGATAAGAGTAAACCATCACTTCCGGTTAAGAGATTGCGTTCAAAATAGGACGTTTTCCTCCTTGCTACATACAAATGTTAAGTTTAAAGTTGAAGAGCTCTAGCTATAATCGTTTGGACGCTAGAGCGCGCACAGACACACAGACACACATACAGACGTCATTCCGAAAATAGTCAGAAACGATTCAGGGGACCTCAAAACGTGTATATCCGTTGAAATCTCGAGTTCGAAATTTTTCATGATTCCTATACTTATACATAATGTATAAGAAAGTAAATATTGGTATTGTGATAACCGAGTTTTTATTTAAGTATTTTGGCAAACTGCGTGCGTATTGCACGATGAACGATTAAGGAAGAAGGAAAAGCAAGCTTGGCAACGTTTAGTGGTGGTAAACGTCATTATTTTGTAACGTCATTATTCAGTGTTACAAAGTTGTTCAATTGAACAATGCTGCCATTGACGACTTATTCTACAGGTATCAATACAGATTCTGAAAGGTGATAAAAATACCTTTCAAACAAGCCCAAATTGAGAAATCTACTATAATTCTATCCGATTTTATGACGAATTTAATTAAATTGTTCTATGTATATATGGAAAAATTTCTATTTTGAAATTTTGGGGGGCTCCAAATCCGACTTAGAGCTATGGTCTCTTGAGCAAAATTTCTCAGAATCAAATATAGATTACATTTTTGCTATACGCTTCATAAAAAAAATCGGTCCATACAATTTGACCCGCCCTAATATATATATATATACCAAACTGCACACGATAACGTCTCGTCTCTGAGGGACAAAAATGCTGGATTCTCAAGATTCATTGGCCGCCTGTCTTACGCGCGAAAGGTTCGCATTACGGCGCCGAACGCCACGATTGGCCTGGCGGAGAGGTCGAATGGACGACTTCCGGTTTTAAACGTCAAAAACGTAACCTGGAAAATTAGCACCTTGAACTCGTGCGCCTGCGCCTGCCTCGTTTTCAAGCGTAGTTTGAACAAGGTGCATTTAGAAATAGGCGTTCGAGACCGATTCGCGGGCACTTGGAACCCTGCCGGTGAAGCCATCGAAGATGCAAAGTACGTACTTTGAATCTATCAACCAAACGCATATCGGCCGACGAAACAGCAGTGCAGGCTTCCCGCAAGTCATTCCAAATGTGAAACGGGCCGGTTCATCAATTATACATCAATTACAAGTACATTTTCTTTAAGGTGAGCGATATAAGTTAGTGGATGCATATTTAAACGCGATTAAACGTCAAAACTTAACCTGCAAAATTCGCACCTTAAACTCGCGACGGCGTCGTTTTCGAGCGTAGTTTGGACAAGACGAGTTTAGAAATAAGCGTTCAGGCCCGATTCGCGGCCATTTAGGCCACAGAGACCCCTCCCGCGGTGCTTATATGCTGCAAATGTCAAATGAGTTCGACGATACATTATAACAGATTATAATAAGTGTGTGTTCATTAGAGTTTGAGAATATACACATGTGGAATCGGCCAGTCAGACTTCACATTTGAAGCGCGAAAGAATAACACATAAATTTATATTTCTGAAGAAGACAAAAATCTATTGTCGACACGTAAATATAATAATAATAGTGAAGTCATAAAACAGGACAGTTTCATTTTATTCTACATAAATGCCAAAACAACCCAACACTGGTATTAAAGAAATACCAAAATTCAAATATATATATATATATATATATATATATATATATATATATAAAAATGTGTCTTGTCAAATGTGACAGCAAAATGTAAAATTTACACGAAAGATGGTCGAATATTACACCTCAATGGTGCAGTGAACATTAATTAAAACGAGTCCACATATATATATATATATATATATATATACGTCGTGTCAAATTTGACAGAAAAATGTAAAATTTACATGAAAGATGGTCTAATCTTACACCTCAATGGTGTAGTGAACATTAATTAAAACAGGTCCATGAAGACTAACTGGTGGATCGCTAGACAATATTGTTTCTGGGTTATTACCCTTCGTCAGTAGCGATTACCAAGAACCCTAGTTGTTGAAATACCTTTACATGTAGTGGCCATCAAAATTTCTTGGCGCGAGCCAATCACTCCTAACGAACCACTGACAACAGAACACTGACAAGACGATACCTTGTCTAATATATATATTATATATATATATATATTAAAAATGTATCTTGTCAAATCTGACAGAAAAATGTAAAATTTACACGAAAGATGGTCTAATCTTACACCTCAGTTAGTCTTCATGAACCTGTATTAATTAATGTTCACTACACCATTGAGGTGTAAGATTAGACCATCTTTCGTATATATATATATATATATATATAATTATTGTACAAATTCTCGACTGTAAATCACTTAAAATGGTACTTATCTTGTATCATGAGCAGTCAGTCGTTGAATAAAACACTTTTTGCAATATTAAAGTTTATTGCGACACCTTTTTTTGCAATAAGGTGTTTCGGAAACCCTTGTCAAGCAATAAACATAAAACCCGCATATACTGGGGTAATAGAAAGTCGGCCTTGTTACCGCGATAGGTTTTATTTAATGTCATTTGTCATATTAATGTTTATTGCTTGACAAGGGTTTCCGAAACACCTTATTGCAAAAAAAGGTGTCGCAATAAACTTTAATATTGCTAAAAGTGTTTTATTCAACGACTGACTGCTCATGATACAAGATAAGTACCATTTTAAGTGATTTACAGTCGAGAATTTGTACAATAATTATATATATATATATATATATATATATATATATATATATATATAATATATATACGAAAGATGGTCTAATCTTACACCTCAATGGTGTAGTGAACATTAATTAATACAGGTTCATGAAGACTAACTGAGGTGTAAGATTAGACCATCTTTCGTGTAAATTTTACATTTTTCTGTCAGATTTGACAAGATACATTTTTAATATATATATATATATATATATAATATATATATTAGACAAGGTATCGTCTTGTCAGTGTTCTGTTGTCAGTGGTTCGTTAGGAGTGATTGGCTCGCGCCAAGAAGTTTTGATGGCCACTACATGTAAAGGTATTTCAACAACTAGGGTTCTTGGTAATCGCTACTGACGAAGGGTAATAACCCAGAAACAATATTGTCTAGCGATCCACCAGTTAGTCTTCATGGACCTGTTTTAATTAATGTTCACTACACCATTGAGGTGTAAGATTAGACCATCTTTCATGTAAATTTTACATTTTTCTGTCAAATTTGACACGACGTATATATATATATATATATATATATATATATATATATATATATATGTGTGGACTCGTTTTAATTAATGTTCACTGCACCATTGAGGTGTAATATTCGACCATCTTTCGTGTAAATTTTACATTTTGCTGTCAGATTTGACAAGACACATTTTTAATTTAATATATATATATATATATATATATATATATATTTGAATTTTGGTATTTCTTTAATACCAGTGTTGGGTTGTTTTGGCATTTATGTAGAATAAAATGAAACTGTCCTGTTTTATGACTTCACTATTATTATTATATTTACGTGTCGACAATAGATTTTTGTCTTCTTCAGAAATATAAATTTATGTGTTATTCTTTCGCGCTTCAAATGTGAAGTCTGACTGGCCGATTCCACATGTGTATATTCTCAAACTCTAATGAACACACACTTATTATAATCTGTTATAATGTATCGTCGAACTCATTTGACATTTGCAGCATATAAGCACCGCGGGAGGGGTCTCTGTGGCCTAAATGGCCGCGAATCGGGCCTGAACGCTTATTTCTAAACTCGTCTTGTCCAAACTACGCTCGAAAACGACGCCGTCGCGAGTTTAAGGTGCGAATTTTGCAGGTTAAGTTTTGACGTTTAATCGCGTTTAAATATGCATCCACTAACTTATATCGCTCACCTTAAAGAAAATGTACTTGTAATTGATGTATAATTGATGAACCGGCCCGTTTCACATTTGGAATGACTTGCGGGAAGCCTGCACTGCTGTTTCGTCGGCCGATATGCGTTTGGTTGATAGATTCAAAGTACGTACTTTGCATCTTCGATGGCTTCACCGGCAGGGTTCCAAGTGCCCGCGAATCGGTCTCGAACGCCTATTTCTAAATGCACCTTGTTCAAACTACGCTTGAAAACGAGGCAGGCGCAGGCGCACGAGTTCAAGGTGCTAATTTTCCAGGTTACGTTTTTGACGTTTAAAACCGGAAGTCGTCCATTCGACCTCTCCGCCAGGCCAATCGTGGCGTTCGTATATATATATATATATATATATATATATATATATATATATATATAATTATTGTACAAATTCTCGACTGTAAATCACTTAAAATGGTACTTATCTTGTATCATGAGCAGTCAGTCGTTGAATAAAACACTTTTTGCAATATTAAAGTTTATTGCGACACCTTTTTTTGCAATAAGGTGTTTCGGAAACCCTTGTGAAGCAATAAACATAAAACCCGCATATACTGGGGTAATAGAAAGTCGGCCTTGTTACCGCGATAGGTTTTATTTAATGTCATTTGTCATATTAATGTTTATTGCTTGACAAGGGTTTCCGAAACACCTTATTGCAAAAAAAGGTGTCGCAATAAACTTTAATATTGCTAAAAGTGTTTTATTCAACGACTGACTGCTCATGATACAAGATAAGTATATATATATATATGTAATGTAATACGCACGACCGAAATAATTATAATTAGTTATTCTACGGAAACACTCCGTTGGGTTTGCGGTCTTAATAAGGGCGATTTATTCTATATCTTTGATGATGTGGATAATGATCCACGAAATATAGACTATTAATAAAGATATAGAATAAATCGCCCTTATTAAGACCGCAAACCCAACGGAGTGTTTCCGTAGAATAACTAATTATATATATATATATATATATATATATATATATATATATATATATATATATATATATATATATATACTAGGTAGCTAAGTTTGTGAAAGGGTGGTCCGTTTGCGGCAGTTCTTTCCAATGATGCAAGTAATTGTGTCAGTTTTGTATGTGCAAAATTGCAACTTGTAAGGTTCACGCGTTCCCGAGATAGAGTGGCGCCATCTTGTGTCAAGATCACATGTATTTTGTCATAGTTTACTGTCCAATGTTCCCACTATGTGAATAACAAATTACACTAAATTTTAGCCTACGCGACGCACGTGTTTCTGAGATATAATACCGCACTATTGTTGAACTAAGTTAATGAATAGACATTTGCATGTTCCAATCAAAGACATGAGAAGTGTTTTATGTAACGTTTTGTTATAATGCAATTAAGTTGAAACAAACTTACCTTTACCACACAGTATTTTATTAACAGTAGATGTACATTTCGACATCTAAGTTGTCATCTTCAGGAGCAAATTTACTATTATAATTAAATTAGATTTATATACGTTTTAGATTTTTACATTTGAATTTTCATGTTAGTGGTTTTTAAAAAAATTAAAAATATTTACAGTTTTAGCTACAATATGAACTAAGTTTTAACATCTGCTAATGTGTCGCAACAAGTTAACTATTTAAAACTGTAATTTGAATTTTGAAAATTTGAAGTGTTGTCATTTGCTAATGAATCACATTAAGCAAACAATTTTAAACTATTATTTATTTGAACTAAGTTTGATTGATTGCAATGACCTAATTATTATGTTTTCTTGCGTCATATGGCACACGTGCGCAGAAATCATTTTGGCAAAATTCTCATGATATTCTTGTTGCCTATATTAAAACTAAATGCTTTGTTGAAATTATTATTTGCCAGTTTATTTCTGTATTAAACAGATTGTTCTACTGAAGGTGAAACATTTCTTGTGAAAATAAATAACTGGTACACATAAAATTGTCAATATGATTCAAGCTTCTCAACGGTCAATCAAAATGTTAAATTGTCGTCAAGTGGACAATTTTAATTCATTAAAACAAAATTTAAAAACGCCTTTAATAGAATTACAAAGGCATATTTAAAACAACAACATCCTTAAGGCCTGTAGAACGGGACGTTGATAAAAGAAGAATTTGTTCAATGCATTTGACATAGCACCGAACCTTGGCGCGAACATTAAATAAATGTCGCCCGAATTTTCTTACAGTTTTCTACCAGTTATATGTCAAGTGATTCTACAATCGGTGAACATAGGAAACTGTAAAAAAGATATTACCGAAAAACATTAATTTATGTAGCGTAAATCTGTCTTGTTCGATTCGAGGTTATGTGCTGTCAAACGGATGACGTTTAATTGCCAACACATTTGCAGACAAGAACTTCGTAAGTAATTCTCTCCCCAAGCCGGTGTAAACTGTGTTTTTGACAAGATTGAAGTATATCTGTTCACCAATTTTACATATAAAATTAAAATATATCTATTATATGAAAAATATTACTTCTCCAATGTTATCAAGGTGCACATGTTCTATAGAGTACACTATTTACAGTGCAATAATTCTACAGATTATTCTATTTGATCGCTTTTTACATTTAAAAACTAAGTCTCTTTGTGTGTTTCGATATTTGACTGCCGCAAACAGACCACCCTTTCACAAACTTAGCTACCTAGTATATATATATATATATATATATATATATATATATATATATAATGAAAAAAGGTTGTTGATGCGGGAACAAAGATATATAAAAGGAAGACTTTTTGGGCAAAGCCCGCGTGGAAACACGCAACCGCCGACACGTGTTTCTGGCTTATTAGTCGTCATCAGGACGGTATAGCCAAATTAAAAGATGGACAAAATTTGGAGATACAAAACAATCGGAGTCAACACAAGCAACCGACCTCCACATTATGACAACAGTCAAAATACCCACAATATTGTGAGAACATTCAACATAGCCACGCGGGAGGACATAGCCACCTGCGTGAACAACCGAGCCCAGGATATAATAATGAAAAAAGGTTGTTGATGCGGGAACAAAGATATATAAAAGGAAGACTTTTTGGGCAAAGCCCGCGTGGAAACACGCAACCGCCGACACGTGTTTCTGACTTATTAGTCGTCATCAGGACGGTATAGCCAAATTAAAAGATGGACAAAATTTGGAGATACAAAACAATCGGAGTCAACACAAGCAACCGACCTCCACATTATGACAACAGTCAAAATACCCACAATATTGTGAGAACATTCAACATAGCCACGCGGGAGGACATAGCCACCTGCGTGAACAACCGAGCCCAGGATATAATAATGAAAAAAGGTTGTTGATGCGGGAACAAAGATATATAAAAGGAAGACTTTTTGGGCAAAGCCCGCGTGGAAACACGCAACCGCCGACACGTGTTTCTGACTTATTAGTCGTCATCAGGACGGTATAGCCAAATTAAAAGATGGACAAAATTTGGAGATACAAAACAATCGGAGTCAACACAAGCAACCGACCTCCACATTATGACAACAGTCAAAATACCCACAATATTGTGAGAACATTCAACATAGCCACGCGGGAGGACATAGCCACCTGCGTGAACAACCGAGCCCAAAAAGTCTTCCTTTTATATATCTTTGTTCCCGTATCAACAACCTTTTTTCATTATTATATCCTGGGCTCGGTTGTTCACGCAGGTGGCTATGTCCTCCCGCGTGGCTATGTTGAATGTTCTCACAATATTGTGGGTATTTTGACTGTTGTCATAATGTGGAGGTCGGTTGCTTGTGTTGACTCCGATTGTTTTGTATCTCCAAATTTTGTCCATCTTTTAATTTGGCTATACCGTCCTGATGACGACTAATAAGTCAGAAACACGTGTCGGCGGTTGCGTGTTTCCACGCGGGCTTTGCCCAAAAAGTCTTCCTTTTATATATCTTTGTTCCCGCATCAACAACCTTTTTTCATTATTATATCCTGGGCTCGGTTGTTCACGCAGGTGGCTATGTCCTCCCGCGTGGCTATGTTGAATGTTCTCACAATATTGTGGGTCTTTTGACTGTTGTCATAATGTGGAGGTCGGTTGCTTGTGTTGACTCCGATTGTTTTGTATCTCCAAATTTTGTCCATCTTTTAATTTGGCTATACCGTCCTGATGACGACTAATAAGTCAGAAACACGTGTCGGCGGTTGCGTGTTTCCACGCGGGCTTTGCCCAAAAAGTCTTCCTTTTATATATATATATATATATATATATATATATATATATATATATATACTCAGTGACATATAAACTGCACCACCTAGAAGGGGTGGGAATTTTTGGACCAAATTTGGCACAAAGTCTAAGGTAACAATTGATTAAAATTTGATGAAGAAAACACTTCATCTTTATGATTTTTCTTTAATAATGTGTTGGTCCGCCCCTATTTTTGATACACTCTTTGACCCGCCTTGGCATTGATTTCAGCAGGTGATCAATGTCTTCTTGGGTTATGGCATCCCAAGCAGCATGTAGAGCTGCTATTGTCAACGGTGGGTTCGGTAGATTCCACAATCTTCTACCCATCATGTCCCACACGTGCTCAATGGGCGACAAATCGGGAGATCTTGTCGGCCAAGGCAAAAGATTAACATTGGCCTCTTCAAAGAAGTCAAGAGAAACCCTTTTTACGTGAGGTCGTGCATTATCTTGCTGGAAAAGTGGGTCTTCCAGCCCTCGAAAATATGGAAGAACATGTGGTTCTACCACTTCGTCAATGTAGCGTCGGGCGGTCATACTGCCCCGAATGAAGAGTAAGGGTGACCTACTGCCGTAAACAATAGCACCCCACACCATCAACCCCACAGTTCGGTGAACATCGCCTCGCAATCGAAAAATCAGGATTGCGCCTTTCTCCACGTCTTCGTCTAACAGACATCCAACCATCATGCATTCCTAAACAAAATCGCGATTCGTCACTAAAGACAACTCGATGCCACTCCAAGTTCCATTGAAGTCTTTCCGTGTACCAGGCCAAACGTTCCTGGCGATGTTGAGCAGTGAGGGGTAGCACAAGATGTGGGCGGTAAGACAGCAAGCCAAAAGTTCTTATTCTACGATAAACTGTTCGCAAGCCTATCGGACGACCTTGTTCACCTAATCATTGATCAGCTATTGATCTAGTTGTAGAGAATCGGTCTCTCAAGGCCATTAGTCTTAAGCGGCAATCTTGACGTTCATTGGTTCGTCTTTGAGCCCCAGTGCCTCTTCTCCGACGTCCAACCCCATGTTCAGACCACGCTTGATAAACACGCATTATTGTTGAGTGGTGCCGTCCCAAACGGTTGCCGATTTCTCTAAACGAAAAACCTGCTTCTCGTAAACCAACAATCCGCCCTCGGTCAAAGTCACTTAACTGCTAGTAAACTTGAGGTGTCCTTCCTCTAGGCATCATTAAACACTTGAAACACTTTAAACTAAAGAACGGGATCCGAAAAAGTGGAACAAATTCAAAAAATGACTCGATAATTGCTTGTCTATCACCATCTCTAGAAAATGACACAAACGTCAAAAATCCCATGACTACTTGATGATTTGGTTTCAAATTTTAATCAACTACTTCCCTGGACTAGTCCACTATTCCTGCCAAATTTGGTCCAAAAATTCCCATCCCTTCTAGGTGGTGCAGCTTATATGTCACTGAGTATATATATATATATATATATGAAAGATGGTCTAATCTTACACCTCAATGGTGTAGTGAACATTAATTAAAACAGGTCCATGAAGACTAACTGGTGGATCGCTAGACAATATTGTTTCTGGGTTATTACCCTTCGTCAGTAGCGATTACCAAGAACCTTAGTTGTTGAAATACCTTTACATGTAGTGGCCATCAAAACTTCTTGGCGCGAGCCAATCACTCCTAACGAACCACTGACAACAGAACACTGACAAGACGATACCTTGTCTAACACCTTGCGGCGAGTAAACAAGATAATTTGTCAACCGCGTGAGTCATCGATGCACCCTTAGTTGGACGACCTCATACCTGAGCTCGTTAACGTAAACATACTTAAATTCCACACGATGCGTCTTCTCACTTTCAAAATTTTAGATAAGATATTTTTCTTTTATTGTAATTAATTAATTAGGTATAGTAAAGATATTAACCCTTCGCGCTCTCCTATTCGCAAAAATAATAAATAGTGAATCGTGTTTGTGTTTTTATTTATTAGTGTAGTAATAATTTTACCCACCGAAATACAAAACCTCATTTACCGTTCCCGTTTACCGAAGAAAGGATTAACAAAGCTTTAACAAAATTAGAGTCTAATCAAAAACTATTGCAAGACCAAGTAAAAGACCAGTATTCTATTAGTACCGAATTACTGAACAAATTTAATGACACAGTAAACAGAATTCAAAGTAATGAAATCGTTTTGAAGAGTAGAATTTCACAACTAAACCCAATGTTAAATAAAGAAATGGATTTTATTAATTTATTAATATAGAAGGAAATATATAATCAATTAATCTTGTTATTACAACAAATTCTAAACGTCTTAAACGATTTAGAAAATTCACTTTCTGTTAAAAACGCATTATGCATCCAAGCATCATAAACGCATATGATCTGTTTAATGAGCTAACTAAAATCCAAAATTACAATAAAAACAAACTACCCTTCAAAGTCAAGTATGAGAATAAAATGTTATATGAACGCACAATCGAAATTGATTGTATATTAAAAAAACAACCAAATAATATATTTTTACAAGTTATTATACAACAAGAAACACATTATACTCTCTTTAAATTACAACCATTACCTACCTTGTATAATTATAATGACATAAAGACTTATTATATATTAATTCTTAAAAGTTATTACCTACTGCAGTCAGAACATGAAATTGTGCCACTGAAGAGTGAATGTTACAAACAAGATATATATCGTACATATATATTGTTGTAGTCAATTAATTCTACTCATTTCAACACCCTGTGAAATAAATATCATAATTAATAAACCCTTAAAAAACTGTACATACACGCAAATCTACGAAACGACGAATCAAATCTCTTATATTGAATCAACGAATCAATATTTGATTGTCTTTAATACAAAAGACACTTTCACTACAAATTGTTCTTGAATTCAAGAACAAGAGACTACAAGGTATATACCTAATGGAATCGCAACAATGCTCAATAATATATAACGATCAAACGTTAAAAGTAAACCAAACGTCAATGGGAACCCCGATAGTTTATGAGATAAATCATCCTATGGAAAGACTCCTACGAAACAATATGAGTATCCCATTCGAATCCTTATATTTAAAAGAAATATTGCGATCACCAATAATCCCAATAAACACGAAAACCATGGAATCTACCTGGACCTTTTTGTCAATTCTGCAACTAATAATTGTATGTCTTATATTTACATATCCTATGTATAAGCTCTACAAATGGAAACGAAACCAGCACGTAGAAAAGGACAGACAAGGAGCCCAGGCACCAACACACCTTGAAACATTATCTGTCGATAATGTTCCATTTTGATAAAGGAGGAGTTATCACGACATTCCTGCAGACGCTGCAACACCTACGACCTCACATCCGGAGAACTCTCGTCGTGACCATGAATCCCATAGGATCAGCACATTAGAATAGTATATAATCTAAGCATTCATTTAATAGTCTTAAGTTTACATTAATATTCGTAACTGTATGTTTCGATCTGTGTGTAGTTAATAAAATTGTTTCTAAAAAACCCGTTTATCATTATCATAGTAGTTCCTGTACTTCAATTTTTTAACTCTTTAAATCTCCAATCGACTAGTTATAACATCTTCCACTTTCCACAATTCATGCAGCGAATCATATGCCAAATACACGTATTCCGCGTTTCTCTCCAGTTTTAATATCTTTCGAGAATTTTCTATCCACTCACATGATATGTTTTACCGCACAATGTTAATTGGGATGGTGCACGAGAGCCAAAGCTGCTTGTTATGGATGTTTTATAGCTCAAAATGTTTTGTCAATTCAGCCCCTTTAAAGTGATACATTTACCTTTCCCCATTATTCTCCCAACGGGTTCGAAGAACATTTCCGAACATAATCCAACGGTAACACACTTCGTGCGACTCGTATTTAAAAAATATATTGTCTCTGAATAGAGGGGCCCTCTGTTCCCTCATTGAACATTTTCGGGCAGGTTTCCACTTTCCTCTCTTCTCGTTACTACACCAGCTTCGTTGAAAGCGTGTGTTAATATAAAATTATTTAAACATAGGTACGGTATTTTGTGTTTTGACGATTTTTACCATCTTTTTCGAACGGTCATTCCCATCAATTGTAGGACTTCTCTTCGGATGAATGTTGTTGGTTTGGATGGAAGTGCGATGATTTGATGTTGCCACTACACACACATATTCAAAATTTGAACTACTTCTATTGTAATATAGTCTAAAAATTGTAATTCTTCAACGATCAGCAATTATAACTCCAAGGACACTGCTACTTCGACTTATGTCAAGTGACTACACTTTTCACCGCATTACCGTTCACGCTTATAAACGACATTTTTTGGGTGGAGGGGCTGAACATTTTTCTAGACCTCGACCTTGATTTGCCAATTTATAAACCTCCTCCTGGAAAGATGTAGGTTAAGGTCAAGGTCCAGGTCACGCCTCGCTACTTGACATCGACCTTGATTTGCCAATACCTAAATCTCCTTCTGGAACAGTGTAGGTCAAGATCAAGGTCAAGGTCACGGCTACTCAGTGTGACCTTGGCCTTGACCTACATTGTTCCAGGAGGAGGTTTATGAATTGGCAAATACCCCATACTAACATAAGCCATGGGGACTAGAGAGTACCAGCGTACAAGAAGGGAATATGAACACCTACGAAAAGGTAACGGGAAGCTGCCATGGCACACCTAAAGGAAAAAAGGTTGATAGAACTAGGAATCCAAAGCAAAAAATAGCACGATAACAATTAACAAAGCTATGGGCATCTTCTAATTGTTTTAAGCGCTTATTTTGATGTTATGAAAGAAATTCATACATTTATTACAGTGACAGTAAAATTAACAACGCCACTAGAACACTGCACTATAGAGCAGTTCTGTTATTTATTTCATGCACAATGAAGGGCTGAAACCCATTAATATCAATGGTAGAGTGAACCTGCGATATGGAATGGAGCAATAAATATGAACCATGGTTCTGTTCATCACAATATGCATGACATCCTCCAGTTCCATAAAGTATCAGCAAGGTGGGTGTCAAAACAATTCCATATTTGAAATTGCGACGAGTTGACGCTTGTGAAGAACCACCATTATCAATCGAACAAGCAAGAAATGTGTTTTTCATAGTAAAAGTTGTGTAACTCCATATTTTTAAAATACATATTTTTTTTGTTTAATGGTATCACATTTAGTCATATCTTGCATTATAAAAGTGAAGCAACTCAAATATTGCACTGAAATTGCATAGATGGCGTTATTTGTTCACTCAGGGACATACAATTGATAAATATTATAAATGCTTATAAAAATTAAGTAAGTCATTTTGACAGTGAAGTAAGTCCGGTTGGTTCACTTTTGTTGTGACCACTGTTTCACACGAGGTATTATGTGGTGTTATAAAGTTCTTTAAAAATATCATAATAAGTGTTTTAATAGCTTACTTTTATCGATATGGAGGATTTTTCGACTACGAGTAGGTATATCAGCCTCCGAAGAAAAAAAATTGAATCAGGTAAGCTTCTAAAAATACATTTTATATTATGTTGTATGACCTAAATTTTTGTGTTACACAGTTGTTCCAGATACAGATACATGATCAAAATGCTAATGAAGATGATAACCATCGGAATCTCCAACCTGAACCAGGACCTTGTAGATCTAGAAAAAGGTCAAAGAATTGGGCCGTTAATAATGGAAGTTATTAGGTAACAGTAGAAAAGAATATTTGACTAGTTAGTTATAAAGTGTGGGGCGTTTATCGGCCCTCCACTGCGACCGCAAGGGTCTATTGTGGCTCACAACTAATTATAGTTCACCCTCCAGAATGGGTTCTCTTTAAATAAAGGAGGATTTTGGTGGGTGAGATTCTGTCAAGTTCTCTCAGCTCCAGTTTTGTCTTACCAAAGACTGTGAACCTGATTTTGTCCCCCTCGGGGCAGGCACACATAACGTGCTCCGTTGTTTCTTCCGTTTCACAGCATAGTCTGCACTCAGTGGCCTCAGCCACTCCCAGCCTATGCATGTGAAGCCGACTAAGGCAGTAGCCCCCCCCCCCCCTCCCCCAGTAACCAGGGCTGTCAGAGTTCGCAGGTCTATCCTACCCAAGCCTAACAGTATCCTGGTACGTGCAGTAGATGGGCCCTTTAGTACTATCTTGGAAAATCGATGCAAGTATACGTGAGTAATTAGTGATTTAATATCTCTGAGAGAACGATTATCGCGTCGCGAATGTAAGTGCCTGCGGTAAAGGAACTTTTTGTGACTCGGCCGGGCCGGTATGGGCGAGTGTCGAAGACTTTTTGTCGGTGGCGCGAAAAGATAAGCGAAGGATTTATTTTATTTAACATTAAATTAAATTAAATTAAATTAAAGTAAACAATAAAAGAAATAAAACAGCTGAAGACATTGGTGCGTCGGGAGAAATAAGCTGAATAAATGGCGAGTGGAGGGCACAGGGAGAGGGTAGGAAGTGAGGGGACAAGAGTGTCGGAAATATTCACAAGGAGCAGGAAGATGCAGAGGTCGATAGAGAGTGAGAAAGGAGAAGGAGAGAGAAACGTACAAAACATGGAGGAGGGCAAAGAACAAGGTATGGTAGATATGTTGAAAGAAATCATGAAAGAATTAAAAGAAATGAGGAAAGAGAATACTGAAATGAGGAGAGAAATGAAGGAAGATAGGGAAAAACGAGAGAAGATGGAGCAGGAGTGGAAAAAATAAAAGGTGGAGATGGGAGAAAAAATGAGAAAAATAGAAGAACGACTGGAATTGCTGGAAAAAAGGAGAGAAGGGATAATATATTGATTAGAGGGGTGGAAATACAAAAAGGAATGGAGAGGCAGCAGGTGAGAAAATGGTTAAGAAGGGAATTACAAGTAGAAGTAGCCGTAGAAGAAGTGAATAATTGGGGAGGAAAAGGAAGGGAAATAATGCTGGTAAAAATGGAAACGAAAGAAGACAAGGAGAAGGTGATGAAGAATAAAGGGAGATTGAGGGGAAGTAGGATTTACATTGATCACGATCTTACAGAGAAGGAGAGGGAAATACAGAGGGAGAATGGGATGGAGGGGAGAAAAAATTAGTAACAAAAAACTGAGACAGTGGAGGGGAAGGGAGGGGGGAAAGGGAAAGAGGGAGAAGGATACAGTAGAACAGCAGAAGGGGGAAGGAACGAAGATGAGTTTTAGGGCTTGCTTCTGAAATATAGCGGGATTAACAAAATGGATTAAGGGAGAAGAGGGGGAGGTTGGGGAGCTGAAGATATATTTAAGAAAATTCGACTATGTAGGGTTGATGGAAACATGGGTGGATAGAAATAAATGGGGAGAGATCAAGAATAACATGCCAGAGGAATTCAGATGGAGGTGTCAAGAGGCGACGAGGGAAAAAAGGAGGGGGAACGCGAAGGGAGGAATAATAACGGGGGTAAAGAATAAGTGGGAGGAAGAAGAGGGTGGGTATGGATCAGAGGACTTACAAGGGAGGAAAATAAAAATGAATGGAAAGTGGTGGAATATATATGCGATGTACTCGAATCAGAAGATGAAAGAGATGGTAAAGCAGGTGGAAGAGATAACGGAAGGAGTGGAAGAAGCGGTGATGATAGGGGGAGATATGAACGCGAGGACTGGAAGCGCAAAAGCCTTGGGAGGCTGGAGAGGCATGGAGGAAAGGGAAGAGATGAGATCAAGAGATGAGGTGGTAAACGCAGAGGGGAAGGTAATGCTGGAATGGTTAAGCGAGGGAAGGTGGTCTAAGCTTAGTGGAGGAAGATTGGGAGATGCGGACGGAGAGTACACATACGTGGGACCGAACGGCAGGTCGGTAATAGACTATGTGTTGGTCAACGAGGAGATGGAAAAGGAGATAGCAGGATTCAGAATAGGAGAAAGGTTAGAATCGGATCATTTGCCAATAGACGTGGAGATGGGGAAGAAGGAGATGCGGGAAAAGGATAGAGAAAAGAGGAATATTGGAAGATTAGTAAATGTGTGGAACGAGAAAACAAAAGAAATATATATTAGCGAACTGGAGAAGGTGGTATGGAAGGAGGATATAAAGGTAGAAGACATAACGGAGGAATTGGGGAAGGCTACGGTAAAGAAATGGTGTAGGGGCCGGGGGGCAAAGTCACAATGGTTTGATGAAGAATGTAGAAGAGGAAAGAGGGAGTTGAGGAAGAAACTGAAGGAGGCGAGAGAAGGCAAAAAGAGTTGGGTGGAAGTTATGGAGGAGAAGAAGAGGCAGAAAGAACTATGGGACAAGAAGAAGAAGAGAGAGCAGCGGGCAAGGGATATAGAAGAAGTGATAGGGTTGAAGGGTGGAGGTGGGCTAAAGGGAGCGGCAGAAAGGATGGGAAGGTATCTGGAGAAAAGAGAATTGCAAGTGAACACAGAAAAGACAAAAATCATGGTATTCAGGAAGGGAGGGGGGGGGGGGAGGAGGGAAGTAAGACTAGATTGGAAGGGTGGAGAAATAAGAGAGGTGAATGTGTGGATGTATCTGGGATGCGTGATGGAGAATGGGAATAGCTACAGGGAGCATATTAAGTATGTATGCGACAAGGTGAGGAAGGCGGAAGAAGGGTTAGTAAAGATGTTGTGGAGTAAGGGAGAATGGAAGTTTGGAGAAAGGATGTCAGTGTGGGAGGTGTGTGTGAGGAGTATACACCCCTGTCGCAGCCCTCTTGATGTTCTGACAACACCTTGCCCCCCTTCTTTGCCAATTCCCTCTCAACTATATAATTCAGCGCGTAGAGATTGCCCTTTGTACCCCTTCCCTTTCTGAAACCTGCCTGCCCTTCCGGCAGTATACCCTTATCTTCCACCTCTCTCCCTTCCTCCTTTCTTCCATATGAGTACCATGATCGCAATCCTCCACCCTCCTGGCACTTCCCCCCTTCCCGTCCAAATGTCATTTAACCATCCATACCTCCTCCGGTGTGTATATCCATGCCTCCGTGTCTACCCCGTCTTCTCCCGCTGCTTTTCCCTTATTCATCCTACCCTTTATCCTCATTATCTCCCCCATGTGAATTACTCCCCCCCCCCCCCCCTCTCTCTCTCCCCTCCTCCCCCTTCTCCCCCCCCCCCTGCTCATCCTAACAGTTCCATGAAATATCGCTTCCACTGCTCGCCCTCGATATTACACCTACCGCCCCACCTTCTCTTTCTCAGGTATGTCCAAATCTCTTTTTCTCCTCCTATTCCTTGTACTTCTTCCTCATCTCTTTGTCTCATCTCCCCCTTTTTCCTCTCCCACATCTCCTTCTGCCTGCCCCTTTCTTCTGTATACTCTTCCCAAGCCCTCTCTCCCCTCCTCACCTCCTGCACACTTTCCATCAGCTTCCGTTTCCATCTCGTGCATTCTTCGTCAAACCATGATCCCTTTCCTTCTCCCTTGCCCCTTCTCCTTCTTACTAGGGCCTTGTCCATCTCCCTTGTTGCCTCTTCTATACTCCTTACTTCTCCCCACCCTCCCTTAGTTTTCGCTGATATTCCATTCTTGTCTCTTCGTTTCATACATTTACCATCCCCCTCTCGCCTTCCTCTTCCTTTTCCTTCTCCCTTCCTTCCGTCCACAATTCCAACTCTATCGGCAAATGGTCCGATTCTGGTCTGTTTACCACTCTGAAATTCTTAACCTCCCGCATCATCTCCTCACTTGTTAGTGCCAGATCTATCGTTGACCTACCACTGGCCCCTACGTAGGTGAATTCCCCCTCCTCGTCCCGCTTCTCAAAACCATTGAGAATCTCCCAATTTCTTTCCTCTAGCCAGCCTAACAAGATTCTCCCTTCTCCATTCACCATCTCATCCCTTGACCTCCTTCCTGGTCTCTCCCCTATCCCTCTCCATTCCTCCATTCTCTCTCTCCCCACCCTTGCGTTCATGTCTCCCCCGACCACTATACTCTCCCCTTCCCGATCAATTATTTCGTCTATTTCTTTGGTTACCTGCCTCATTTATTGGTTGCTGTACGCCGTGTATATCCCCCACTTCCTCCCATCTTTCCTGAACGATCTCCCCTGAATTTTCTCTGTGTCGTGCTGTCGATCTTCCACCTCCTCCCATGTCTCTTTCAATCCTGTTACGTAATCGAACCCATCTATGTACTCCTTCAACTCCCTAATGACTCCCCCCTCTTCCTTCATCCACTTCTCCCACCCCGCAATATTCCAGAAGCATATTCTAAACCCTTTTCCCTCCTTTCTCTTTACCCCTTCCTTACGTTTCCCTCCCTCCCTCCACATTCCTCCCTCGCTCCTCTCGACCCCCCCCCCCCGCCAAATCCCGTCCCATCTCCTCTCTTCTTTCTCCTACTGCCCCCTCTATTTCTCCTTCACCCCCCCCCCCCACAATCGTACCGTATAGCTATTTTTTCCTGCCTTTAGAGTGGTTTTACCCCTTGAAAGCACGCGTTAATTCCTTTTCGTATTGCGTTCTTTATTTGTTTTTTATTATTGTCAAATATGTTTCATCTTTAAAACTACGATAATATCTTCTATATATGGGCAATTCGTTTGCGAATGTTGGCAGCTTTTCTTTTTTAATTTTATTGGAGAAGATATTGTTAATAGTTTTTAAAATGTATTCTGTCAGTGTTTTCAAACGGGTTTTTTTCAGTTTTAAGGAAATCACAAATCACAGATTTTCGATTCAATTACACATATTACATAGTAAATTATCCGGGATAACGATCGCTGCAATATTTCTATGTTACATTCTGTTTGATTTCATTAATTTATTGTGACCATTGTGAGTGCTACATATTTGCCAATGTTGTTACTTTTGTTGTGAATAAAATCTGTTGTTTGTATTTTAATTATTAAATCATTAATGCTCGGTTTCTGAAAGCGAGTTTAATGAGCCAGTTAATTTAACTGTTCGATAAAACAGGAAAACAGGTCTTCGAACCGCTGAATATGTTTAACTCAGCGATAGCGTTACGTTAAGTTAACGCAGTATTATGGTCAGTTAAATTAAATGACGCTTGCGCAGTTGTGTTAACAAATGCAAACGTATGATATGTGATATCGTTTCTATTACGTTTCGATAAATTGTTAGGTTAGTGTCACCGTATATGTTGATTTTGCGTGAAAAGTAAATTAAGAGTGACAAATTAACTTATATTCAATATTATTTAATAGTTTAGACTGCCACCTGGCGTTTACGATTACGAGTTTCTACCTGAACTGACCCATTCAATAAGATGAGTAAGAATGAAATGGGGCGATACAAATTTATCGGCAGTTAAACGAGATACGACGTGCATGCAGTTGTCATCCGGGCTAGTCTCGAAATTTTTGAAACATATTGTACCATAAGAATTTCAATGGTAAAATGTTGATGTCTAATTATTTGCTCCGCACATTGTTTTAGAGCTCATATCGTGTACTATTTTCCAGTTATTGAAACCAGGAAATAATATTAAAATTACTATTTTTACCAAAATCTTAATGGCTTGGAATTGTATTAAATTCGTTAGGTACAAATATATATTTTCCTGTATTTAACCCACCGATTCAATTATTTCTCAATTAAATGTTAATAAAACAGTCAATGCTAAAAAAAATGTATTTTTTATGACATAATAATTATTTAATTAAACAATGTGCCGAGCATTTACCGTATACGCATACACCGTACAACAATCAATCATTCTTAATTATCTACTTAGCGAATTACGTATGAAGTAGTATGTCGTCGTCATGCTTTAGAACAAAACGAATTTTCAAACCACAATTTATTTATTCTAATCGATATAATTATCATAACACTAGCTGGCCATCATCGCTATTTTAATAATATTCAATTACATTTTATTTGGATGCAACAAAGCGTTCAAAAATTCCATTTCGCTTAAATGAACTGGTTTATCGGAAATGTGCATGAAAATCGGCATAAAATTAAACTGCCATGATAACGAATTATAAAATAAATACATAATTGAAGTGATTTGTTCTATAGTCAAAAATATTTGATATTATTGCAATGTCACATAAATATAATTCATTACATGCAAAAATGCCCATGGGTTTTCATAGCAGAGGATTAATTTATTTATCGTTTAAATTAGTCCGCAATTTTTATTAATAATTTAAAATGCGGTTGCGCTGTGTACACATCACATCACAACAACTCAGATTAACATTATATTGGATATTATCTGACATAATACACACTGTGAATAATTTATAACCGCATTAAAATTATCCGCATATATCCGAGCTTAAATTAAAAATTAAATAATGTATGAAAGCAGTGTTAAATCATAAATAAAAAAGCAGTTTTGGTAAAATTCGTAACTATGCAATACGTATAAATGGAATAGAATTTTGCCGTAATCATTAATGCAAAGTCCGGTTTTTTTACATATTAATCATTAAATTAATAAGACTTCTTCTTCAATAGGAAAGTAAGCAAATAACATTTAAGAAACATTTCATTTAATGCTTATGTACGCCTTAAATGTATAGAAAATTAAGACTGATGCGTACGCGTCAATAGGTGATTAAAAAAAAATAATATTTAAGAAACATTTCATTTGATGCTTATATATATATATAAATGAATAATTAAGATTGATGCTTATGTACGCATCAATAGGAAATTAAGCAAATAACATTTAAGAAACATTTCGCTCAAAAGCCTTTGACTTAATTAATCATGATTTACTTCTGGCAATTATCCATTATATTGGTTTAAAAGACGGTGTAGTACAGTTTTTTTTAGAAATAATTTGACAGGTGTGTTCTACCGGTCAAATTATTTCTAAAAAAAACTGTACTACACCGTCTTTTAAACCAATATAATGGATAATTGCCAGAAGTAAATCATGATTAATTAAGTCAAAGGCTTTTGAGCGTGTATATCTTGATGGTCAATGTTCGGATGCAGTAATTTTAACATCGGGTGTACCCCAGGGTTCAATTCTAGGACTACTCTTATTCTGTATTTACAAATCACATTTTTTTAAAATTTCATTACATGAACTGTTTATATCATATGTATGCAGATGATATGCAGTTGTACATTTTATTTACAATTAAAATTTGCAGCTAGTACTCGACAAACTAAATAGCGATTTGCATAATATAGTCAGAATCTCACATGACCACGCACTTAAACTTAATCGTGACAAATCCTGCTTTATGCTGTTTAGTAGAGACCGCGTTTACAATCGGGCATTATCAGAAATAAAAGTAATACTGAATGGCGTGCAGTTTGCTTATACGAAATATGCTACGAATTTAGGGTTACATATGGATACAAAGTTAAGATTTAAAACTCACGTTACTGAATGCTTCAAGAAGGCAAAACTAAAATTCATTTCATACAAGTTATTGGACAGTGCATGGAAAGACCAAGATTATTACACTTTCTTTGCTTCTCTCATAGATTATTTCTATCTAAAATTCCCCCATATCTTCTGGCAAAAATTAAGTTCCGCATGGACATACATAACATAAATATTCGGTGAAAAAGCGAAATTGACATTCCGAAACATTCCACGACGTTCTTTACACGATCTTTTAGATATAACGTTGCTAAATGTATGAATGCCGTACCGGATGAGTTAAAGATCTACCTACCAATAAGATCTTTTAAGATAAAACTTAAATGCAGATTGTTTGACGAGCGGAATGTTCAATGATCGTAGTACAATGCTCATAAACGAATGTTTAATTTTATGTTTTTTGCAGCGCCAACGTTCATAGTTCATCCTGGGGTGAGGCCAAGACTGTTCCATATTTTTGTAGGTAAAACTTGTCATTGAAGTTAAAATATGTGGAGTTAAGGCAAAATATAATGGCTTCTATGAAATATTCTTTAGTGTGGTTGGGGTAATTTTAATTTGTTCCATTTTTTCCAAAATGTTCGTTGCTAACTTAACTAACTTAATATTAGTGTACAAAGATATCACGTCAAGGCTAATTAGTTCATGGTCAATTGGTACTGTTTGCTTTTTTATAAATTTAGCAAAGTCCCAAGAATCATTGACGTGGTACTCTGCTTTTCCAAGGATTTGGCTAACTGAATTTGACAGGAATTTAGCGATATTGTAAGTGGGGCTCTGGATACTACTAATTATTGGTCGAAGAGGAGAGTCTTTTTATGTATTTTATGTAGTCCATATATTTTAGGTGACTGGGAATCATTAATTTTTAATTGATTTGCTGTCTATTAGGCATTCTTCACAACATTTGGTAATTAACTTGTTTGCGTTAAGTTGGTATTTATTCGTGGGATCGGTTTTTAATGTTGCATATCATTGTTTTTCATTTAACATTCCTTCCATTTTACTTATGTAATGTAATCCTGCTTGGACATTATAACTGTGTTGTTACTTTTATCGGCTTTTAATATTAAAAGATGTTTGTTGTTTTTAATGAATTGTTTAGTTTCATGTATATGTTTTGCGGGTGTTTAGGTTTTCTTAGGTTGTTGTTTTTATATTTGTTATTATGATTTGTGATTATATTTGTTATTTTGTTTCTTATTGAGTTTTGTGTATGTATGTCCAGATTATTTATGCCGTTGCCTGTACTTGACATAATGTCAGTATTAGTTTTTTAATGTATGATCTTATTTTTCTATTGCAAAATTAGGACCTAGGCTTAAAATGATTGTACTTTTTTGTATTTTATAAATTGCTATTTAACAGATATCATGGAAATCAATTTCATATGACATGAACAGTCAGCAGTATTTATCAGAACTGAACAGATAATGGTTTAAAATACAGCAAAAGTCATATTTGAAAAGAAAGTATGACTTATTTTACCAACAGTTTCTCTATTGATACAGATAAAGATACACATAAAGTCTTTAAATACTTCATTGTTATAAATTATTAAATAGATGCTTTTCGTGAAAATCACAACACACGATTATATCGATGCAACTGATACATGAAAATGTTCACCATCAAAACCTTCGAATTTTCAACGTTGGGCCCAATAATCAATCTACTCAATAAAATTTAATCATATTCTTCACATCTTGCAAACTAGGATGTGGATAAAAAAGAGATGTAAGTACAATTTTTCACCGTTTGATTTATGGAGGGGAGAAAGTCGAAAGGCACGGGGACACCGTTAACTTCAGGTCCGATGTTAATCAGCTTAGCAATATTTATTCATATCTACTACTTTTTAATTCACCACATAATCTGTCAATTACTGGTGGGATGCTCTAAGTTTCGTTTTCACTATTTACATTTGGTTGTTTGTCAGTCAATTGGCACATACTATGCCAATGCTAATTGAGTTTCAATAAGACCCAGAATAACTGACGGTTTCCCTCGATATCAACACATTTTTTGGTTCATAACGTACGGCCCATGCCTCTTGCATTATATATATATAAAAATATATATATATATATTGAAAATGTGTCTTGTCAAATATGACAGAAAAATGTAAAATTTACACGAAAGATGGTCTAATCTTACACCTCAATGGTGTAGTGAACATTAATTAAAACAGGTCCATGAAGACAGTTAGTGGATCGCTAGACAATATTGTTTCTGGGTTATTACCCATCTTTCGTATATATATATATATATATATATATATATATAATTATATATATATATATATATATGTAATTATGTTAAAGAACTTGGAGTCTCCGTCGATTTATGGTCATTCAGATCTATCGGAGGACTCGACGTGGGTTTTTACGAGCGAACAACTGACAGTCTGGATGATTTATAGCGGTCGGTACCGACAAAATCACGTGCGATCGCGTGATTTCCATGTGGTTTTGAAACGGAGATGTGTGCAGGTGTTAGAGGGAATCTATGTGGGCGTAACTCGATTATAAATAAGCGTAAATTCGGGAGCTCCTGACAGTCGAAAAATCGACACAGCCGGACAGTCGAAAACTCGACAGAGTCTTGATCAGTCGTGCTAAAAGCAGAACCGCATCGATAACGCTCAGTAAGTTTCTTTTATATTAATATTATTTGCCTATGCAACGAATTGTCTATTTATAAGCTCTGCGTCTTTGTGCCTGAGCTCACGATAAATAAAATATGTTTATTTATTAAATTTAACCTGAGATAATTTGAGTCTATGTTCGTTGTTTGATTTTGAATTGTGTAAATTTGAGTTTTTATTTGAATATGTGTAATTCGTGTTTAATAAATAAGCCATTTTTGTATACCTGTGTATGTATATATATATAATTGTTATTTCTTGTCCACTGGTATACGTTGAGAAAAGATAATTCTTCGGGAAAATTTGGACAGGTAAATCAATTAAACAATAATTACATCAGTAACGTTTCGTCTTTAATATAAAAGACATCTTCAGACTAAAATGAATAACACATATGGTAATACAACAATATTAACGTTAATGAATGACTTACCTAATGTAATATTAATTTAATACGCGCATGAAAATTGACTAAAATACACAATCAAACATAAATAAATGTAAAGATTGCTCCTTAAACACTTCACGTAAATACACATATAAACAATTTAAAATTCGATGCGAACTCGACGAAAGTCAAATGCTAAGTAAAATGCAACGTACGCAAAATTTTAGGAAAAAAAACAGTTCACAGGGTAAAAACGATATTATTTCTTCAATCTAAATAAATTCATTAAGCGATCGAAACGGAAGGTCAACTACCTAAGTAATATTTAAGACATTCTTATAAATTGCTGAAGTTAAATTATTTTCACTCTTTATATTGCAAGTGTTGGGGGTCATGGCGATATACAAAGATTCGAGGATTAGTCGCTTATGTAAGATATTTTCAGTATCTAAAATTACTGGGTTCGAGAAATCAAATGTGTGGTGGTGTTTCCACACATGTGAGCATAATGCAGTGATTTCTGACTTCTTGTCTTTGGTCATAACATTGTTGCAATCCTGTTTATGATTTTGGATTCGTCTCTTTAAGTACTGTTTGGTTTGTCCCACATACGATGAACTACAGTCATTACATTGTATCTTGTAGATTAAATTAGATTGTAATACACTGGGTGTTTTAGATTTTAATTGTGTATAAGGAGCAATCTTTACATTTATTTATGTTTGATTGTGTATTTTAGTCAATTTTCATGCGCGTATTAAATTAATATTACATTAGGTGAGTCATTCATTAACGTTAATATTGTTGTATTACCATATGTGTTATTCATTTTAGTCTGAAGATGTCTTTTATATTAAAGACGAAACGTTACTGATGTAATTATTCTTTAATTGATTTACCTGTCCAAATTTTCCAGAAGAATTATCTTTTCTCATATATATATATATATATATATATATATATATATATTCGGTTTACCTATGGGTAGTCCACTTAGCCCAATACTTGCCAACATTGTCATGGACTACTTGCTGGACAATATACTTCCTGTTTTACCTTTCAAATTTGCCTTCATAAAGAAGTATGTGGATAACTTGATCTTGGCTCTTCCAGAAGGAGAAATTAATAATACTCTCGATATTTTCAACTCCTTCCTGATATTCAGTTTACTGTTGAAAAAGAAACTAATAATAGTGTGCCGTTTTTAGACACCCTAGTAAATAGAACACCGACGAATAAGATTATAATAGACTGGTATAGAAAGGAAACACACTCTGGTAGATTCTTGAATTTTCATTCAAGTAACACAATTAAACAAAAGATTAATACTGTAATAACAATGAAAAATAGAATAATAAAAATTTGTCACTCTAGTTTTCAAAATATGAATCTAAAAATTTTAATGGATATGTTTCTTAATAATGGTTACCCTAAATCATTATTGAGTAAATTACTTTTTAGTACCCCTTCAGGGAGCAACCTTATTACCACTCGTGGTACGAGTTCAGATGGCACAATCGATATTAATTCCCAATTTAAATATTTTAAATTTCCATTCATCCCTGAACTTACCCCTAAGATCATTAAAATTTTAGCAGGTAACAATACAAAGTTTGCTTACTACAACGTTAACGTAATAGATTGTTATTTCAGTAAATTGAAAGATAAAAATGACAAATTGATGAATTCTAACTTGATTTATTCTATTCCATGCAGCTATTGTGATAAGGTGTATATCGGACACACTTCCAACTGGTTGAAGACAAGATTAACTCTCCATTTGAGCGACATAAAAACAAAGAAAAATAGATGTGCTTTATCATGTAATGGAAAAATACCGTCTATTGCACTCGATACGCCAATGAATCGTCGAGCGGATGCTAGATATAATATTGCATATATTTCGCTGATGTATCAATATTAGATCAGCGGAAGATCGCACTATTATGGGCAGTTGAATATAGTAATAATTAAGAAGTGTTGAGTTTGATTCTTACCAAACTACCTTACACCTTGAGAAGTGCCAAGAGACACTTCACATGGCGATCCTGCCAGGATGTATTGTGACAGACCAAGGAACGGAATTCCTTGCTTCGGTATTTAAAGAATCGTGTAAAATATTGAAAATCGAACAACTACTATCCACTGCATACCATCATCAAACGTTAGGAGCACTCGAAAATACTCATAAAAATTTAGGTTCATATTTGCGAATTTACGCAGGAAAAGATTGTTGGAGTTCCTGGGTCGTATTGGTGTTTCGCGTTTAATAATACTATACATACTGAAACAAAATATACTCCATACGAGCTAGTTTTCGGTAAATATAGTAAACTTCCGACGAGTAT